>ML978173.1:0-133761 GCA_010015745.1 Setomelanomma holmii
TACTCACTGTTGACGACGCTCCTTGGGTGTCTAGAACTCTAAGCAATACCCTAGAATTCAGGTCACAATTGAAGCTAATTTAAGAGAGAATTTAGAGGCATCCAGATAGCTCGCCTACCTCAATCATTAACTCTCTCAAACAGCTCACGAAGTGCGCTAAGATAATAGCGCATCTCTTAGTGTTAATGCGCAACTAAGTTAAGGAGCTTTAAGCAGCTAACGAGGCTGCCTCACGCTGTAAAGCATGCAAGATAAAGCGTACACAGGTAGAGGGAACTCTTACAGCTAAAGAGCGCGTGCGATTAACTACCTTGAAAGAGTTTGCAGCGCGTAGTAATAGAAAGAAGGCGAAGAAGAGAGCGCGCGCTAAGAGTAGTGAGCTAACTCAAAGGCGCTGTGGACGCTGCAGCGAGGCTAGGCACAACTCGCGCATATGTAAACAAGTAGAAGAGATACTCTCTAATTAATTTAAGCTACTATGCAGCACTGTAGAGTACTGTTAAGTACCGTTGCGTTGCATTATCTACTGTGTAGGACAGTAGATTTTGGTAGAGTCTTAGCGGAGTGACTAACTCACCTGTGTAACTAACTTAAACTAACTTACCCGTAGAGTACGTTAACCTATTAAGCTGCTCAAAAAGTCTTAGCACAACTAACATACGTTACATATCTTTATTTTTGCTGCTATTAAACAAGAAGCTAGCGTACGTTGTGCTCGTATTAGATTTAGAAGATACCCCTGTATTCTTTCTACACGTTTGCGCGTTGTGCCTAGTTGCGCTACAGTTTCTATACCGCCATAGAGCTAGTTAGGCTCTTTCTTAATTACTACTACTACAAGTCTTCTTTAATCGCTGAGGCGCTATAGACGTCTTAGCAGCTACCTGCACTACTGCAGTTCTATACTCTATAGTACTACCTTACTAAACCTACTTTTTTTTACGCGATTTTCTTTTAGTTATTACTGCTAATTACTCTTTAAGCTCAGAAATCCGGGCTACTTAAAGCGTGTATTAGTGCAGCGTTAGTTCACTACATTTTATAAGCTAAGAGAAGCTAGCCTAAGCTGTAACAGTCGATCGAGTAAAAGAGTTGCTTACTAGCCTTCATTGAGATCTAAACTCGTAGGTATTGCTTAGAGTCTTTGACTGCTATAGCGTCTTCTGTAGTAGAGGTGCTAGTAGAGTACGCAGCTGTACTTCAAGACAATCTAACACTACCTGCGCGTTAATAGAGACTAGCTCTACTGCCTTAAAGGCCTTTCAATAGTTCTTTTATATAAGCACGTTAAAAAAGGCGTCTTTAAAAGCTAGTAGAAAGCGTTCTTTTTAATATAGAAGACGCGTTAGTGTGCTAAGTTCTAGACATGTTAAGAGTAGTTGCGCTTTAATAGCGAGAAGCAGACAACGTCAAGAGACTAGAGAATGTGCGACGAGTAAGGTAGCACGCAGTTTAATGCAGTAGTTCTTGAAATTCTAGTTAAGATAGTGTGCCAGTGTACGGAGTGCAGTAGTGCTTTCTTAGTTAAATAGGAGCAGGAGCTGGAAGGATAAGCTCCTCATGCTTGCTCACAGGGAGCTCTCATCACAAACAACACGAAAAACCATAAAAAAAAGAGAGGTAGACACAGATAGCCAAACACGATGTTCTCCTCATACTCGCCTCCAGCCATGAAGTGGAAAAAAGGGTTCTGACACCTCGAGTTACAGCTCAAAAATAGCAATGCCTAAGGGGCCTATTGCTAACTTCATAGTATATACGAGAACAGCATGTGCTTACATTGCGACAGACTTGTCTCCAGCTCTCCAATCTACACACTATACACCAACTTCGTAGTGTATAGCAACGCATGCGTTCTAGCGCACCAGATGCATACTATTAAGCTTAGCTATCTCTTCTTCTGCGGACTTCTGGCCAAGGACAAGGAGCTCATTCTCCTCAACATGCCGGATGGACCAGACAGAGATGCTGTGGACACATACCGTTTGGACGAGATCTACGCGTACGTCAGACACTTATACCGCCAGCGAGAAGGACTTCGTCATACCAGACTAGTCAAAGATATAGAGGATACTCGTTAAGCCTAGGACTTGGTGCGAGAGACACGACAAGTAAAGCCAGATGCGATCAGATCAGCAGTCAAGGAACTCACACCGGATCAGCGTTCTAAGCAGAAGAACACTATTCCCCCACAGGTAGATCCAGTAGTCTAGGACGTTATTAAGGCTATAGGTGGTGTGAAGATCACCTATGTGAAGGCGCGCGCATTCATAGAGCATCCTGAACTAGGACTACTGCTTCGTCCTCCACACAGCTATGCGTACTTTATAGCCAATGCTGTAGAAACCGATGATCAGAAGTACGGTCAATCCTAGACTAGAAACGATGGGAGCTACCTCTCGCACCAGCCACCAGATTTAGATCCTACCTAATTGTGGGGCTATCAGGGTGAATCGGCGTAAGTACAGGAACACATGCAACATGTGTAATGAACCAGGACACATCGTTAGATATTGCGAGCAGTACAACTACCTAATCACTATAGGGTGGATCAGTTTCACCTTCAACCCTGAAGGCAACCCTAAGAAAACTTACTACTACAGCCTGAGACATAAGGTCTTAGGAACAATACAAGGACTAATCCTGTCTACCTTACAGCTGGATTAGTTAAAAAGCAAGAGTAGGGACTTTTACGAGGTCACAGATGACATGCTTAATTTAGCAGCATCTACAGTTAGACCTGAGAAGTTTAATAGAATTAACAGCAGGTCAAGAATGGTATCCAGAAGGCTGAGTGGCCAACTGGCCAATACAAACACCTTGACCACCAGCCTCCAGCGAAAAGAGGAAATGAGTCCTATGCAGGATCTAAGTTAATTCTGAACTCAACAACTACTTAGAGACGACGCCTATGCAGAAATCTTGAGCCTGGACCTGGTAGATCACTGAGATATCATCTTAAGTCTAGCGCCTTCAGAAATTCAAGAGGGATCAGTTCTGTCAGCAACGCAGTTGCAATCAGCTAAGGAACATCATGCTCTAGACTAAGTGCGCAATGCGCAAGTGCAGAGGAAGCTGTCAAAGAAGTGTTAGTAAACTTCCAGTCGCCTAGGCAGCGAGTAGCTGAGGATAGCGACACATACCACGACCAGAACCGTTCCAGAACCACAGACCACAGTGTGGGACGAGGATAGCCGTCGGATACTCAGGAAATGGACAAATTCGATGTCCCCTAGCTAAGCTAAGCTTATGGCCACCTGTTCTTAGTGATTAAACCTCCGGAATTACCAGGCCAGAGCTTCAGACACTTGTCAGCGGACCTAGATTATCTGCAACTACTAAGGAAGAAGAAGAGCCAAGTGGTGGCTGCAGATGAAGAAGAGCTCAGAACAATAGTTGCAGCCTACCTGAATAAGCTCCCCACTGCCATGCTCGGGCAGGAAGTTCGTAGAGTGACCATTAGAGACTTGCTATCGCAGGACAACGTGCGTCAGCAGCTGGTCAATCTCCTCAAAGAAGAGGAGGAACAGCATACACAAGATGTGCAACCTGTTGCAGAAGTAAATGTGCTAGAGGCTAGAGAGAGGAAATCGCGCTAATTAGAAGGCGTTAGGTTTTCCTTAGCAAAACCTGAAATTGTCTTATTAGCTCCCGCCGCCTAGAGTAGGTCTAGCTAACCAACTACCAAAACAAGCCTCACAAAGCCAAAACACAGCCAGGTGCTTTATGCTAGGACTCAAGTAAAGCACAGAGCAACTAGAAACTTCAATACGTTCGCAGAAGATCAAGATTTAGTGACTAGGAAGCAAGCCAGTATCACCCACAGAGCCTGAGGCACAGCGTTGATGCAAGGGGATCTTCCAACATGCTGGGTCTCAGTAGGAACAAGTTCAGTCAAGTGTCTCATCAACACAGGGGCACAGATGAACCTGCTAAGGTTGAGTGCAGCTAATGCGCTTAAGATTGCGAACGAACAAGCTGATCCTAATAATGTTAAAGGGGTAGTGATAGCAAATAGAAGTCTTAATCTATTCGTCAGCATAGCCTGGGACATACCTATCAAGATTAGACCAGTCACTACTAAGACGCACTTCTGAATTGTGGCCAACCTTACTAGATCCGTGATCCTTAGTTTGCTGTAGTGTGCATTAACCAGAATAGCCCTTCAGTACAATGTGTTTAGCAGAGTGACCTGCTACATCCTATCAAACAACGGCTCTAGGAATACAGTATTCATCGCGTCAGATCCCATCCTGATGAATCCAGCACACGCTACTCTAGCGCCTGAGGAATTAGAGTCAGAAAACGAGTAACAGATGTTCCTATAGGGAGTGAGCACCTGTCATCTTCAGTATCTCTAACTGTGTGCTGCTTAGCATTACAGCGCAGACCACACGCTAAGTACTTAAGGGAAACTGCCTTTGTAGACAAAGCGCAAGGATTTAAAGAATACTTACTAATCTTCCTAAGGGAAGACTAGAGACGATTTAAGGCTTAGAGTGAGCAAGTTATAAACTACAACGTGGCAGCAACAGTCGAATATAATCCTATACAGCAAGTTAATAAGCATGTTAGTGAGGAACTAGATACTCAAGAAACAGTCCCTTAGCACACAATTATGTGTGAGTTGAATTAGCAAGTGATCTGCAAGAAGACTCAGCATCAGCGACGCCAGCCTAGCAATGTGCATACTTTACACAAGAGAGTGGCAGATAAAGTACAGCCTGTAGATACGCCTAGGGCTAATAAACTGATAGAGTTTGGAAGAGAAGACTAGAAGCAACTAGCAAAGGATAGGCAGTTGCTTGCCTTAAGTCTTTAACCCCCAGATCTTGGTCTATGCGGCCACCTCTTTGAGAAATGATACGCTCTGTTCCTGCAAGGAACACAGCTGACACTAGAACGACTGTCTGAAACGGTGTTTAGAGAAGGCCTCTGACTATCAGAGGTCAAGGTCTTTAAGCAAATGCTGTTCTATTAAGAAGCAGCCCTAGCCTTCCACTTCTAGCAAGCAGGCCAGATTTCCAGGGACGTGCGGCTTCCGTACTGCATACGAACAATCCCTCACAAGGCATAGCAAGCGAGGGTTTTCCTAATACCTAAGGCCTTAGAAGAAGAAGTAGTTCACATAATCAACGAACGTTTAGACTGAGGAACGTTAGAGAGATGTGACAGCTAGTACTAGAATCTATAGCACTTGGTGAAGAAGAAGGACAGCAAACATCGCATGGTTGAGAATGCTCAGCTCATAAATGCGGTCACTGAGTGAGGTGCTAATTGCCCACCGACAGCAGACGAGTTTTCTGATAGATTCGCCGGCAGTCAGATCTGCACGTTGAGAGACCTGTTCTCAGGATACGACCAGATCACGCTACATCCTGAGAGTCGCGACATGACAGCTATGGCGACCCTAGTAGGACTGGTGCGAGCATGCACCCTAGTACAAGGAGCAACCAACTCAGTAGCAGTATTCTAGCGTACAACAACCAAGATCCTAAAAGACCACTAGCCTTACACACTTCTGTTTGTTGATAATATCGCTTGCAGCAGACTAAAGACAGATTATAGGAATAAAGAGTTACTACCAGAGATTTGACGCTTTGTGCTTAAGCACATCATCTAACTTGACGGAGTGTTAGCAGATGTTAAGAGAGCTAGTGCCACAACATCAGGAAAGAAATGCTATTAGGGCATAGACAGATTAGTGATTATTAGCTATGAGGTCTCAGCTCGTAGCAGACAACCATACATCGGCAAATCGGAAAAGATCAAAGTTTGGCCTCTATGCCGGAACGTTAGAGAAGTATGAGGATTTGTGGGCATATACGTGTACTACCACATGTAGGTGGAAGGCTTCGCCATTTATGCAAAACCACTATTCTATCTACTGAGACTTGATGTAGAATAGACATAGGGACTAGCATAATAGCAAGCTATGGAGCATTTGAAGCACAGCATCACTTCAGCACCTGCGCTCATAACTCTAGACTACAAGCATGGTAGCATGCTTTTCGTAGCTGTAAATGCAAGCAAAGAAGGTGGAGGTGCAGTCCTTAAGCAGATTAGCCTAGACAGGAAGCGTCACCTGTGTTGATTCGAAAGCACTCTCTAGTCTGCAGCAGAATCTAATTAGCACTCTACTAAGTTAGAGATGAAAGCAGTTGTGTGGGCGCTTAAGAAGTTTTCGCTCTGGCTATATAGACGCCACTCTACTATCAAAACTGATGCTTAGACCCTTATCTACCAACTTAACAGGTCCTTAGCAGAAATACCTGGTGCAGTAGTTAGCTAATGGCTAGCAGCTATCCTAGCCTGGGATTTCAACATCAAGCATGTTCCTAGAAAACGCAACGTAGTTGCAGATGGCCTCTTAAGATATCTGAAACCTGAGGGATAGACAGCACCTAAGTAGGCAGAAGAAGACATCGAGGATTTCGTTGACGCTCTGATAGCTAATGTGGAGCATAAGACTAATGTTGAGAAAGAACGTGTACTAAGAGCTGAATCTTCTCAAGAATCAGAAGACTACGCTCGTTTCCTAACCTCGTACAAGGCTCTGAAGATGCCTAGGAAAGCACTTAGATCCTGGAAAAAGCGAGCTATAAACTTCTTCATCTAGAACAGGTATCTATTTAAGAAGATTTTCTAGAACATCGCAATTAGGAGGGTTGTATACGACCTAGATTTGAGAGCCGCTGCAGTATAGGAAATCCACCAAATGATAGGACATTGAGGAGTTAATAGAGTCTACGCTATGATGGCTCGGCGCTACTAGTGGGGAATTCTCTACTAGGACGTTCGACGAACCTTGAAAGCATGCCTAGATTGCTAGTTCTAGTCTACCAAACGAATGGTGGAGATAATAACCAACACCTACACTTTCGCCTTATAGGAATCCATCGCCATTAATGTTGTATACATGCTGAGTTCATAAGGTAAGCAGTATCTAGTAATTAGAAGAGAATACCTAAGCAGATGGCTAGAAGCAAGAGCTATTGCAAACAACAAGTTAGTGACTATTGCGAAGTTCATATACGAAGAATTCCTGTGCAGGTGGAGCATGTTCTAGAGACTAGTAGTGGACGGAGGCCCTGACTTTGCTAAAGTAGTTAAGGTTCTCGCCACAGTCTACAAGATACAACGAGTGTAGACTTCTTCACATAATCTACAAGCAGCTAGGAAGATTAAGGGTAGTCATAAGCTAATTGTAAATGCGCTAGCAAAGCTACTAGGATCTTAGGTAGATAACCTCCTGACAGTCTTGATAGCAGACTAAATATCCATCCAGGAGTCCACAGGGTGTTCACCGTATCAACTGGTTACAGGCCAGAACCCCGTCCTACCTATTGAGATGGCACTCCCAACATGGCAGACGCTGCCATTTCGTCAAGTTCGGTCCTGAGAGCAATTACTAGCAGTAAGAGCGATGCAGCTAGATCTCTGAGATCAATTCGTTAAGGACGCAGTGTCCTAGATTGCAAGGACGAGAGCGTTAAAGAAGGAATACTAGGATGATTCTAAAGAGATACGACGCGATAAGCTTGAAACTAGCAACGTAGTCCTTCTCTAGAACTTAGTAAAGGAAATTGACATAAGCAGTGACGCGAAACTAGACTTAAGATAGCTTAGACTATATCGCATCTGTGAAGCGTAGCTATAAAAGGGCATATACAAGCTTGAAGACTTAGACAGATCTAAGTTTAAGAACACCTATCTAGGATGGAGGCTTAAAGCGTTCTAAGAACAATCATCAGAAGACATTGCAGCAGAAGATTGAGGCATGATGAAGATGTGGGATCCTAAACAATAGAATCGAACCACGTCTTTTAACCACCACCTACAGAGTTTGACAAATCCTAGGCAACAGACGTAGAGGAAGATATCAGCAGGTCAACCCGTACGTGAGCTTGAGGCTCAATCAACGCTTATAAGTAATCGCGTTCAGAGGCATAAGAGCTCGTCACCTGCCTCAATTATTCAGGCAATTAGCCAGCTTAAGAAAGGAGCTGAAGTAGTGATGCTCTCAGCTAAGCTAATGCGCGAACAGATTACTGCTCTTGAGAAAGCTAATAAGGCGGCAACAAAGCGTAGGCAGCGTAAAAAGAAGCGCATACAGAAGCATGGAGTCTTGACAAAGGGAGCTGGAGAGGATATACTTGCTCAACGTGAGGCTGATCAGCAGATTGCTCGCGAAGAGCGTCAAGGAGGAGAGCTATCAGGTCTAAGCCGCCAGGCTCTTGCGCGCTGTAAGAAGTGTAGAGAGCCTAGGCATAACTCACGTACGTGCAAAATAGATACTTTAAATACTACTTAATTAATTATACTGATGTCAATACACTAGCTTATAACGTGGTTAAGTTGTACGCTCAAAGAGGTGCGCAAATTTGGTGGGGCTCGCAACTCGCTTGGATTCGCAACTCGCTTGGATTCGCAACTCGCTTATAACCTACGTTAGACACAGATAGCCAAACACGATGTTCTCCTCATAATCGCCTCCAGCCATGAAGTGGGAAAAAGGGTTCCGACACCTCGAGTTACAGCTCAATAGCTCTTATAGCTATCTAAAATAAGCAACCTGTACCTCTCTACCTAGCGCGCCTTTGTATGCGCATTAAAGTGCTTCAACTACTGAAGACTAAGCGCATTGTTTGTCTAGCTATTCTTAGAGACTAAGAGTTTCTAGTTATACAGTATATCTGTCTCCTCATTCTGCGCAGATATGTAGACGCGTTCTTTGTACATAATAAAGAGCAGAGTCGCATACCTAGCAGCGCAGATACTCTAGATAACTGCAACATACTCGCGATCGCCTAGCTAGACAAGCTTAGGTTAAGCACGTCTCTCTGCACGTCTCTCTGCACGTCTCTCTGCATCTGTAACAACCTTTATTAAGCTAATAACGCCTATCTAGAAGCTAGTTTCGTTGAAGTTGTAGACGTTGTTATAGACGCTGTACTTCGCTTTAGTCTCCTCTGCCAGCTTGAACCACGCGCCAATCACCTTAGGATCTTCCTGCAGTAAGTATCCTCTACCTATCCTTTGCTTAATTGAATGCCATTTTGAGCTCAGTTGAGCGCGTTACAAAGCGCTCAGCCCAGTGCTTGTCTACAGGCTCTCCTCCACGCACACCTAGCAGTTTATTAGCTATATCTGCTACCTTGCACAACCAGGGCGCATACCCTTGCAAATTGAGGTTGAGGATATATTAGATAATCGTTTACTCTTCAGTGCGCATGATCTTAAGGCGGTTTAGGATAGTATTAGCGCAGAAAGGCACTCCTCTAGCGCGTTGATCAAGAGTTTGGCGCTTGACGTTGAAGGCCTTAGTAGCAGCCTGGTGGCTTCAGAATTAGCTGGCTTGGAGGGCTTGGAGGGCAAGCTGAAGTCTCCGTTCATGTTCAAGTGATATCGCGTTAGGTGGTTGAGGCATAAAGGATGTAGAGTAGATGGTAGGTGCTTGGCATGTTTTGGGCAGCTCGATGGTGGAATACGTTAACTCTAGCTACACTAGACCTAATTAAGCAATTTATTATTATCTAAAAAGCTCTAATTTATAGATTCTCTACTAATAAGAGATTACCTAAATAGGCCTAGTATTAGAGAAGTTATTAAGAAAAGACGATATCTAAGAATTTCTTGGCATTAGGTGTTCGACTCGCCCGTGAGGTACGTTACTGCTAGTAGAAACATATCGTACGTATCTCGATGCTCTCTCGCATTGGTGCGTCCGGCTTGCTGGTAGGATCCTCGAAAGCAGTGTGGCCAACAAAGCGCGCTCTACTATCCGTCGCACTATCGAATGTCTTCAAAAGAATGGCCTGGTCTGGATTCATACGTGGAAAATACCACCACTTGTGGTTCGGGGAAGGACTCATGACATAGTTCTCGCCAACGCGGTCCCGATAGTGCAAGAACAATTTGAAGAAGTCCTCATCGCGACATGACTGCACGTCACACATTGCGAGTGGTCGTTCTTCGACAACGTTCAGCGGCTTCCACACATTGATGAACGCAACGCGACGGGAGAGAAGATCTTCGGCTTCCGCTCCAAGCAGTTGAGTGACACGCACAGGCCCAGATTCGTTGGTGTAATCGCAGTGTACGAGCATGACTGGGGTGCGTTGAGAGGTGTTTTTCTCGTCTGTAAGCTTTTTCCGTGCATTCCTCTCGCTGCGTATGGTGTGATCAAAGACTAAGACGCGCTTCGCGCCAGTGGTTGCTTTCAGCAATTCCATGACATCCGGGTAGAATCCGGACCGCACGACTTCATCATCGACCCAGTCGGTGTGCTTTGTGTGGAAGTCATGGACCGAGAATCCGTTCTTGTCAATGGTGAACTCCTTTGCCCTCGACCAGCCATCGGACACGGTGATTTCTACTGGCGCGTCGCCTGGAGCATGTATGTCCTTAGCTTTGTCGCTTTCGTAGAAGTATAGCTCAGTGGCCTGATCAACAGCTTTTGTGTAGTTGACCATGGTCCGAACAGAAGCTGGAGTACGTACGTTAGGACGCAAAGCCTTGTCAACGGCGCCTTGCGTCTTCTTCCAGCTCTCCAATTGCTCGACACGTTCTGTCAACCAACGCTTGACGCTTGGGTAACGATCCAGAGGTAATTTCTGGTCAGCGTGAAGATGCCTGTCAATGTGAGTAAGTGCGTCCTTAGTACATTGACATGATGCGTCGAAACTTACATAGGTGCAGCTACTGCAATGTCTGCA
This sequence comes from Setomelanomma holmii, assembly GCA_010015745.1. Lineage (NCBI taxonomy): Eukaryota > Fungi > Ascomycota > Dothideomycetes > Pleosporales > Phaeosphaeriaceae > Setomelanomma > Setomelanomma holmii. Next base: position 10,719 of record ML978173.1, read on the forward strand.
ATGGTAACATGATCCCCCGTAAGCCACTTGTTCTTGCTGAGCCGAGCCTCGAGAATGTCCAATCCTCTTTGACACTTGGGTGCTTCGGCTTCGATGACCTTCTCGTCAGGCTCGCCTTTCATGAGAGGCTTTACGACATATTCGACCAGATAGACGTAGCACGTGGGAAACCACGAAGAAGCTTCCCACAGAAGCCATCTGTTGACGTCGGCCCGCTTCTTGGGATCCTTGGGATACATAGCATCGTTGCCTTCGGCAGCGTACATGAGAATAGCATTCTTGATTGAATTAGCAGGTCGTCAACGAAGTCTACTACATTGCCTAAGCACTTGCCGACTCTGTCAGAGTAAGGTCGCCATCCGTCGCGGCTGGCACAGTTGCATGAGGATTGATTTTAGTGAATTTGTCGCTCTTGTGCTCTCCAGTGAAGTAATTGATGTAGTTCTGGTTATAATCCGCCTTTAGTTCCTCGAGTCCGGCGAGGACTTTTCGGGAATTGACGGTACATGGATCGCCTGGAGAGAGTTATTAGTCGAAACATATCAAAGTAACAACAAGAATCATACAGTAAACTTGGATCGTCATCTTCAAGATTTCTTCCTTGCTTGAGTACGTATATTGACCAGGATGGTGTGGATTCAAAAAGATTCTGGGGTGCATGCGGGGAGATCCTTAAATGTCATGCCTCTAGCCTTAGCCGTCCACATTGACCACCAACCTACCCCGCATCCTTGCGGTTCCTGCTGCAGCGGGGTGCACGAAGCCATCACGCTCTTCATTTCGTCCAATTGATCATAAAAGAGCAAGTAGCCGATTTGGTAGTCTGTCATGGGTTCGCGAACGCGGAGGTGTGTCTCGCCTATCCCGAGGCCCTTTCGTCCGATGTAGCAACAATGAATGTAAAGATGTGGCGATCCTAGGCTTCGTTTTGGCAAAGTCGGCTTGTCGGATGTTCTCCAGGCGTGTCAATCATCCGACGAAAATAGCAAATGACATATCAACCTCGTCCACTTGTGTGACACTGGTTAGTACCTAAATGGCTTCAATGGTTTACATACACTCTGACTCTTGAGGCGGACCGCAAGGAAAAGCACGTTCCAAATGATGTGTCATGTGCTTCTGGACCCATTGCATTCAGCTCAGAGCAATTGAAGAGTCTCTCAACGGTAATGATATCGGATGTCTGATTCGAAAATTGCCTGAAAACTATGTGATTTAGTTTGTACTCGCCGACCCAAATCCTTTGGGTTATGTTCGATATTCGAAACGCCGCTCAATGCTGTTATCAAAACGGGTATCCAAGGGAGTGAAGCGCCGCTATGCCGGATATTGTAAAACGCCCAGAAACGCCTTGGTCGTCCATCTTACAACACGAGAAGCCCACCATTTCGCGTCATGTACATGCTATACACTCTTTTCAGGCGCACGTGTCCCCGGTTCGGGGATATGTGATGATTCTTGGAAGGGTTGTGGCTGAGCGCCAGTCCTGCTGCTTTCTCCCTGTTGCGTGGGGCTCCTCTCCCTTCTCGCCCGGCCACTGAAGACTCCACTCAGCCGGACACTCATCCTCTTGCTTCTCCGCCTGTCAGCCACGTCCTCACTACTACCTGCACCCTCTGCAGCATCCTCAGCTACCTCACCAATGCGATTTCTTCGCTGCTCTCTGAGGCGTCGAAGATAATAGATGCGTTCTTGTGGGGTGGCATTTGGGCGATACCGTAGCGAGAGAATATCACGGAACGCACTCCTATGGCGCTCAGGCTCTGGATTTAAGGGAGGGGCGAGCTCATTCGAATCGTGGGACGCAGAGGAATCATGGGATGTCACAGGACGAAGGTCGACACGGCTGTAGCACGTTAGCAAAACCCAAGGCTCGCGAATGCCATTGCTTACCACAGAGGACAAGTGCCCGAGACATTTAGCAACCATGGGTCAACGCATTCGGGGTGGAACTTGTGATCACATGGCAGAACGCGTAGGTCTTGGCCCTTCTCGAAGTCTTCTGTGCAGATGGAGCATCCCAGATTTTCGTCGGTAGAGGAACTCGCGTCGCCCGTCGCAGCTGCAATTGCTGGCTGGGCTGGCGCTATTCCTTCTTGCTGCTCTGCGAGTTGGACTGTCGTGTTATTGCACGATATCTCGGCCTTGTCTGCAGGCTTTGGGGCATGATTGGTATCAGTAGCTGCTTGCTCTGTCCTCTGCTCAGCGGTCCCATTCGAGTCGCTGCCTTCAGCATTGGAAGCCAGTTCAACGTCCGTTGGCTTGACCGGCTCTTTCTCGCCAAATTTCACAATGGGAATTGTGTCCAGCATGGCTCGAGCTAGGCCCCTCGCTCTGCTCTGTCGCGGTCTGCCCAGCACGTCTCGTGGGCCATATCGCTCGGGATGGCGATGTGCCCGGATGGCACCTGTGATGATAATGACCAAGAACAGCGCAGTAATGATACCCGTTATGCTGTACAAGATAATCATGGCCACGGCCGTCGACGGTGACGGACCAAGCGGATTCTGCTGCGACGCAGCACCAGAATTGTTGTTGTTGTCGTTTCCACGCCCTTGCACTCGCACGAAAAACTTCAAATGTGCGGGCAGGTCGTCGACCTGGTCCAGCAGCGACGCGGAGGCCTGCCTGCTGGACATGGAGAAGACGGGAAAGTCCTGCATCATGTCTTGATTGCCGTTCTGCTGGTAGGCACAGTAGTCTGCGGCAGCGCTGTACAGGATGACGCCTGAGATGTTGGCGCTGCGGTACGCATCTTCGAAGACACGCTGGGGGTCAGCGTAGCCGGAATAGTCGGCGGGGTTGCAGCTGATGAAGGCGATCTCGCTGTCGGAGATATTGGCGACGTTGGAGAAGTTGGTGTTGAAGAGGTTGCCCTCGATCTGTCGCAAGTGTCAGCCAGAGTAACATGGGATGACATCAGCAGTGCGACAGACTGTTCGTTGCGCCGCTTCCCGAGTCAACGGCACTAGGTCTGCAATCTGCGCCTGGTCGCCATCCGTATGCCGCAGCGGGACAGTCCCTTGGAAGTTCCCAACGGCGGTCGTACTGTTCGAGGGCGCGATAGTGGCCGTAGAGACAGATGCAAGCAGCAAACACGTCAATGGCCACGGCGGGCGCTGCACGTGCGACAGCAGCATCGTCGAGGCTTCAGGCCGGTGTTGCCGAAAGCTCGCAGTGACAAAGCCAGCGCTTCAGCGCTTACAATGCCGGCGGTGCGCGTCGCTCTTATCGATCGATAACCAGCATGCAACAAAAGTCCCGGCGTGTCTCCCCATGGACTCGATGGGCGGGGGCGGCTTCTGCGTTCACGTGTCCAGGACGCCCAGAAGCAGCACGGAAAAGAGGAGAAGGAGTCGAGCGCTGTCTACAGCGCAGACATAATGTCACCTACAAGATCGTGAAGGGCCGGCCGGTAGAAGAAGAGGATGGTTGACAGCTGTCGCGGGCGCTGCGGACCACGGAAGAACCGTGGCTCTCGACTCTGATGCTCGACGCCCACCCGCGCGACGCCGGCGATCCACTCTTACGTCGCTTGTCCCCAGTCCGAAGCACGCCGGACCCTAGCTGCTGGCTGCATGCAAGGATCGCAACGTGTGGGAGCACACCTCGACCAGGTTTCTCACCACCATCTCACCTCCTGAAACCCTGTCTTCAGATCGAGGGCCTGTGCGGGCGGCTGCACTGCCTCGCATTATACGCTAGCACTTCAGACTTCTCAAATCACTACACTTCAAACGTCGTCCGACGCTCTCCGCAAGCACATTGCTGCACCCCAGCGGCATGCATCTCCTAAGGCTGAGCTGCAGCCAGGTGATCACAAAGAGCTCCTGGACCCCCAACCTCACCTCAGCAAATCTCAATCCCCAAGGCCCGCTAATTCAGTGGTGCAGTGAACACCCTCTCGGCAAGAGGAAGTTCCGGCAGATATCCTGAACATCTCACCGGCGGGCTGAAAAGCCGATTGTGCATACTGCGTCGATCAATCTTGGACGTCAAGCACATAGGCTCCACGGCGTCCTCATGTGCCTATTGCAATCAGAACGAAGAGCTGCGTGGATTCGACGCAGTGTGCCAGTACACAAGCTTCGGCTCCCCGGATCGCACATGATGCATGCAATTCTGTTGATCAGTCACCATCGTGATTACGGAGCTGACAAAACCGAGAGGACCTCTTCTTGAAGGACGGCAGTAGCCGTGAAGGAACGTGTATTCACTTGCGCTATTTAGACACATTCAGGTCAAAACGCCTGCGCTATGGGCTGCAAATGCACACCTCTCACACGCCGTATGCGATGCAAACATCAAAACAGACGTGTCCAAATGAACACCGCCAGAACGTATCAACTGTCTCCCTGATCAGCGTAATTTACCGTCTTCCATCAAAAGGCGACGCCACTGCGTCCGCGGCCCGAAGTTCTGAACGTCATTGACTGGAGCTCGACCAAGCCACCAAGCGCCAGTGTGTCTTGTGGATTGACACCCTTGTGTTCAAAATCGTCGAATCCAGAAAGGTAGAAACCAGCGATGACAACGAGGTATGAAAGGATCAGGATCGACCCTTTGAAGTAGTTACTCTTTCCTTCACCGTACATGTACGAGAGCAAGAAGACACACAAGATGACAGTTACCATGTCCCACTGAGGGAAGATGAGAGTGAAGGTTTGATGCGCAACTTCCCGAGCGTCAATGTATGTTGCATGTACGGCGCTATAGAATACGAGCGCCGGGATTTGGAGTAAGCAAACTTGCAGGGCGTATGCGGAACCGATTTCCATGGAGAGTGCGATGTTGCCATTCATGGCAAAGGAAATGGCGTTCAGAAATTCCGTAGTGTTTGGCACCAGTGCGAAGAGCGTGATGCCAAGAAACTTCTCATCAATATCCGAGCCTTCTAGCACGGCATCAACTGTATTGACTAGGATTTCTGCAATGATAGCATAGGCTAAAGTGGCAGTGAGGAGTATAGCAGCACTCTTCTGCCGACTCCAGTTGGGTGCATCATGGCCTCCAGAAGTGTGACCGGGCGATGTATCAGGTTCTTCTGGGACTGCTGTTGTTGTACGGGTATTAGCAGGACGCTCCGCATGAACCTTGCTCGCCGTCGACACCATGCGAGCAGCTTTGTGCGGCACCCTAGTGACATCGCGTGTAGCGAGTGCTGTCGTTGTTGCTGCAATCTCCGTGATCTGACGTACGAGTGATTGAGTGGCATCGTCCGTCAGACCGTCCACATGAAATGTGTGCTGATTGTGATCATAGCCGTCCTTGGGCGGCACCACGTGTGGGGTCTGGCCGTCTGACTTGGAGCTTGGCCGGTGTTGAGAGGATGTGCCATCGGGTCCTCCAAGTCCAACTTCCTGGAGAGTTTGGCCAACGATTCTTTTGTAGAGCTGGCTGTCCCTAATATGCGCCCTCGAGACGGATTGACCAGTAGCCTGCCGGACGAGGGACGCGTGGGGAAAGTCGAGGTGGCCGCTATTGCTCAGACTGCTGGCACTCATCTCCAGAACCTTCTTTTCTTTCTCGTCGGGTTCCGTCCAAATGGTCGCAGCATGTGTTCGGAGGGTGAACAATAGACCAATGACATACGAAACGAACAGCATCGAAGCCGCGAACCATGTGTATGGCCTGACAGCTTCATTGTAGAACCGATCGTGCAGCGCTGGAGTCTGCGAATAATAGCATCTCCGGCAATCTCTCTCTGTTGGAGTGTTGAAGTGATGTACACACTGGTGACAGTTGAGCTCGTGCTAGACACAGTTAGCCGCAACATCAAGGCACTATTAGATTTAACTCACGCTACCATATATCTGATAGAACAGTGTCGGGCCAAAGGCACCAATGACGGCGAAGAGAAGCATGGTCGACGTGACGCCTGCTGATCGCACATTGAAGCGCTGCGTTTTGCGCTTGAGAGCCCCGAAGCACATGGATAAGCCTGGCAGAAATAGTATGCCCGCGAAGATGCTGCCGATAATGCTGCCTTCCACTAGCTGCGCCTTGCCTTGTTTGAGAGCTACGCAGTAAAGAAACACTTCTACTACTGTACTGAAGAAGGCATTGATCGTTGCACCAACACCCATAGATGATTGCGCAGAAATGGAGGCCACGGCCTGGCCTATGAAATACGCAAGCGGAATGATGGATAGTAGAGCGAGCGTAAAGAGCAGAAACTTGTCAGTCAGCCAAAAGTCGAGTCCAAGGGCTTCATCAAGGACAAAGTAGTCGAAGATGGTGAATGCGACGAGGCCGAGGAGGTTGATGAGGAAGATGTTGGTCCCGTCAATTGTGTACTTCCAATACTTGATGCCAACTGCTCGGTAAGTACAGAGCAGAATGGATGATGACTCGCCTGGACGGCGGACGTTGCCGTTGTCGGAATGAAACGAGAGGGCCAGAGGGTGGCGTCGCAAGTGGTCAAATAGGAGGATGGTGACCTTGCCCATGGGAATCGAGAAGACCATAAACCAGCAAAGTCCTGAGACCAGGAAGAGGGCCGGAGTAAAGATGCCGTAGAAGTACACAAAGAACAAGACACGGCCAAAGGTCCATTTCCCGCGGCCAAACAGCCGCCGCTTGGTCCTGGTCGTGTCCGAGTGATTGACATTGGCCCTTCCTTCTCGTCCGAGTAGACTTGTCGTCTCATCGCCGGCGGAGTCTACGCTGTTGCGCCGACGGCCCACAAGGGAGCTGTTGCCGGCAGTAGGTCCAAAGAACAGCCGGCCCTCCTCGATGTCGCCGCTCTGCCACTGCTCGTACTCGCTGATACTGCGACCCTCACCCTCGTCCTCCTCCACATACTGCTCATCCTGCAGCAGCTTGACATACCTGCCAAAAGGATAGAACAGGTACGCTGCAAGGTGGAAGAGCAGCCAGGCGTATTCCATACAACTGTCGACGAAGCCAAATAGCGTACACAGCAGCCCTCCAGCGACTGCAATGAGGGCCAGCCACCAGCCGAAGAACAGCGTCCAGGCAAGGTTGAAGACGACCAGCCATCTGCTGACAGAGGAGCCTGGTGATGAGTGGATGTCGGCTTCGGCCTTGTTCTGCACAGAGCGGCCTTTCTTGTACAGGGCCGGCTTCCAGATCCTGATACCAAAAGGGTGCGTTACGTTGATGGCGTCCTGGCGGTCCCGCAGCGTGAAGCTCTCCGCATCGCTGAGGTCGGCCTCATCATCGTCCTCGTCGGCGCCCGTTCCGCTATCATCCTCGTCTGCGCGTATTGTATCGTCGCTCGAGGAGCTCGGCTGCGCTTCAGGCTCGGTCGGGGCAGCGGCCTGCTCCTGCTCAGCAGACTCGTCTTCGGTCGACTCGATGGTAGTGAGGGTAGGTTGCTGCTGGCCCACAGGCCTGCGACGGACGGTGGAGGACTTTCGGCGCAGAGGGTGCTGGCGATGGTGCTTGAGCTGCTGCTCCAGGTCGATGCGGACCTCCTCTTCGGCATCGTCGACGCTGAACTCCTCGCCCTTGCGCGGGAACTTGGACGACGTGGTGCGACGGCTCATGGGGGGCTTCTTGGGCTTCGCTGGGGGCGTCTCAGACGAGGCTGCCGTGTTCTGCTGGCGGCGCTCCATGCCTGATGTGATAGAGCCTGCGCCGTCATCAGTCTTCGCCCTGCTTGCCAACAAGCTGTGCAAGTCCCGTGCGTTCAACGTACCATAGCTTGTTGGCTGGCCGGTTGCTTGCCGCGCCGTTGAAGTTGCGGGCGTGTTGGCGCCGTGCGAGCTGCCTTGGCGCGACGTCTCTGCCTGCGAGTTGCTCTTGCCTCCCGTGGGCGTGCGGTCGCCTTCGCCCATGACGATGGTCGTACTGGCGGTTGTGCAAGGGAAGAGGGCGGACGCTGGGCCGTTGGCTTTCCAAGGTAGTGTCTGCGCTCACGGATTGGAGATGCCGTGCAGTCTACGTGCACGAGTCAACACGCGGCTGCCGTGCGGTCACAGCGTAGAGAAGGCCGGGATGCATCACAGTCAAACGTGGTGCCCCTCGGTGTGTGGGTGTGGGAAGATGCATATGACCTGGCCGGGATCGCCATTCGTCGACGCGCAGCTGCACCCTTCGGAGCAATCGCGGATCCTGTCTCACTTGAGATAAGATGCACACGCAACCTCGCTGAGAGTCTCTGCAGGCGGGACATTCAGTCTATTATGACCTTAGTTACAGTGAAGCTGTGACAGCGCTGCACCCTAGCTGCCTCAGATATGTGTCTATCTGTCTGGAATGTTTACACATGCAGAGGTGACGAAATGGGAAGTAACGCCCAGTGGGGCTGTTCCCACTAGCGCCAGCATCCTTGTCCGGCCAAACGTTGCTCCAGTTGCAGCAGCTTCGGAAGCTTCCAGCGATCATCAACACCACAACCTCTCTCCGCACGGCCATCGCCAGCCTCACCTGTCGCGACTTCTCTACGGACCCAGCCGCCATCGCTCACGCACATCAGGCCTCACCACTCCACATCAGTAAGGAAGACACCAAACACATCCATCCCTTCGCCCCGGCGCCCGCCACAGCCATGGCGCTCGACACCTTCTTCCACAACAAGATCGAGGCGATGAAGCTCGAGATCATACAAGGCCAGGCCAAGCTGCGGCGGCTGGAAGCCCAGAGGAACGACTACAACTCAAGGGTGCGCTTGTTGCGGGAAGAGCTCGGTCTGCTCCAACAGCCAGGATCCTATGTCGGCGAGGTCGTAAAGGTGATGGGCACGAAGAAAGTGCTTGTCAAGGTGCATCCGGAGGGCAAATATGGTATGCCATATCCGTATTCGCACGAGTTTACGGCTAACGTCCACAGTTGTCGACATCTCGGACAACGTCGACATCAGCAAACTCACACCCGGTAAACGAGTCACACTGCTCAGCGACTCCTACAAGCTCGAGAAGCTACTTCCATCGTCGGTCGACCCCCTCGTCTCGCTCATGATGGTCGAGAAGGTGCCGGACAGCACGTACGACATGATCGGCGGTCTGGATCAGCAGATCAAAGAGATCAAGGAGGTCATCGAACTCGGTCTACAACATCCTGAGCTCTTCGAGTCTCTTGGCATAGCACAACCTAAGGGTGTGCTACTATACGGACCCCCAGGAACAGGAAAAACGCTTCTTGCGCGTGCTGTGGCACATCACGCAGACTGCAAGTTCATTCGCGTATCTGGCAGCGAGCTGGTGCAAAAGTACATTGGTGAGGGTAGTCGCATGGTTCGAGAACTCTTCGTCATGGCACGAGAGCACGCGCCCAGCATCATCTTCATGGACGAAATCGACAGCATTGGCTCGAGTCGTGTCGAGGGAAGCTCAGGAGGTGACTCGGAAGTGCAGCGGACCATGTTGGAGCTTCTTAACCAGCTGGACGGGTTCGAGCCTACCAAGAACATCAAAATTATCATGGCGACCAATCGTCTGGACATCCTTGATCCTGCGTTACTGCGTCCAGGACGCATAGATCGAAAGATCGAGTTCCCCCCGCCGACTGTCGAAGCGCGTGCCGACATCCTGCGGATTCACTCAAGAAGTATGAATCTGACGCGTGGCATCAACCTGACCAAGATCGCCGAGAAGATGAATGGCTGTTCTGGTGCTGAGCTGAAGGGTGTGTGTACTGAGGCTGGCATGTACGCGTTAAGGGAGAGGAGAGTGCACGTTACACAGGAGGACTTCGACCTCGCGACCGCGAAGGTCCTGAACAAGCACGACGACAAGGCTGTGAGCTTAGGCAAGCTGTGGAAGTAAGCAAGGCTGGCGCATCTATGCTGTCCTGCTGTTACAACGACAGTGTTCAGAGCATACTGTCTACAGTCAGCATAGGGTTATAGGTGGCAAGATTAATGAAACTCAACATAACCGCACCACTTCGTCTCAAAAGCTGCATACTGGAACTCCTGAGCTTCCTGTGTTCGAGTGAGAATTCATCAAGTGGCGAAGCTGCCGAATATCTTGTGTATTTTCACAAAAAGCCTTGCTGTTGTATCCAGGAGGAACGCAAATGTGTTTCCTGCTGGATTCAACTACGAGGATAGCTTTAGCGGGATCATGAACGAACTAAGGAGTTCAAACAATTGTATCTGGGAAGCACGGCGCTGATCAGCTGGAGATCTAGTTGAAAGATGAACTTGGACCTTGACACTGTTCTTGACATTTTCCAGCGTATGTGAAAACATAGGATGTGATTCTTCGCAATCGCATACAGGCAATTGCCATAAGAGGCAGACGGCCTTTGCTTTGCGGTGACCTTCGATCCGGTATGGCGTCAACCTTAGCGTGGGTTGACCCCGGTTCGGAATGTCACCTCGTCTCTGCACCACCTACATCACCGCATGCAGATCTCTGGTACTAGCGTCTGCAGCATTTTTGAAGATCTGGCATTTCGAGTTCCAGCACGACCAGCAGCCACGGCATGATAGAGAAAGAGCAGCCTGACAATCCTCAGCATTGTATGTATTCTATACACGGAAAACATCAAGCACTCCGAGGACAGACGGCTACCTTCATGACGTCCTTGTGCAGTAGGCCTCCACGCCGTGAGGTTACACAACGCCCACGTCCGTATTCCAGATTGCGCAAGCGGGAGTGCCGATAGCGTGATAGGATAAGGTTGCTTTGCTTGCCCTAGTCTCGCGAACGTTTCCAGCGCGACGGTCCAATGATTTAATGCCCGGACCCCGGACTTGATGTTCGACTTAGCGTCCCGTACGCACCTTCACCTTTGTTTTTCGATCCGAGTTGAACTTTTACAGACTCCCCCGCTCATGAGCTTGCGACCATGGCCGACACGAAGCAAGTGGTAGAAGAGCCAAAACGTGATTCGCAATTTCCTTCGGTTGCAGAAGCATCTGCCGGAGTGCTTGAGGATTCCCTTGACCCCGTGTACGAGGCCAAGGCCCGGGTCTTGAACAAGGCGATTCAGGACATCGGTATGGGAAGATACCAATGGCAAGCAAGTCTCTCTGTCTCAATATTGAACTCAACTTGCTAACAACATGACTACCAGCTCTTTGTTGTTATTGGCTTCGGATGGGCGCAAGATAATTTGTGGCCGATCTGTACTTCGCTCATCTTGCCTGCTGTTCGAAACGAGTTCAAGCCCACACGTGCGCCTGTATGTATACATGATCGAGAACAACCATACTTTGACAGCAATAGACATTTGACTGTCTCCGTAGTACCTTACACTTGCCCAGAATATCGGTCTCCTCTTCGGCGCCATCTTTTGGGGCTTCGGCTGCGATGTCTTTGGCAGACGGTGGGCGTTCAATCTCACGATTGGCGTGACTGCTGTGTTTGGTATGATCGCAGCCGGCAGTCCAAACTTTGCCGCCATAGGGGCGTTCGCCGCATTGTGGAGTGTGGGCGTCGGGGGTAAGTAGATCCTGACATGCAAGAAGACGTCACATCAGACGGATACTGATCTCAAACCCTTGATCAGGTAACCTCCCAGTTGACTCTGCTATCTTTCTGGAATTCCTGCCTGGCACGCACCAATATCTTCTGACTGTCCTCTCCATCGATTGGGCGCTCGCACAAGTCTTCGCGACACTCGTGGCATGGCCTCTGCTCGGCAACCTGACTTGCGAGGAGACCGACACGAACTGCACTAAGAGCAAGAACTTCGGATGGCGATATTTCATGATTACAATGGGCGGGTAAGTGGCACTGCGTCCTCTCCTCTACGACTCGACTGACAATCTACAGGGTAAGTCAAGTTACAAGACACTGGTCTTCACAGTTCTATGTGTTCAAGAGGGTATACATTTCAGATTGAAGGCCACTGAGATGATACCAGCGGCAACAATGCCACTGAGATGATACCAGCGGCAACAATGCCACTGAGATGATACCAGCGGCAACAATGCCACCATAAAGATCCTTGCTAACTTCGCGGCCAGGTGGCGCTTCTCATGTTCTTGATTCGCTTTCTGGCCTTTACAATCTTTGAGTCTCCCAAGTATCTCATGGGCAAGGGTAAAGACGAAGAAGCAGTCCGCGTTGTTCATGAGGTCGCGCGCCGAAATGGCAAGACTTCAGACCTCACGATCGAAAATCTTCGCGTATGCGAGAACCTCGGTACTGGCAGCACTCCCGCCCGAACGGCTGCGACCGCCGCTATCAAGCGCAATCTACAGAAACTCGATGCGTCGCACGTCAAGGCTCTCTTTGCCACTAAGAAGCTGGCCTTTTCCACCACCGTTATCACAGTAGTATGGGCTTTCATCGGACTAGGGTACGTTAACCACCTCAGGAAACGGCGTTCTGGGGAGCTTAGGAAATTCGTCACATAACAATGATCCTTTTCCTGCTGGGACAGCTTCACTAATCTTGGCACAGGTTCCCACTATACAATGCTTTTCTACCATACATCCAGCAGACTCGCGGCGCGCAATTCGGCGACGGATCTACTTATCTGACGTACCGAAATTCCCTTATCATTGCGGTATTGGGTGTGCCTGGCTGTCTCCTGGGTGGCCTGCTTGTCGAAACACCACGAGTCGGCCGTAAGGGAACGCTCAGTCTCTCGACGATCCTTACTGGAGTCTTTCTCTACTGCTCTACCACTGCATTGACATCCGATGCGCTGCTGGGTTGGAATTGTGCATATAACTTCATGAGCAATATTATGTATGCTGTCTTGTAAGTCGAATAGTGCATGCCAAGGTCACAATGCATCAGCTCATAGCCTACAAGATACTCATACACGCCTGAAATCTTTCCCACAAAAGACCGTGGAACCGGGAATGCGATCACGGCTTCAGCAAACAGGATCTTCGGCATCATGGCGCCGGTTGTGGCCATGTTCGCCGACCTTACAACGAGCGCACCAGGTATGTGATTCAGGCACGAATTGATTTTCAGACAAACACTGACATCCTGTCTCCACCTCTGCAGTATACGTCAGCGGTGCTCTCTTCATCGCTTCGGGACTTCTCGTGCTGATCCTGCCGTTCGAGTCAAGGGGCAAGGCCAGTCTGTAGATCTCATAGTCGAGAGTACTCATCCTCAGCACTATTTCCGGTCATCTTTTGAAAATCAATCTAGTCGCTGAAGGCATCTCGGTGCGGGAACGGAGTTATGGAGCAAGCGCTGGTAGTCGATACAAGCTTTCGATTAAAATCGGAAGGGGACTGTAAGTCTGCTGAAAGCGGAAATTTTCCCCCTCTCTCACAGACATGTCTCGGACATAGACCGAGATCAAAAGGATTTTCGAATCTTGGCCTTTTGTCTCGTTCGCCCCAGTCAGCTCTCATTCATGCATGCTCAATGCCAAAGGCGCAACGAGCAAGGCCTTCGGATGCTATGTGTGACATTTTGGGCGCGCAGTTACGGCACGATATTGCGTGTACTCTCATAAGCGACAGGAGACTGCGTGTAGTCCTAGATGGACCATCTTGCGTATGCACTCTACGGTTCAGGTTGCAGCTGGGTCTCCTATCCCGTTGAAAGCAGGAGAAGTGGAGGTGCTTCTGCTATGCGAAAGGTTCGCACGAGTATGCTCCCTCTTACGGTACTCTTTGCGCCATTAATAGTCACTGAGCATGCTATCGAGGCCTCTGCGCGTGTCGCATGTTCGTCGAGGCTCTCTTTCTTCGTAGGTAATGAAGCTACACTTGATGATATTTGCACAACACAATGCGTCGTGAAGCCCCTTCAAATATTGCCACTGCCCATGATCAGCGACGACAAAAGTTTCATAGATGCATGTACAAAATTGCATTACAACGTAATGTAGATAGAAACCTGTTCTCGCAAACTCCAATGAACTAATGGAAAGTGATATAATGCCCAAAGAGGTCGCCTCCTCGGGAGGCAAAGGCTTGCGATATCGTGGAGCTCCCGGATCTGGCACCAGTCTCAACGTCGAAGCCATTTCGTCTAGTTGCTTCTTTCTCCGAATCGGTATCGCCGCAAGCGAGCGACTAGAATGACCTTTCAAACGCTTCAGCACTCGTTCTTCACACAGGTCTCTTCCTCGTCCTCTACCCGTCAGCCCATACAGTCCGTCACTAACAGCACTTTCCACCCATACCGCCACCATTCGCGTCACCGGCTTGTCCGACGTCCACCTTGGGGCCTGAGGCCTGGTCTGTCCGCGCGCTGTCTATCAAGCGCTTCTTGATGTCGCCGGCGAGCGAGTAGAAAGCCTTGTCGACGTTGATATTGCTCTTCGCCGAGACCTCGAGGAACGGAATGCCGAGTTCATCGGCAAGTGCCTGGCCCTGCTCTGTGGAGACGGCGCGCTTCTCTTCCCAGTCGCACTTGTTGCCAATCAGGATCTTGTTGACACCCTCGGTTGCGTGTTGCTCGACATTGGAAAACCATGTGCGGATATCTGCGACGGTGTTAATCGTGGTGTAGACCCAACTTGGCGCAATCTGGCCATTGCCTCGGGCGGGGCTAGGTAACTCACTGTTGAAGCTCCTCTCGTCTGTAACGTCGTAGACCAGCAGAATGCCCATGGCGCCTCTGTAGTATGCGGTGGTGATGGTCCGGAAGCGCTCCTGGCCTGCCGTGTCCCATATTTGCAGCTTCACGCGTTTCCCGTCGAGCTCGATGGTTCGGATCTTGAAGTCGATGCCGATAGTGGTGATGAAGGACGGCGTGAACGAGTCTTCGCTAAATCGCAGCAGACAGCAGGACTTTCCTACGCCCGAGTCGCCTATCAAGAGGAGCTTGATCTGCGGGTCTTGTCAGTGCAGCACTGCAGAGGAATGCAATGGCGGTGTAGTGGCGCCTTTCGAGGCGGCGCGGAACACCAGCACGACGCAGCGTAGGGAGACACTTACAAGGAAATCGTAGTTTCTTGTGCCCGCCATGTTGAGCTGTGTGGTGCGAGCGGCCGTGTTATCAGCGGTAGAGGCGGAGGGAAGTGGGAGCGGTTGGGACGTGGACGTGGACGGGAGCTATGGTGCGGACGGTATGGCGCAGGCGAGAATGTTGGCAGGGGAGGGTGTGCAAATGTCGAGGCCAGGTATGCAGTGGGTATACGGTATACAGCCGTCTCAGGGCGGCGCAGGCAACACGATTCCGGGGTTTTGGGGAACGATTGCTGGGTTTGGGCGGGCGTTGACGTTGTAGCGGCGGCCGCCAAGCAACCAAGCGTCTTGTGCGGTCACTGCCACTGCCACACACCATCAAAGCTGCCCAGTGGCGACTGCCCTGTCTACGCCTGGGGTACTAACCCCCGAAAATCCCTGCCACCGAGCATTCTAGTGAAGATAGGATGCATATATATCTATTTCTTGACGCACATCACATGCCACAGCAAGCCCTCAAGTAAACCACTTCGAGTATGCCCATCGCATGCGCTCCACCACTTTTTGCTGCCTCTCTAGTCCGCTCCTCACGTCCACGAGCTCATCCACCTCTACCAAGAAGTCGTGGAAGATGCGCCGGGGCAGTATACCACTTGCTGCCTGTCGCAAGAGGTGCACCTCACACAGCAGCAGACCATGGTCCTTGTACGATATCTCGCCGAAATCGGTCGGTGTTGCGCTGGTGAGAATGCGGTCAATGTTGCGGAGAATGAGCACGAGCTTGCCTTGTCGTGCCCACTGCTGCACCCCTTTGCGGCTGCTGAAGACGCCTCTAAGCCATCGGTACACGCCAACGCTCACGAGCACGCCGGGCGTCAGTCCGATAAAACCGAAAAGAAGCTCCTGGCTCTTCAAGATACTATCGATCCCGCTCATTGCAACCTCAACGTCCACTTTTGTCTTTTGAATCTGGATAAGAAGTGCGCTAGCCAAGTTGCCGACTATCGCTCCTTTGACTGGGCTCTGGATCTCTTTCTCGTATGATCTCAGTACCGTTGTCAGATCGCCTTCCCGCACTTTTGCCCGTATGTCTGCGATCTGTGTCTCGTTCAACGCGGCTCCTTCGGGGTTCTTGACCGCGAAGTCGACCACCATGCGCTCGAGACTTGCGCGATCCGCTTCGAGACTGCGCTTGCTCATGATAGACACCTCGCTGTCCTCGTCGTGCCGGATAGTGCCAATGACTTTTTTGGCTGGCTGGACCACCCAGTTGGACCAAAAGTCGATCACGGTCTGACCAAATTCTTGAATCCACGTGAGGATCTCCTCTTTCCTGTTGACGACGATGCGGAGTATGGTTGTAGAAGACACGAGGAAGATGGTCGCAGGAAGCCAGTAGCGGATGAGGCGAGATGGTCGGCCGTTCTTTTTCACGACCGCATTGAAGTTCGTAGTGTAGGTAGGCAAGGCATGGTTCAGCAGATATTGCAAACGCTCGGCAACATCGGCCGGCTTTAGAGTTGTCGCTGTCCGCTCGCCGGAGGGCTCGTGCAATTCGTAGTATTGGTCGTCTTGCGTAATGCTTGCAACCGAGTCGTCAAACTTATCGACGGACAACTCTGCGGTGTTCACACTTTGAATCACGGCGTCCATTAGCGCAATGTTCTTGGACACGACACTCTTCCACCGGTGACTGTTGCCCTGGGTGCCAAGCAGGCCCGGTGTCTGTGTGTCGTCTCCTTCGATGCTAGACACAATTAGGATAACTCTATATGTTCGCAAGGGCAATGTACCTTTCGTTACTCAGACCTTCACCGAGCAGCACACCCAGGGCATTCGCGTTCACCAAACGAATCTTTCGCAGCGCTTTGCGCTTCCTCCTGCCCTCATTCCGTACCAGAGCCAGCGGACTGACCACTCGACGCTGTATGTTCGCTATGCTCCTTTCCTGGACGGAGCTCTTCACGAGGGTGTAGAACTGGCTCCAGCCATCGACCAAGTGACCTCCTCGCGACCGCACGTCATGGTAAATCTCCTGCGACCACTTCCAGAAGCGAAGCGGCGACGTCTGTACCGAGTAGAGTCCGGCGAAACGGTATGTGCTGAGGACGTCGTCCCAGTACCAAATGTCGTCTTCGAGAGGGATGGTTTGCTCGAGTATAGTGCTGAGGACCTGGCCGTACGCCTGCGTCGTGGCCTTGCTCAGCAGCAGCCACTCGAGTTCGTGCTCGTAGCTCGCATCGTCCCGCAGCTCGTCGTCGTCCTGGTCCTGTGCAAACCACTCGGTGCACGTGGAGCAGCTGCTCGATAGCTGGGCCTTCTGGAGAGCCTCGGATATTCTGTATCCCGGCACGAGGCTCGATTTGGAGCTGGCCGTCGTCGATAGACTCTTGATTAGGTTTTGCAGGTGTGCAATACGCGCCGACTTGGTGGGGTCGTGCGCTTCCTCCGCCGTCAGAATCGCGAAGCTTCCGCCGGTGCGTGATGTCGACAACTGCAGGCGATCCAGCTGGCTGTCTATGCGCCGGATGTGGCTGATTCACGGTCAGCAAAGTGGCGAACAGAACCTGACGGATTAGGTTGCATCGACTTACTCAACCACGAAAGACATGGTAACGCCGCGTTGGCGCCGGGACGAGGAGTGCTGCGATTATTTGGTTCGCAATTGATCGCACGCCAGGATAACGCGCGCCTACCCGCAGATGACGTCAGCTAAGCTCGCGCACCGTCCCACCACACTTCAGCCGCATCGCTACAGAGCTCATCACGATATTCACACGCCCATCAGTCTGACAGGCAAGCTCACCAGGGCCCAGAATAATTCGCCCCCACCCTGCTCCACCATCATAGAATGCCAAAGTCAGCTTTCCAGACATACGCAAGTTTGGATGTCTTGGCCACACAGCACTTTCGGAGAGAGTACTTTCAGTTCATTGATATTGACAGTCATTATGTATTATCTTCGTATGCGGCTACACAACACCTTTTGCTCCGATATACATAACCCATTGCATCCTACATTACCCGCGAGAAATGCAAATCAAACATAATAAAAATGGCAGCGTTGTAAGCTTCTACAGAGCCAGGAACCCAAGCACGGCAGCAAACATCATGTGTTTCGCTTCCACCTGCATAGGCGAGGCCGCCCCAGTGAACTGAGCGGGCGACGAAGGGCGCACGGCACCTGTGCCTGTTGGCTGGAAGCTAGGCTTCAGCGTGGATGGGACGGGATAAGGTGCGAGAGGAGTAGGCGCAGCAGGAGTTTGTGCGGGTCCACCGCCAGGGACTAGGCCAACAGGCGCAGTAGGCGTGGCACCCGCGACAGGGTACTCGGTCGTGAAGTGTACCTGAGGGACGGTGAGAGAAGTGGAGCCATACACAATGGTAGTGACTGGCTTGCTTGGAGTAGGAGTGCCGCTGGGAGCAGGCGTGTTCAAGGGAACACCGCTCGATCCAACATCCCCGCTTGGTGTGGCAGGCGTGTTATTGAACGTGTCGTTGGGACAATTTGACACCAGGCCGGGGTTCTCTGGGACATACTGGGCGCAAATTCCTACGAGGTATTGCAGTGTTGACTTGGTCTCCTCGTCGGTCTTACACCATGCTTGGACGCAATCAATGACGTTCTTGGTGAACTTGGAGTTCTTGCAATAACAGTCGGTAGCAGTGTTATCCTTGCACTCCTCTGTGCTGATCTGGAGCCAAGTGTTCATACAGCTTGGAAGCACGTCTCCTACCTGGGACGGTGGGTAGCTCGAAGGTGGGTAGCTAGACTGCGAAGGTGGTGCGCTCGAAGTTCCTTGCCCAGGCGTGGCTGCGCTAGACGGCGGAAGAAACGGAGGAGCAGATGAGGCGCCGCAAGACCCACCGTAGCCTCTGTTGCAGGGAGGAATTGCAGTAGAGGTTGCTGGCAGAGGCGTAGCTGTGCTGCTCTCGTAGCTGGGAGGTGGAACCTTGGTAGTCTCGTATGTGGAAGGAACAGCGGCAGAGCTGTTTGCATATGGCGGCATCGAAGAAAAGGGAGGTGCGGATTGTGGTGTCTGGGCTGGAGAGGTTTGAGCAGGCGGGCAACCCTCGCCATAACCTCCATTGCACGACCCAGATCCCGAGCTCGAGGCAGCTGGGGTAGATTGAGAATCGCATGCTCCACCTTCGCATGGAGAGGCACTCGAAGAGACAGGCGGCTGGGAGCCACATGAATCTCCGTAGCAGGAAGGGGCCGATTGTGCAGGAGGTGGTGTGGAAGCCGACTTAGAGGCGACTGGTGTTGAAGAGACTGGGACACTGGGTGGAGAGGGTGGGTTATACTCCTTTGGAGGGGAGCAGTCGAAGCCGATCTGATGCAGACCAATCTGGCACTCCGATTCTCCACCCTGATACTTGCTTCCTAGGTAAACGTCGACCGACTTGGCACCTCCGCATTGTGTATTCTCGATGGTATTGCCCTCCTTCTTGCAAGGTACTGACTTTTGTTGGCAAACGCTGCCGTCCGTCATGGTGTAATGCAGATCAATGACGGCGTCAAACTCGACAGAAACGTCAATCGTAGTGATGCTGAACCCATCTTTCTTCGTAGTACAGCCAAAAGAAGCTGGCTTCTCCTTTGTGCACTTGTTCGTGATGACTTTGTTGCCAAATGTTCGCTTAGTCAACTGATCTCGCTTTCCTTGGGAGCTGGAGCACGACCAACCGGCCGAGAAGTCAAAATCGCCATACTGGAAATTCGATGTGCCATCTTTGAGATCTGACCAGTCGAAACCATTCTTCTGTTTGTCGCTGCACTCGTTGTTGGCGTATTGCGGCGACTTGAAAGGCTTCCCAGAGAGATTCCAGGTAGCAGCGGCTTGCTGAGCAGCAAGGCCAGCCAGAAGAGCGTATGTGGTCTTCATGGCAAAGAAAGTCCCGTAAGAAGTCGATGAAAAGATGGCCCTGGATGAATTTGATGGCAACTAGTAGTGATGTCCGGAAAGAATGTCGAAGCACGGCTTAACGATTAAAGAAAATCTATGCAGTGATAGGTAGTAGAAGCGAGAGATGGTCTTAACCACACAAGGCGACAAAGGAGTAACGAGTGTACTTTGTCGGCCTTGGCCCAATGAAAGAATAGCCCGGCTGGAATTATGAAGATAAAGCTTGAAGTAAAGACTTTGTGGGAGGGACAAAGGAGAAGTTATACTCCACCGAGCACAGAACAGCGAAACAAGCGGTTCGAAACATTTCCAAAGGATTGGTCGGCGATGCAAGCATTCTCGACGACTCAGCCACGGTCTTAAATGGGGCTCCCCTGTCGCTTTGTCGCGCGCTCTGCAGGCCCATACTTCGGTCTGTCGCAGGTGGTCTGGGAAGCGGTCGATGTCGAACGGTGATGGGGTTGCTCAAGAAGCGACACGCCTGAAACGCGCCAGGCACCGGCCAATCGCGGGCGAGAGAACGATGGGGCGAACAAATTCAATTAGTGGGCGCCAGGCAAATTGTTAAATGTGTGCTTGACTGGCTAAGCTGCTCTTCTCTCGGCGTTGTACTGTAGAAAGCGAAGCAAGGCTTGCAGCTTCCCCGGTTGTCGTCGCCTGTTCATTCCAAGCGTTATTCGACAGAGATAGTGAGCCGCTATGTTCTTGATGCAGGTTATTGTCATTCCGATCCGACTCCGACGTCTCACCTCCCAGAAATCCTTTCCCCTGCATCGTCTTAGCTCATACATCCGAAGAAGGAGTTTCGCGATGTTGACATTGCCGTTTTCTGTCTCTCCAAGCGGCGCTAGCCGCAAGCGTGCCGCTGTACCTTTTTAAATAGCAGCGTGAGTTTGTTTCACCTGGGTAGCTGCGGGCAACGAACGACACGCGCCTGATGTCATTGGCTGCAATCGTTGGTCAAGATTGTTTCAGATATTAAATTGCGCCGGTTTAAGGGATCCAGGTATCGAAAAGCAATGCGGTTGTGTTGATGGGAACTCGCCGCCAGAAACCTGCCTACCTAGCACCGACACTCAGCGTGGTGCGTCTTTGCAGAGTGAAGTCAGAGTAGGAGCGCACCTATACTTGTGACTTCACCTGATTGCCCGAGTTGTCTGCCGTCGTTGTACTAAGAAGGCCTCGCCCTCCGCAATCGGTGCTGATATTTGGAAATAATATTGCTGCTTGCGAGCATCGGAAACAATGAGGGGCGCATTGCACACTGACAACGTCTTCTGGTATTTCTGGATTGAAACGGCAGCCTGGATGTCTTCGAGACAAAACACTGTCGTAGCCAGTCCGAAGGGTTTGCTCAAATGATCTACTTCATGCCTTATCAACACGCATAACAATAAGATCCGCGGTGGGAGTCATGCGAAACAAGTCCGGCCTTGATCTCGTCGTAGTGTGCACCAAGTACACTATGATTCGCGCGTGGTAGGAAAGCCTGGTATTGCGGAATGTTTGATAGCGATGGTGAGATCTAGAAGCGTACTCGCGTAGACCAATGCCTCCAACGTAACAATGCCAATGAAGAACGTTCGTGATTCTGCAGATCCATGCATGCCTTCAGTAAGTTCAGTGAATCAAATATCAATCGCTGCAAATAAACTGTGACTCAGAACTCCATACTTTCGATGCTTTCCGTTAGTTGCCTCGCTACCAAACGCCAAGAACAGCAGGACCGTATCAAACAGTCTGATATCGTTATAGTCTAGAATTAATGCAGGATCCGCCGGCGAAAATATAACTCAGCACGAGACAGGCGCGTATCGTGCTCAGTTGTTCCTTCCCTCGAGACTTTGAGTTGTCACAGTCTCGAGACTACATGATGTTCGAAGCCGACTTGATAAAACCTCCGGTAAGCGATTCCCTATAGATCCGACGTATTGCTTCACACTTACCAGGAGGCTTGCTGTGGCATCGAAGAAACGCTAGGACGTCCTCGATATTGATCGTGCCACCGATGATCAGGCATCTTCTTCGACAGTGATGTGTACAGTCGCATTGCGTGGACGGTCCTTCGATAGACAGCATCGAGTAGCGGTGCGTACACGGGCATGGCAGTGATTCGCCGCCCGGTTGAGGAATGGAACCTGTAGAGCGCCAATTGTGGCAACAAGAGCTGAGCACCACCAAGCCAAGGCTGTAAAGTGAATATCGATGGACAGTCCATAGAGCAGCCCAGCTATTGGACTTGCAACTGTGCGGCAGGCAGCTCCAGTAGAGGCAGCAAGCCCGTTGATCTTGCCGAGATGAGATTTAGCTGGGGCAGCCTCTTTGATCATGATGAGAAGCAGTGGAAATGCCAAGATTGCAGTTAGACTTCGAACAGTAAGACATGCAAAGATGCCCGCGTACAGTAGGTTTTCGGGGAGCAATTGCAGGAACGGTGGCAAGATGTACGCAACAGGATGCGCCACTGTGACGTAGAGGAGGAGCCTCCATACGCCGAAAAACTCTGCCAGCAGAGGGAAAACCAGAGCTTGGATGAAAAGCTGAATGATGCCATTGATGGACATGACTAGAAATTAGTGCATCAAGTCAGCCTATGTCTTACAAGCAACTCGTTCACTGACTTTACATACTAATGCCAACAGACTGAACAGGAATATTCAAGCCACCGCCCATGGAGACGGATGACAGATCAATGGCGAATGCATTAACATTGTCCGCAGAACGCTTGTCCTGTAAGAAAATGGGGAGCAGATGGTCATATGTCATCTGTGTCGTTAGTGATTGTTTATTCGCCGACATAGAGGGGGGCAGAACATACCGAGTGATAAGTGAATATGCCCAAGGCGATGACAAATTGTAAAACCGTCCAGGTAAACACCTTGTTGCTGGTAGGAGACTCCACCCATTCGCCGTTGGAACGCACACGCCACATCTCATCATGCTGCACCTCAACGGCGTTGAACGTGCCGTAGGAATCATGCATCAGATTGGCTTGAGCGTCTGAGGTAGCGCCTTGGGCGGGCAGTAGGGGTGTCTCTGCGATTGCGGCGTGGTATCCTTCGAAAAGTCCATGGGGCTGTCGGTCCGGATGCGTCTCTTCGAGCAAAAAGTATGCCATGATAATCGAAAGGAGGAGCAACGAAGCACATATTAGGTTTGGCAGCAGGTAAGGAAATTTGCCAAAGACACCTGTGGGGCTGAACACAGATGGGAAGTTCTGCGCCGGTTCCGCGAAATATCCTCCGAGTGACGGGCCTATGATCGTGCCAATAGACCAAACAAAAGGGAGCACCGCATATGCTCGTGGTTCGTGCTCTGGACGCTTCACCATCTCGCCAACCCTGGAAGGAAGAGGCATCAGCACGTTCACATCAGGAATCCGTGGTTTGCAGCACTTACATTGTTTGGATGACGCCAATGTTGCCGTTTAGCGCCCCACCGATTACACGTCCTGCGAGAGCTGTCCAGAAATTCTGGGCAAAACCCACGAGCAGTAACGAGGACATGGTACCGATGCTGCCAATCCACGAAGATTGAGTTAGCAAACACTCGAAGCCAGGGGCTATACATCTTCATTCGCGGGCCAGTCAGGCTCCTAATTGATGTGAACTGAGACTTTACGTACCCTGTAGCACGTTAGCTTTGTTTCTAGAGATAAGAGAACAGGAACTGATACGTGTCCTGCTTGATAGCGCCTAGAGCTGGTAACTCCAGCTACAGTATCGACTTGAGATGTCAAATGCTGTCGCTATAGGCCAAGACACCCATCATTCCAGGCCTTACATACAGCCAAATATAACGACCGGCTTGCGGCCGACGCGATCACTCACTCCGCCCCAATGCATTCCGGACAAAGCCTGTATGTACGAGTCAGTAGATTGCAATGCGGCCACTGCCTTGATTTACTGACCTCGCTCAAGCTGAACGCTGCTATTAAGACGCCGGCAAAGAATGGCGCATTAGCTTCGGTGCAGACATCGAAGTTGGAGACTAGCTTCCAAGCATAAGGGAGTATCGAACTAGACGCCGCGTTTCAAAGTCAGTATACGGACTACGCAAGTCGCACGACGGGTGGCTCTCACGTTAACGCAATGGGTTCTGCGACTCGAACAAGCGCACTGTCGTAGCGTTAGCCATGTTGCGCTGGCTGAGAATGACACACGACTTACAGCAAGGCGAGTTGCGCCGTAGGAAAGTCGCTGTCGGAAACATCTTCTTGTCGCTTTGTGAGATTTTGCATTATACAGTGATTTGTTTCTTACGGCTGGCCAACGCGCAGTCAGTCTAAAGGCTTGGAGATAGGACTGTGTAGGGCCGTCGCTGCGTTGAGCTTAGGTCGAACGTGATTAGGACAGACGATAGTAGCTGCGGTGCCTGGAAGCAGCAGCAGTGCGAAGGACAGGATGCGCGGGCTTGGAATGAGAGTGAAGAAGTTTAGAAGCAGAGAGATGGGAAAGTTCTGTTATCGAAATGACAGCGAATCACAGTCTGCCACCAGCCGGTTATGATCGGCCGACCAGCCGATAACCCTTTTCGGCAATCGCCACACAGACGTTTCCTGACGCCCTGCACCGTTTGCGGTGCAAACTTCACTCGAGACTCCAACCGCACACGTATCCTCTCACGAGCCAAAACGATCTCTAAGGCCTGCACGACCCATGATAAAGGCTTACCATCAGGCAGTGGGCTGATGGGGCTCTTTGGGGCTCTTTGGGGAACCCTGCTAGTATCCCGCCGCAAGCCCCGCACGCCGGCCTTAGCGAGACGCCCGTGGCACCATTCCAAGGTTCGGGTTTGCTTTCCCCGGCAGCGTCATAATAATTCATCTCATCTTGTCCTTTCCTGGGATGTTTGTCGCAGAAGAGCAGAACAAGATCCCGCTCGCACTCTGCAGCATCGACCGAACATATCGAGAGGCTTGTCAAATGGTCACGCGCAGGCATCCTAGAAGCGCTCTGATAGCGATGCGGGTCCAGCCTTTCGACGTGCGTGTGCGCACACCATCGGGCGTCTTTATCAGCCGTGAGCCAATCACCCTCCAAGCGTGCCTTTGCCACAGAGTGTAGCTTCATCGAGCGGAACAGCTGTGTCTCCTTTCAGCGTTGAGCAGGCGCTGCGAGTCTCTCTCACACGATCAGCAAATATCAAATCGCTCTGGGCCGACAAAATAGCTTCGACGCAATACAAGTGGCGGATGTCCCTCATGTGCTGCTCACGCAACCTTCCTTTACTTGTTGCACACATCGCTCCATCCTTCAGCATAGGCTCCCCGACACCAGGTCTGGCAGCAATTTGTGCCCACTTAGCGCACCATCTTGGACTTTAATCACACACGGTTTCGCCATCTCACAGAAGCCTAGATATCTTCAGAGGATTTTGCCCATTGCAGTTGCTGCATACAAAAATCCTCTGAGGTCATAGAGGGTGTTGCGAGAGGGTAATTTGGAGAGAGAGCCTTTACTTGATCGGGCACGAATTATTGCAAGGCCTGGTGTCGAAGGTATCTGAGCACGCAGCTAGATTGTATTGTCAATCGGGTGAGAGACCAAGCTATGCTCGACCACCGTTGTGATATAGGCCATCTTGCATTTGCCAGCAAAGCGTTAGGGTGTTATTGTCTCACTTGGGGTACCAATATCACCCACGGAGGTATTGGGCACAAGGCAGTATAGAGGTCACCAAGATCTTGGGTTGGAGTACTTCACCAAGCTTGTTCAGACCATTCCATCCTCCACAGAGTAGCCATATCGGTACAACGCCAGCACGGTCATGGCGACTACACACCGACTCATCCATCTACAGAGGTACTATTAATCAGGTTCGGAACACCAAATTATTCTGACATGCTGCAGACTTCGTCTCCCGGGTCGCTGAAGCTCCCGATAGAGCGCCGTTGGGATATTTATCGTTATTTGCTCACTGTCGAGTGCGGACCACGCTACACAACGATCTCAGTCAACGAGCTCGAGCACAGAGCATCAGTGCGTAACCTCAGGCGCCTCAACCATCAGCCTCCGACCATGCAACAGAAACGAGACATTGCAAAACATGTGCAGCTCTTGCATCAGGATAAGCCCAACATAGAAGAGATGCTCAGCTAAAATATTCACGTTCTCGAGCCAAATCTACACGTAGCAATCCTACGCGTTGATAGGCAGATCCATGTAGAAGCAAGGACCACAATATACGACCAAATTGCATTCAGCATTGCACCAAACATAAACCGTCAAGTTACCCGTGCTTGAATTTGTCTAAGACACGCTATCTGCGCTTGCATTTCAGCGGAGAGGGCTGCTATGGTTGGCCGCAGTCCCGCTCTTACGGTCTCTGGTCAGCTTTTCAGTATATGCCAGCTTTGAGGAAGCTACAGATCAGTGTCTTACTTGATGGCGTTCCGCCTAAAGATCGTGATGGACAATGGGACTCGAGCTCCTTTTGCGCAAAAACTATAAGCAATGTCATCGCGGCCGTTCCCCACCATAGCAGGATCTCTCCCTCAGAAGAGGTGATTTCTTGCCGTGCCGACGAACGCAGCAGATATGCAACACAAGAGGAGTTGCAGAATCTGTTTGATCGGTTCAGTGATCGAGCAACAGATGCTGAGCTCTGGTTGACCGAGACTGATGCCTATGTCTTGATAGTACGAGCGTGTACAGGAGTCGATATTGCTTACCGAAGAGACTCATATAGACTTGTAGGGGTCTTCTTGATTGCCCCTCGAATCGGCTGTAGTACAAGAATAATTGGCAGCTAAGGTAAGCTCTTTGGAACTCCCATACCGGTGGATACTCCCCGGTGGGCAAATCTTTGTAAACCCCAACAGCGACGTTTGGTAGTGATACTACATTCACGCCTTACATGTACTCGAATTTGAGGTTACCGTACACTATTTAGCAGGCACTATGTGGTCGTCGCAATGTTCAAGAATGGAGGTCAATTACCGTGGGCATCGGCGTGACGAGCCACGCGGCGTGCCGACCCACCCCAACAACTTTTGCCCACCTACAAAGATGAAGCTATACTGTCGCTCACAGTAGCTAGTATTACAAGATTTTGTGGTGGAGAAATAAAGTGATGCTTGCGATCAATTTGGTCTACTCAAACTTCTTTGGGAGCTTAATAAGGCGACCTGAGGTAGTCTTTTTAGTTGGATGTGGTGGTAGTGCAGGATCACTACTACCACCACCTTTAGCAGACTGCGCAACCCGCGCACGCTTTCGCGCAGATGCAGGCTTTTGTGAGGCTGCTCTCTTGCCTCTTTGGGATAACTGTACGGCTTTTTGAGCAGTTGCAGCCTCTCTTTCCTCTTGTTTCTTGCGCTTGGTTTCAGCTCTCTGTGCAGCCACTCTTTCCTTCTCTCTCTCCCTCTCTACCTTGGCTATCTCTCGCGCTACACGCTTCTCCTCTGCTTCTTTCTGCTTAAGTAAGGCAGCTTGAGCTCTAAGGTCCTTCATCTCAGCTTTTTTAAGGTTTTCCTCCTGCTCCTCTTGCTTCCTTACTCTCTCGCGGAAGTTAGCCTCTCTCTATGGTACTCCTTACGCTGCTGAAGATCAAGAGTTCTTCCCTTCTTGTTGTGCTTCTTTTTGACTCCAAGGGAGTGCCTTAAGCCTTCATTCTCATAGTAGAGGAGGTCATTTTCAACCTTAAGATGGTGGAGAGAGAGCGCGATCTTTCTTCCACTTTTCTCAGCTCCTTCTTTAACCGCCTGCTCTACAATTGCTCTCATCTCTCTCCAGTTACTCTCTGCTAGTACAGGAGAGCTCCTAGGCTCTTCTTCTTCTAGTGGTGTTCTTGGGCGGAATCTTTTAAGGATGACGTCTCTCTCTATTGGCCACACCCCAGTGGCCTCAAAGGACTTAAGAATAAGGCTCTTTTTAAAGGAGGAGACCTACGCGGTCCAGAACAACAGAAAGAAGTCTCTTTTCTTAACTAAGAGGAGTCCTTGGCTGATATGAAGGTGGGTAACTAACTCCTTAGTATACGCGGCAGAGAGTGGCTTGAACATTACTACATCGAGTGGCTGAAGGCTGTAGGTTGAATGAGGAGGAAATACAGCAAGAAGGATCTTGTTCTGGTCGCAATACTTGATGAAATCTATGGTTACATGACTCCTATAGCCATCAACAATAAGGAGCCTCCACTTTAAGCGCGCTTTTGTCTTCGTGCAGCGGTCAAAAACCTGCTCAAGCCAGGCTAATCCCACGTCGTTATTCGTCTATCCAGAGGGTGATGAAGTAACAAAGACGTCGTGCTTTCTAGCAGTAATATCCTCTACCCAGGTTGATCGTATATTACTAGACTCAGTATAGCGGTGTAATGCAAAATGAATTAGAAGAGTGTTCTGTCGTCTGTGTATTTCCCTTGTGCTCATGCTTCTGTACACAAGGGCCTTCCGCAGGGTCTGTTTACATGACGTATCTACGATACTGTTGAGGTAAGAGGTGCTTGATAAGGTGAGGAAGCAGCACCAGACACTGACACGTGGCACACGTGATCCGCTCCTCCTCATAACCGTCACACTCAGCCTGGAAGATAAGGCCTAGGGGAAGAGGCTCTCCATCTGCGCAGACGCTTGCTAAGAGAGTCACCCACTCACGAGAGCCATCTTGAAGGGATTCCCTGACCTCTTTAGTCTCCCACATCCTCTTAGAGAAGACTCTCTTTGTCCTTGTTGTTACCCCAATCATGAAGCCCTTCTCGTCCATATTGTACGTGTGACGTGGCTTGATATTGTACTCAACCATCTTCAGATGAAGGAGATCAAAGTACAACTTGTAGTTATCCTCACAGTCAGCGTGGTGACGTACAGCGTCCATCCCTGACGTCCATCGTGTGATGAGACGGTCCTTGCTCCTCTTCAAAAAGCGACCCACCCAGCCCTCTCCTACATGCGCTTGAGCAATCTCAGCAGCAAATCTGCATATCATTTCACGCGTAGGAGGAAGCTCTCTCTTTGTTAGCCCTTCAATATACTCTACAAGCTCTGCCTCTTGTTGTAGAGTAAGTTTCTGTTGGGAGGCATTCTTGACTGCCATTGGAGCCTGAATGCCCTTGCACCTTTGAGCCAGCGTAGTTCTGTTAACATTAAACTTCTCAGCGCACTTTCTGAACGACAATTGTTTGCCTGGTTCTTGCGATTCTATAGCTGCAACTGCCTTGTTGATTAGGTCTATATTAGTGAAGATAACGTGTGTTGAAGTTAGTGTTGATTTGGTGGGATGATGGTGGGGTGGGTCGGCACGCCGATGCCCACGTTAGGCATACGATGAGGAGCTCCTCCGGCCGGAAAGAACCGACAGAGCAGCACCCAAATTCGGCCGCGGACTCGCCCACATCGGATGTAACCAGCGACAACAGTTTTCAGCCAGAGCGCCCGTGAACTGGCTGCAACACACCTATGTGAGCTTCTCGTGAATTGTTCTTCAGCCGCTGTTAGTTCATTGCCCGTCACCGAGCTTTACGAGGTTCTTCCAGCCTGCCAGTCAGGTCATTCACAATGATGCAGCTTCGAGTCGCAGTGATTTACCAAGAATTGGATCCTCCAATAATAAATGGGTACAGAAGCCGACGAAGCCTGGAGGTGGTGCCAGCTGTTTACATGCACGTTCGTGCTTTTGCTTACGATTGTAGGTTATCGAGATTCGAGTGTAGATATTGCTTACGCCCTGAAACACGATAGCAATATCGCTGTAATTACACCCGAAAGCAATTCTGATCCAACCAGAGGTGCAGACTGGTCCTTTCCAGATGAAGAACGAGGGACCTTGAACGCAGTCCGTAGGAATATACGTGCCAATGGATGTAACATACTAAGTGCAATCGCCAACTCTAGGTCAAGAAAGGTGCTACTCACCTGTGGGCAAACACCGTGCTGTTCGCATCGCATCCGCTTCAGACATCGACTGCCTTAGATGGATATGCGGACTCAATCCGTGTCGTTGGCCAAGCACCATCACTCGTAGAAGCTTATGATGATAAAGCGGCTGTATACCGCGTCCTCAAAGTCCACGGGGGTTTTACGTTAGCCACATCGATAACGGCATCAGCGAGCGAAGATCTTGTCGCCGCGGTGAGGAAACTTGACTTACCGTATCCTGTCATTGCAAAACCAGTGCGTGGTAGAGGCAGTCATGGTGTGAAGTTGTGCTTAAACGATACGGGGCTTCAAGCACATACTGCCTACCTATTTAACAAGTCCTCAGAGATCACCGTTGAGGAGTGTCTGGACTCTGAAGAAGCCACCGTGACCGTCCTGCCTACTTCGGCATCCAGGTCGACTTGTCAAGCTCTGCCTATTGTGACACGATTCCACCGCATCGACGGCATCGCTCCTTATAGTGGTATCGTTGCTGTAACGGCAAACTCGAGAGTCGTTTCAGCGAAGGGGACATCGCAGGATCCAGCGTACGGGCAGGCCGCTCGTGAGTGCGAGCGTGTCGCAGCATCGCTGCAAGCCACGGCGTCCCTCCGCATCGACATCAGACGCTTCCGCGAAGGCTCATCGTTTGCATTACTCGATATCACATGAAGCCAGTAAGCTGTTTCTCCAACTCGAAAACGTTCTGGCTAAGGTGGTATCGTAGAAAATGACCGGTCCAAGAAGACCTGGGTGGCAAGACCCAGCCAGCTTGACCGCAATGGCAGCCGAAGCGGCCAGTTGAGAGTTTGGTCGTCTTCTGCAAGAAATCTTGCTCTCAGCTCCAACGCTAAGTACTTTGCGACAGATGAGACCATCATGAGCATTTGATCCATAAGTGCTGGGAGCTTCAGATACTTCAATGAATATGGCCTGCAATCTCCGTATTGCGAAGTCGTTCACGAGTATCTCTCGCACAAATATCTCACACTTGGTGCAAAGCGCCAACTCTAGGATGGATTGCACCACCCTTTCCAACACCACTGACAGGAATTTGCACTACGCACGAAGCGCGGTTCAACGACACCTCATCGTAAGCTATTTGCCAGGCGCCACTTCAAAATCATCCTTCGCAAATCCGTACTGCGAGTTTGGTCCATACCTCCTCACAAGCTCTTCCAAAGGCCTTGTGTTTCTACAATACCTGGTCTCCGCCCCACCGTCGATGACTTTGACGAACTTGCCGTTGTTGAGCGGGCCTGGTTGGAGAGATACGCTCTCCAATGTGGGGTCGGCATAACACATTATAGACTCGCGCAGGTAGTCAAAGCTATGAGCCATTAGCATCCACATCCAAGTCCCGGCTCTGTTTTCACTACCACTTACCAGTGCGGCCAGTGGGCATCGTCTCTCCAGTCCGTGCCAATGTCGGTTCCTTCTTTCGCTAGCTGCAGGACCATTCGCATCTTTGCTAGACAATGCATTTGATGATACCTGTGACTGAGTTAGTATTATAGTACTAGGTTATTTCGAGGTACCCACATTGCAATGCCTTTTAGCGAGGTGTTTCCGCCCGCATCGTCATCTGGCAGCCGGATGTTCCCTGTGGCCATGAAGAGGTGCTCTTTCCAAAGATAGTCGCTCTCATGATCTATAGTCATGTAGCGAAGATCACGAAAGAAGCGTTTCTCGACCAGATTGCTCGGCTTCCAAGAGTCGCTCTGATGTGGGTATCCCGCGAGGGGGCTTTCGGGTCGAGTTTGGTCCTGTGGTTCGCAGGCATCATCATATGGTTTTGTGGTAGTGGCAATAGTGGCGACAAGCAACAGCAAGGAGAATACAGTGATAAAGAGGGAATAAAATCGCCAGAATGGACTGTCTCTAGCTGGCCACGAAAGACAACGGCGCCGTTGATGCCATGTCATAACTTTGAGTCCTGTCAGAGAAACGTCTTCCAGATCAGTGGAGGGACGGTCGCCATGGTCAACACTGTCCTTCTCCTCAGTCACTGGCATGTTGTGTTGGTCTTGAAGGTATGAATTGAAGGCTAAGATACACTCCAGCTCAGCAATAGGGGCTTTGCAAAGTATCCGTCGTCCGTCAGTCCATTCGAGCTGCCGAGCTTCGGGCGTCCTACTGACACGATGCTTGCACTTGAGGTTAGTTGATCTACAAATATGCGCAAGTTTTGCCTGATCACCAAGCGTAGGAAGCGGAGAAGACGGTTCCAGCACATAGTTGCATCCCTCGAAACAACTTGCAGTAGACATGTGCAACCTCGGACGGTCAACCATGCCTACCATAGGTAGACCGCACCAGATCCATATCACAAGCATAGCGAATGATGTCCCGTCGGTTCATGGAGCCGCCTCTAATTGGTACGAACGACGCTGATCTGGCATGTTACTCCGTGAAAATAGGATTTGCTTGGAATGAGCTTATCTTGCGTGACTACGGCTGCGTGATCCATCCGTAGTGCCTCTCTACTGTGGTACAGGGCAGAAGTAGTGTTCAATACGAGCGAGCGTCAGGCTCGTGCCTCAGCGTTTCAAATCAGCTGTACCAAGAAAATTACACCCAAACCCACTATAATCTCGAAGCTGATCCGCAAGGCATTGGATTAGATTATTATTTAGCAGAAGCTTCTATCTTAGAGTAGTTTAGTTGAGACGCAATTTCCAATCTCTGCTGAGCTTGTATTGTACACTACTTCTGCCCTGTACCACAGTAAGGTTGTTACCTGCCCAATTGGACGTACGGGTAAGACTCTGTAGAGAGGATCTTACACCATCACGCAGCCGGCAGATCAGTAAGAACGTTGGCACGGAGCTTGTTTCCCCACAAAGATATAGGCATGCACATGCGGGACGGGCGAGTCAGGCGTGAGCGACTTACCCGACGCCGCCTGGTTATTAGTACTTAGGCCTCCCATATGTAAGCACTTGCAAACAGCATGTACAATGCTTGAAGTTAATCCCGACGTAGCTATGGCTCGACTTTGCATGCAGCGAGCCTCGCCTCGCAACATCAGCCGCTCGAGGTCAAGATACCGTAAAGTGTAATTGTGGGCCCACTGATAGCTTGTTGTTGATTTGGACTTAAGAAATCCTACGGTGTTGTCATGCACCAAGCATATTCCGTAAGATCGAGGGCACCAATGGACGCGCACCTCGTTAGTGCGTCTGGTGGCTCCGTACCCGAGTAAGCATGGGTCCGCGTGTCAAGTCTTTTGCCAAAATTCTTGAATTGACAACCGTCCATGTTCAGTCCTACGCACTGCTTGTTGAACTACACCGGTCCAGGAAATGTCTGCGCACCTTACGAAGAACATGTGCCTGACATGGTCAAAATCCTTCTGGACGCCTGAAGAACCGTTTGCTTCATGCTTGTATAACTCACGTCAGCTAACGATATAAGCCCAGTGGTTGTGAAGCGTGATAGCCAGGGTATCTTCACTGCCCTGTAGTATTTGCCTCTGATTTAGCAATCTTGCGCAAAGATCTTCATTTGATATATAGCAGGAAACTGCATCGATACTAGTCGAAGAATAACTCCATCACCGCGTTTCTGCAGGCATTGACCGAAAAGCGCCGAGCCCGCCTTTCCATCGAGCTACATGGATCATAGCCTACTCTGGTCCGTCAAAGACAGCTCCGTGCTTCCAAGGCCCTCTCCTATCACCATCATGGAGTCCATCGTAACCGCCATCGCAATGTCCAAAATGCGCACCTAGCGGGAAAGTATCTGGGTCAACATCCGGCGGTGTGTCGCGATAACACGCCGAATTGTCAGTGGCAAAGTCTCGGAGAGCATTCCAATCATTGCACTTGCGGTACTGCTCATCTCCAGCAGTATCGTCTCCATACAGATACAGCGGAGTATTATCTGCTTTGCACATGACCTAGCGTATGAGTTGTTAGACATCGTTTCGCGCTGTTGTCGCAGCTGGCCAATACTTACATACTGGCGCATCATGTCAATGCAATGCCCGGCATGCGGTGGCCTGAAGGTGTATCTGGGTGTTGTTCCGTGCGGATTATCCGCTTGATGAATAGCTTCCCAAAAGGTTTTGCGGATGATAGTCTGCCTGACATTAGCATCCGGAGGTTGTGTGCTTCTTGGTCTTTTACTTACCACACAGTGTATCAAGTGGTATGCCTCAAGCAAGTATACATTCTTGCTATCGTCTGAAGGCATATGCATACTGTCAGGCCAGTGCTGGGATTTGGCCCACTTCCTGTCCATAGCAATGAATCCATGGGCTGGATTGATAGCATCCCAGAGCGCGTCTGTCTCAGTGAAATTCTTGTCACTGTAGTCTGTCCACCAGTTCAGACGCTTCCATTGAGTCGGTAATTCCTGTAATCGAGCTGATATTGCGGTTAGGAGCAAGTCGGATTGGAGAGAGCGAGTGGACTGACCAGCTGACTTTGGGATATATTCTTCGTGCGAATGGTCCTCATCACCTGCTAATTGCTTCACTGCGAGGAAGCTGGCGATTGTAAAGATGTTGCTGGCAAGAAGCAAAGAGATCACAAGCCAGCTGAAAGCAGCGGTAGATTTGGTGGCTCTTTTTCTGTTGAAAACAGGCTCCTCAAAGTCCTTCTCGCTAGGAGACGCAGAATCATCTTCTGAACCACCACGTAGAGCCGCGTACGCCGAGATGTCACGGTCGGTATATGTTGACTTTTTGAATAGCTTTGCACCAAACATGTTGGCAGATTTTTCTGCGATTGAAACGATACGGTGAATTCGGAGAACGAGCTATCGAAAAGTGAGAGGGTTGAAGACCCAATAAGCCCTGGTACAGACGCAACGCTGCAATGTGAGATTGGCTAGGACAAACAAGGCCAGAGGCATGGAACCAAGTGGGGATCGACGTGATAACACCTGCCGATGTCGAAAGGGCAAATGGGCGGACATGTCGCAGAGCATATCCCCGCAGTATGATGGTAGGGGCGTCATCAACATGTAGGGACTTGGAAAACTTAGACCGGATGTGATAACAGTAAAGGCCTTACATACATAGTACATGCATCTTATGCACATCAAAGTTGGTCTCCGCATATGACCATGTCGCATTTTGCTTCGTCCGGTGACTTCGAATGCATTAGTTGACAAGTTGTTCCGGCTACAGCGCAACAAGACTCGAAATAGGCTAGATCCACCTGACCATATCAAGGTCGAAGATCAGTTTTAACTAAGGGAGCCTGAAGTATTACACGCTGGCATGCCACAGCCATCAGTAGTGCCTAGAACTCACCATGGTCGGTACCCCAGATCCAGATGATAGGTGAAAAAGGGGACAAGTACTAGGATTCGACTGTTGGCCTACAAGTTTCACTGAGCTAGAGGTGCTCACACCGCGAAGACGTGCTTAAAGTCGATTGTCACTCCAACTTCTCTGTCTATATGACATCGTAGCATCGATTGTAGACCTTGGTGGATAGCGTTTCGTCCGGTTGAAGTAGTGCATCGGACGGATCCATATCCCAGCGATAGCGCTCATCGTACATGCACGTTATTGCGGAATCCAAACGAGCACTGGTATGCTCGCATGTAACACTTCCCCTCTTGCATGCCTCCATTCTGCCGATTTCTCCTGGAACAGGAAGGTAAGGAGGCCAACGCTGACTATGTTCCCATCTTCCTGGTAGTCATGTCGTGGAACATAGCCTCGGATCGCACGTAGGTTAGCCATGCGGGATTATCTAGATGAGGCATGGATGCTTTGTGTGTCACCTCCGCACGCCATATCACTGTAGATGAGCGGTACCGGCGGGTGGAACTACGCATTCGGTGAAGCTCAAGGTCCAAGCACGGGTCTCGCAGCTGTCCCATACAAGTTGTGTTGTCCCTCAATTCAGCGCTTAAGTGGCTGTCGACTTTCACTCGGTCGACGCTTGGGCTCATTTACTTCTTGAGACCATTGCTCCACACTCTTCAAGACAGTTTAATTCATCATGAGATTCCTGCTTTTTGCCATCGTCGGCCTTGCTGCCGCTGCTCCTCTCCGTGAGTACTCTTGCCGTTCTTGATGTAGGGTCACTGATTCTGTCTCAATAGAAAAGAAGCGCGACAAGCTGGCCTACAACGCCTTGGGTGAAAATCCCACCCAAGTGGAGAGTAATGACGGTGTTGATTTCTTGGCACCTCGTATTGGTATTGGTTTTGGAGCCAGCAACCTCACGTCGTGGCATTAATATTGTCCAGGGTACAAGAAGCGCGACAAACTCGCTTACGACGCTCTGGGTGAAAATCCTACTCAGGTCGAGAGTAACGATGGCGTTGACTTCTTAGCGCCTCGAATCGGTACAACGAATCCATCCGGTCTAGGTCATTAAGCTAAAACTGTCAAGGCTACAAGGAGAAGCGAGACAAGCTAGCTTACAATGCCTTGGGCGAGAATCCCACCCAAGTCGAGAGCAATGATGGTGTCGACTTTCTGGCTCCACGAATCGGTAAATCCAATCATAACCATTTTTCCGTCGTTGAGCTAACATTCGTAGGCTACAAGAAGCGTGACAAGTTGGCGTACAATGCATTGGGCGAGAACCCAACTCAGGTGGAGAGCAACGATGGAGTAGACTTTCTGGCGCCGCGGATCGGCTACTAGTGCGCATGATCAAATTATGGAGGTCAAGAGACCATGGAGATAGCTGCAGCGTGTAACGAAGTGCGGTTGGGGCTAGTTGCTTGATGCTGAAGTAGTGGACGATTTGGCCATGAACTTCTGATGGATGTCTGAATTTCCTATGACGCTCGCTCCTCAACTAAGTAGTGTCGCTCCTTGAGGCTCTGGAAAGCAATGAGATTATAGGCGTTGGTGAAGTGCTTCTTCTCCGGAAAAGAATCTTGCAAAGCATCGTGTTTTGTGATATTGGAAGTCCCCCGAACTCCATACCATGTCCATGATGCGCAGTTGCGTGGACGATACCAGATGGATCAGCCTGTTATGCCGTGTTTTACGTGCGCTGACAGCTTATTTGGACTCGGTACCTCCCCGCTCGACGATCGCTCTGTCCACCTTTTCCTTCATCTCGGTCCTCGCAACTCGACTTTGTTATTAGTTGTGCCACTCGGCACAGCAGCCAAAATGATGCGTTCAACCTCTACCGAAAACATTTCTTACAAGGACAACCGGTCCTCAAGCGACGTGGAAGAAGCGCTTATCGACGACAAGCTTGACAGGGACTGGGAGCTCTCAAATGATCCGAAACCGCACACTCGACATATCACGAGCAAAAGGACCATCCTTGAGTTTGCTCTCTTCCTCGTGATTGCCATTCTTCTCGTCGAACGCCTCAAATTCCCGCCTCGCCCATTGTCAATCACAGGTGATGTCACCGGTTTCGCGCCCCAGTTCTCGAAAAAAGTTATGGCGTTCGAACCAGATCTCGATTTCATACCGGCAAATACCTCGACGTTCTGGGACGAGTCGGTCCGCGCCAAGTGGCTCAGCATCGTTCCTCGCGGCCTCGGATACGTCAAAGTCAATGATCCGGAGAAATACAGCGACTTGCCAACACCGATCCACGACTACCCAAACTCTACCGTATATACGACATCCATGCCTCATCAACTGCACTGTCTCTACAATATTCTGGAGGTGTACGCAGCCATGACGAGCGACAATCCCCATCAGGTCCCAACGGAGATGACGTTCCACCTCAGACACTGCTTCGAGTACCTGAGACTCAGCATCATGTGCTGTGGAGATGTAGCACTAGAAGGAGCGCAGACTTCCTTTCCGAAAGGATTTCCAGGAAGTGATGGGTGGGATGCGACACATGTTTGTCGTAACTATGACGAGATCTATGAGTATTTGGATGAAAATCGAGCAACGGATCGCCACTGGATTGGTGGGGCGGACGAAATACATTGAGCACGGTATTGGTCGAGGAGTGAGACGATGCTACTGTAAGGTTGGGGGTTAGGCGCCTGGAGCGCGTGATTATTGGTATCGACTCCATTCAGAGGAAGCTATGACGGATGAAGCGACGCTCTTGCGAAGACTAGAAAATGCTGTTGTCCGCACAAGTGAATGGCCCATTGAGAGTCGAATTAGGGTCGTTGAATATGTCAATGAGCGCCTCCAAGGACGTGTATAGCCCTCCAATCATGAGGAACAGCTAGAATTCATTAGCAAATACTTGGAACGTTCATTCATTTTGCTTACCGTCATCGCGATGATCGTGTAGTTCAGGGTTGCCACTACAAGATTTCTACGAGAGTTGTGCTTTTGCTTCCAGTTGAGATGGAACCAGAATACGCTTGTAAGACCGAACGTGAACCAGCTTATGAAGATCGCCGAGCTGATGTTCAATATCGAACTGAAAATCGGTATGGCGTTCGAAACTATGAAAGTAACGATCCAGAAGCAGGAGCCGATGCCGATCCACAAGGCCCAGGTGAATGTGTTGTGTACGTTGACTTGGTCAGGCTTCGTGTTGCGCATGATCGTGATGTCTGGATAATAATTTCAGAATCTAAGATAAATCTAGTTTGTTGCAAAGCACTTACGCATGTACTTTATCGCTGTGATACCGATGACAAGTCCTGTCCCGAGCACAGATGGGAGCAAAATACCATATGCGATCTTCGCTGGTATTTCTGGAGCAGAGCCCAGAGCAGGCGAAGTGACCGCGTCACCTGCCAGGCCATATATCACACACGCCACAACGATGTAGACGACCACCTCGAAGCTCTTTTGCATGAACAGCGCAGGAGGAAAGTCCTTTGGTGCATTACGCATCTCCGCCATCACGGAAATGAAAGATTGATTTCCCGCGAAGGCGAAGGCGATGTTGAGCAGGGCATTTACCGTCTCAACGAATGTGGGCTTCCCGAACAAGGTGATGCTCACGTCGAAGCCTGGTGGAGCCTGAGGGCCAGCAACGCCGAGTGCGATCATGACGATCAAGACGGCTGCAACAATCGATATTGTGCAGATCCAGCTGAAAGCTGCGGCAAAACTTAGCTTTCGAGGCAGACACAACATCCAGCACACAATATGCGGAAACGCCATGAACGCTACCGTGCACAAGGCGTGATTGGAAAGGGTGTTCAGCGCAACAGACATAGTAATGTTGGCTGATGCGCAAATGAGGACGAGATTAAAAACGAAGGCGATTCCAAGGAAGTACTCGAACGGTTTGCCGCCGACATACAGAGCGCAGTCGACGAGATTTGTGACCATGGGATATCGGCGGTAGAACTGGACCATGATGTAGCCACAGTAGGTTGTGAGACCCCCAAATCCAAGGATTGCGATGATGCCAGGTATGAGCCCGAGGGTTTTGAGTGCCGATGGCAGACTGAGGACGCCGATGCCAACCTCGATGGTTATCAGAATAATGCATGCTCGCCATCGACCAAGGGTCTTGTAGTTCTCGCCGTCCATGTTGGGATATTCTGTTGCTCCGGGATGGGCATCGCCTGCCCAGCCTGTTTGGATGTTCTGAGAGTACGCTTCTTCCATGTCGTCTTTATGTGATGGAGGATAGGATGAGTGCTCATTCATTGCTGGCTTTTGTCGCTCGCCCTTGGAGAACAAGCTCTTGAGATCCATGGTAGGCTCTTTGTCTTATTCGAGATGGTGGGGAAGGACTCGAATTGTATTAGGTTGTTACCATGGTACTGGGGAGGGGCAGGGCCGTTGCTTTAAAGGGTCAATCTACTCCTGTATCGGTCATCACGGCCTCGCCTCAACGGTGTAGAGTATGCTAGTGTCCGATGTCATCCTTGAAAGGTTGTCTCTCCATCGGTCAGTGAATTTCTGGACTGCACGTTCCCCAGTTTCCATCTCGTCATCTCGTCACAACGGACGCGGCCTCAGTCCGCGAACGTGGAGTGCAGTATGCGGGGAAGACCGCAGTCTTCCTTGTGCATGGCTAGCAACGGCTCTCCTGAACGGAAGTGTGCTGTGCTCGTTGTGAAGGTGCCGAGTTGGTGATGTTGGATGATGTAGTGGGTTGCGATGAATAATAGTGCGATGCTCCAAGCAGCTGTGACTGCTTACGATCCACATACCGGTATCACGTAAAATTCTTCGAGCAAATTTCTTGGGCCGGCAATGCGCCGCTTGGCAACGTGCCTTATCCTCCCGGAATACCCGCATTTTCGAATGTCGATCTGCATGACGATGTCACTTAGCTCACCACAGGTGTCATGTTGATGATGAGGACGGTGTTTGAAGGGATGTGGGACGCGCAGCTCAGCCTTAAGAAGGCACTAGGCTTACACGGGCATAGCGCTCATCGAGCGCTCTAGGCAGACAATCCTTTTGCTGTTTTCATAGTGCAAGACCTTTGTAGCATAACTCGCTTTGGTAGATTTGCGAGTCAGATTGCACAATCCTTGTTTATCTATTGCAGCATGGACTACCAAGATCTCAAATGAACAAAAACATTTCGTTTGGCTACAAAGTCATTGAATAGCTACATACTTCAGCCCGCAAATGACTGCGTGAATTCAGCGCCTTCATTTGGCGGGGCACTACCTCTTGTTGACGAAGCCTCTTCCTGCTTCTTCTCGAGCTCAGCTTCAATCCTTGCAGCAAGTGGCTTATCATCTTGCGCACTAGTCGATGGTTCTGCAGTCGCACTCTCTCTTGGGACAGACGCAACTGGAGGCTCAGCGCTCGTCTGCTCAAGCGAGACACCACCTGCAACTTCCGCATTGGCCTCTTCTACACTCGGGAACGCGCCAGGAGCATCAACGGATCCGGGAGCATGGCCAGTCACGAGTGGCTCATCTGGGCCAAGAAGCGTCGAGGCAGCTTCGCTTCCCTTCGAGAAGGTCTTCGATATTTGCAAGGACGCACTATCTGCAGTGGTTGATTTCGTGAGTCCTAGACCCTCATCATCCTTTGTGCTCGATCTCGACAGTTCAGCTGGCTGGCTGTCCTTTGTAGCCGTCTTAAGGAGTGCATCCACTTCGACCTCTGTCTCACCGTCTTGCTGAGCCTCTGACTTGCCTGGCGCTTGAAGTTTGGACTGGAGCTTAGCGGCTAGCGCTGCAGCCGGAACAGCCAGCGCTCCGTCTTCGCCAAAGCCCCAAATTTGTGTCACAGGAGCAAAGTCAAGTGTCTGTCGGGCAACGGCCACCTCTGAGGTGACTGTCGCTGCAGGTGTTGGCGACGCTGCTGGCTTCCTCCTTTGCGGACCCTTGGCCCTGCCCTTTCGAGCATCCTGCAGAGGCGCAGCAGGCTCAGCCTCTGCCTCCGGTTCCGGCTCCTTGACTTTGGGTGCTTGTGGGCCAAGGCCAAGCTTGCTGTTCAGATCCTGCAAGAAGCCTGCTTGTAGTGCAGCAATTTTGGAGCCGCCTGGTCGTGCGGGAACGGGGGGCTTTGCTTTGGGTGCAGGCGCGTCGGCCTCAGCTTGTCGCTCTGCTGCCGTGTCCTCACCCCTGGCTGTGGTGAGCGGCTTGCTAGGGCGCGTAGGAATCTGCGGCTTTGGACGATCTGGAATGATGGGGGCTTTCTTGTCGACCGGCGAGGCCTCTGTCTTCTGCGGACGTGCGGGGATGCTCGGGCGCGCTGGAACGATGGGCTTGTCTGTGACCGGCGAATCATCCGCATACTCATTCGAATCTTCAACTTGCGGCGTGCTGACGGTGGTCTGAAGATGGCCGTGATCGGGAGCATCTTCCCAGATATCTTGACTGGGAAAACGCTGCTTCATGCCAGGTCGCAACGGGGTCTCGTCGCGCACTTTTCCGAGGAGCTTGTTTTCGGCCGCGAAGCGCTTCGTATGCTCAGGCAAGAATGATTGCTGGTCTTCTTTCGTGATGTTGTCCTTGCGTGCGTCCTCCGTTTCAGGCTTTTCGAAGACGTTTGCGGAGCTAACGTCACCGATGGACTTTTCAAGCTCATCGGGCACTTCAGGCGTCTCAACAGTGGTCTGTAGCTGCAGACTACCGGGGGTGTCTTCCCAAACGTCCTGACTGGGGAAATGATGACGAGCAACACTCGGTCGCTTCAGCTTGTCGACTTGAGTCTTAGGCTTTTGAGTGCTCTCCTCATCTTCCGGGAACAAAGGTTCGTACTCTTTGTGCGACTCAAGTGGAGTACTACCTCTATCGTATTGGCCCGGACTAGGGATGACGCGCTGCGGCAGAGTGTTGTTGCCTCTGCTCGAGTTTCGACTTCGACTGCGAACCTTGGTGATGTAAGCCGGTGTGCCGTCTTCGTTGGTCGTGTAGTCGTCGCCACGGCGCTCGAGCTCCGGGCTCACTGCAGGCTGTCTCCATTCTGATTCGGGATGCTTCTTCAGCTCATCAGAAGCCAGGATGGGCGCGCCGTAACCACGCTCGGTGACCCATCCGCCTTCCTCTGAAGTGTTGCCACCCTCGGGGCCGAGATCTTCTTTGGGTGGATCGTAACCACCGCCACCAATCTTGCTGCTACGATGTGCCGGAGGGTCGATGTGAATAACATCGCCGTTGTCGTCGAGCTGTTCCTGCTCGCCAAGTTGTCTCTCCTGGCGCAGAGGAGAATCAACCGAGACACCTCCCTTGAGTGAAGCAGGACGGCCCGAGGATTGTGGTCGCGGTGTCGTATACCTCGAGGCGTATTGTTCGGTGGCAATGTAGCCAATCTGCTCATCAGGCGTACCGATAGCTTCCCGAGAGGTTCCTGTATGACCATTAGCATTCATTCTCTGTTGGCACCATTGTCGCCTCCGAAACTTACCGAGCCCAATACCCTTGTCACCAGCTCCATGGATCAGCTGCTCCAAATTGTCCGCACGCCAGTGGTAGTCTTTCCTGTTCTCTTGGATGTGCGGGCCGTATTCGCCAGCCTTCTCGCGCCGCAAGTCTTCTGGATGTTTCTCGTACCACTTCTTCTCGAAATCATCCTGGGAGATCTTTCCGTGGCCGTGCATACCGTAGCTGCCCGGAGGACCGTGGAAGATTTCCCGACCACTCTTGGTGCGCCCATGGTGACGACCAGCAGACTTGTTATGGAAGCCTACACCACCCGGCGCTTGCTGCTGCGCATATGGCGAGGGGCTGGGTGCTTGTACGTCTCCGGCATTGCGGAACATGGGCACCTGCACACCAATTTCTGGGATGCCATGATCGTTGTTCTCGCCATAGATGGAGCTTGGACGGGAACCGAGCGAGGAGCCAGAGCGGCCGCTCTTGGCTGTCTTGTCTTCTGGAGCCAGCTTGCCAAAGCCGGCAGCCTCGGCCTGAGACGAGTCGGTGCGTGTTACCGTCTGAATCCTAGTCTTGGCGGTTGACGCAGGGACCGAGGCTGTAGGAGCATAGAGAGGCAGATCGCCAGCGATGTTCTTGGTTTGTTGTGGGGGCCCAAGGCTCTCATTTGTGAGGGTCTTGGAGAGGTCCTCGAAGCTGGCATATTCATTGCCCTCTTCGCCGAGGCCGGGCAGAGACGTGCTCGGTGGGCGGGCAGGTACCT
The DNA here is from genome assembly GCA_010015745.1 of Setomelanomma holmii. Classification (NCBI taxonomy): domain Eukaryota; kingdom Fungi; phylum Ascomycota; class Dothideomycetes; order Pleosporales; family Phaeosphaeriaceae; genus Setomelanomma; species Setomelanomma holmii. The sequence goes on from ML978173.1 coordinate 53,657, forward strand.
CGAGAGGTTTTGGTGGTGGGACATTGCCGTAAGGACTATTCAGAGGAGAGCGTGCAAAAGTGTCTCTGTTCGGGTTCGGCGAAATGGAGCGGTCGCCGCGCTTGGGTCGTGGAGGAATCTTGGGAGCCTCGAGCTGTGCGCTCGGCGCACAGCTGTTCTGGGCGCGGCCAGGGCGCGGGGGTATTGATGGTGGAGTGCTCATTGTCTGTGTTGGGGGTGTGTGGTGGAAAGGTGGGGTGGAGCTTTGGATGCGGTCTGCAATGTGTCTGTTAGTCGTCATGGAACCATTGAATGTTAGGGCTCGAGGTGAGATAAGCCGTGTGGTCGGCGAATCGTTGCGAACCCGTGAACGTTGGAAAAATGCTCAGAGCGTGCATGAGCTGCTCAGTAGCTCCTGCAGGTGCTGGGCCAATCACGCCAATTGCGATTCAGCGATCGCGAAGCTGATTGCGGTGCAGAGCGGGCGGTCAAGACACTTACCCCAGGAACGTGTTTGAGCTCTCAATCGTGGACGAGCTGGAGAAATGGGGGATAGATGCGGATATGGTCGAATAAAAGGCGCAAAGAGATCGGCGTGTGAAGCTGGGGCGGTGCTGTTAAGTATCAAGAGAGCATGGCATCATACCTGATCCTTGCGTTTTGCATGCGGCAGCCGGAGCATCATCAGCTTCAAAGCCTGGAAGCCCCCCACTGATCATGGTTTTCTATACAAGCCTGGCGCCAAAACAACGTATAGAATTGCCTCTAGAGGGATAGAACCAATGCGCCAATACCAAGCTCTGTATTACCATACATCGATCTCTTGCGGGACTTTACAGCCGCTGAGCACTCCGCCCAGCCACTGTCTGTTCTTGGTTCGGTTGCAGTTCCCTCTGCCCTCGCGCTCCCATTGAAGACTCTGGACACTCAATTGCGATGAAGGTTGCAGTACCTGTTGATGCACGCTTTGACATAATCCGTGCTATGCTGTTACCGCGTCGATTCTCGCCTTGCGCCTGATCGCAGAATCTTCAATCTGCGTGAGCGACGCCACGCCTAGCACCTGAGCAACTTAGCGTTCCCCGCGCTTGATCACCTGCGGCCACAGGTCACAATGTGGTTCCTGGCCAGGCCGTCCTGCTCAAGACAATTTGCGGACAATATGAACACCTCCGCGGCGATGGACCATCAAATGGTGACTTGCTTGACAGCTATCACTTTAGGGCCCAGCCAGAGAACGAGCATTCAAGATGTGCAAAAACAACATGGCTACTGCTCATCCAGCTTTCGTGTACTCCACTTGGTCGCCAAAGCGCCGTCGTCATGCCATGTGGACCCTTCCGCAGCATCCTGCTCCAAATTACGTCGTCAGACCCCACTCAAGCAATAGCATCATCGTCAATGTGGCTCAAATGTCAATCGTTGCAAATTCGTCTGCCATTCTGCAATAGAGAACATCGTGACACACACCACACATAATGAGGCATCGCAAGAAGTACCCCCAAACGCCTAGCTGTCAGTTGATGATACATTCAAATCCCACGCTTTCATATGCTTCGGTGCGCTCAGAGTGCGCGCTAAGCATTCGTGTCGTTCCTGGCCGTGTTGTGCTGTCCGCACAAGTCCATATTGCTCTGCCACCAAGCTTTTGCATTCCATGCATTTTCGTCCTTCAAATCGAGCGATGCTCTCCACACACTACCCGTATTTAGATGATCATCTGCGCAACTCCTTGTCCGCCCAGTGTCTTGCTGCCTTGGAACGCCTGGCCCTTGAAGCCAGCCAGCGCATAGAAGAGCGAAGCGATGAGCAGAAAGACGGCCGCAACAATCAAGCTCGTCGCCATGGGCCAAATGCTAATCCACTGGATGGCGCTCATTACGAAGTATATAGCGGCACGCATGTAGTTGGAACTGAATTTACGGATAAAGGTATCGAACTTGGCGGAAGTTGGACAGATGCGGAGGAGGAGCGGTATCTCGATGAAGATGATGATGAAGGAGCACACTCTGGCACAACTGTTAGGGGTTGCTCTGTAGGCGCATTAGAGTATGGGTGGAAGCATACAAACAAATGATGCTAAACGCAATAACAAAGTTGGCATGGAAGATGTTCGCAATCCCGAGCGCAAAGCATAGGAATATGCACAGTACTCCGGTCCTGGTGTCTTTGTTAGTCTATATTTTCTGCTGCATGGTTCGAGCTGGGCGGCTGCGGTGCTTGTCTGGTAAGTTGTGGCTCGCGACCTCGAACACCTGTCGTAAAGTCTTCACGCAAGATCGTTCCGTGGGCTGCGCGCAGGTCGAATCGACCGTGCAGGATAACAACGTGGAGTCACTGACCATTGTCCGTAGATACCTGCGCGGAGCCATGTCAGCAACAGTTCACCAGCCTCTGGAAATGGGCTTCATACTGAAATTCCGCGACCTGAATTCTTCTGCGAGCGTCATACTTGTGTTGTTGTGTTTGTGACTTCTTTGCTTTTCTCCGGGAGGGTGCAGTGATGCGGCAAAGTGTAGCTGGCAGTGCGCTCAAGTAGGGCTGTCGGGGCGCAAGCTGAATGGAGCGCTGGTCGGTGGATCAGGCGAGCTTGGCTTGCTCGGTATCCGTTCTTTGTATATCTTGCGGCGGCGATGGCGTACGTGGGCGCTGCGTAAGGCAGCTGTGGCTGTGATGTGAATGTTGAGGCGCTGTGAAGGTGGAGAAATTCTTGTTGCCTTGCGGTTGCTTGAGCGATGCGGTGCGGTGCTGTGCTATGCTGATCGGAGTCGCGGCTTCCAGAAGTTCCACGTAACTAGCGTGCTCTTGCCGAAACCGACTTGGGTTGCGACTGTGCTTCGGCACTCTCGCCTCAGAACACCGACTGCGACTTCTGGTTTTGGCGACAGTGTGGGCGCGCCTTCCTCATGTTCAGGACAGGACGTCGAAAACTGCAGGAGCCATGGTTTCCTGTTGTTGTCGCCTTCATGGCGCTGGGTGTTGCCTTCTATTACCTGCGGTCGCGCAGCTCATCCATACCCAGTGCTTCGAAACCGTCTCGAGTCGACGAGCAGCCCTGCCAAGCCAGCGACGCAGATCAGAGACTAGATCAGAGACTGGATCAGAGACTGAACGCCATGATTGCGGAGGAGAGAGCGTATCACGAGCGCTTCATGCGTGAAGCGATCGCCATGGTGAATTATCTCCTGCACTCTGCACACGATCTCGAATGACATGGCTGACTCATCGTGGTAGGCTGAACTCGCACTGAAAAGTGATGAAACACCAGTCGGTTGTGTCTTCGTCAGGGACGGTGAAATCATTGGCCGAGGCATGAACGAGACGAATCGAACCCTGAACGGCACCAGGCACGCCGAGTTTGTCGCCATTGCCGGCATCCTCTCCAAGCATCCCATCAAGATTCTCAATGAGACCGACCTCTATGTCACCGTCGAGCCTTGCGTCATGTGCGCTTCCATGCTACGTCAGTATGGAATTCGAGCTGTCTACTTTGGCTGCTGGAACGAGCGCTTTGGAGGTACCGGCGGTGTCCTGAACTGCCACTCCGAGCAAGTCAATGCACCTTCCCATAAGCACCAAGGCTGACCAGCTGTAGTCCCAGCATTGACAAGCCCTATCCGGTCACGGGCGGTATTTTCAGGGAGGAGGCCATTATGCTGTTGAGGAAGTTCTACGTCCAAGAGAATGAGAAAGCGCCCGAACCCAAGCAGAAGAAGACCCGAGAGCTGAAGACGGAGATCTTGCCCATGGACATTCACGCGCCCAAGTCAACGCCTTCGCCCGCTCTACCGACGCCGCCTCTCGCTAAGGTGGCTGTACCCACCCCCCTCCTCACCCCGGCTCTACCTTGAAAGGACGACACGAGTATGACTTTTCTATATAGATACCCCATATGTTAGATCCTGGTCCTCACGAACTCGATGAATCAGAATCGGAAGTTGTGTTATGACTTTACATCGAAGACTCCGTACATTTTGCTACAACGTTAAAGCAATGCATGTTGATATCTCGCTCATTGCTTCGATCTCAGAAGAAAGCACACCATCCAATATACATAGCGGCCAAGTTGACCGGATCCTTTGCCATTGCAATCAGTGCATCCACATAGCCCTCCACACTCAACGGCACACTCTCGCCTTTCAAATACCCGTTGACCTTGGTACGAACCATATCCAGTACCTCCTGAGGGGTATCAGGTACGCCGTTGATCTTCTTTCGCTTCCTGCCGCCCAGGAAATCTGCAGTGGGATCATGCACGAACGTCTCGAGAATCGTGATGAGCGTATCTTCATGCTGTCGTAGTAGGCGGTACGTAAGTTCTGCCGCTTTTCGGAATGGCCCCTCGATACCCTGTGGACCCATGGCATCGACCATGTTGTGCGTGAGCCGGAACGGGACAAGTTCGGGCTTTTCAAACGTAAGGCCCTTGTCGAATAGGCAGTTGAAGTCAACGTGGAAGGTGCCGCCGTCACCTTGTTCGAGCAAGACGTTCTCTCCGTGCCGATCACCGAGACCGAGAACGTGTCCGACGATGCTCATCACGGCGCCCGAACGCGTGTAGCGGAGGCGCGCGTTGAACCAAGCTTCTGGCTCGGGGAAGGTCTCGACGAACCATTCGTGCAGAACAGGCTGGAACTTCCCAAGAATCTTCTCGGTGAAGATGGGGACTTTCGAGAGCGATGAAGATGCTTCGTTCAAAAGGAGACGGATCTCGCCATAGTCGATAGGCACATTGTGTTGTCGGTACGCACGGATGATAATGTCGCGCATGGGTTTAAGGCCCTCGACCCATTCGATGGTTCCGCACTCTTCATTCAGAGGCGTCACAGCATAGGTCTTGATGTATAGGCGACGTTTACTCGACTCGATGTCTTTCTGCAGAGCGCGATTGATCATGGCGTTGAACTCCATCAATCGCTGATCCTTGCGCAAGTCGTCCTTCGGCTTGCAGAGTAATCCATACGAGCGTCCATCGGAACCGCGCACGTCGACCTTCCTCGGACGCTGGAGTGATGACAGTACGAGGACATCGTCCATGAATGCGTTTATTGTGATGGCATCTTGGGGAAAGGGGTTGTGTAATCGAATGACCTTACTGTCGTTGCTCGCCGGCAAGTTCGGGAGCATGTTGGCTTCGATCGGGACGACTAGCTGACAAGGTGCGAGTGTGTGTGAGAATCCGAGATCTTTCGAAAGGCTTACATGAGATATGCGCGGTTCTACAGGTGCATCGCAAGCAGCTAAAAGCGCGTCGGTGAGTCGCTGACCTTGGATTATCATGGCCTTCAGGTCGAGGGCAGCGCCCTTACGCTTCGATAGCTCCTGTCCGCCATTAGCAATGCAATCACATTTTAGGCCGGTGACTTACGCGTAGTTTTTTCAAGACCATTCCACCGCGATCATGTCGATCTCCCTGCGTGGAGTGTAGTACAGCCAATAAGCTCCAAAGAGATTGCTGCGGATACGTCGACGAGACTCGCAGTATGATAGTCTGCAGCGCTTCCCAAACACTCTTGTTCGGATGACTGATGCGAGTAATGATCTGCGGGAACGCCGTGTACCAAGCGAAAGCTGGCATGCGCTCACCCGCGTATCGCTTCAAGTACTTGTTGATGTGATCTAGATAGCTGAGTCGGTGATCATGAAACTCTTTGTCTCGCGTCGTCCTAGGAGCTGAATTGATCACCTCCATACCCATGTCGAGCCAGAGCGTTAGTATCTTGGGCAATGTTTGGTAGTAGTACTTGCAACCATAGACGGTAGATCGAACGAAGTTCTCGATCACTAGCTTGAGCAGACTCCCAGTCAAGTATTCCGGGCTCTGTTTGGAAATTGGCTGTCTCTTCTCAGACTCGAAAAGCTTGAGGTAATACCTTCCCAGATAGTAGTGACCTTTATCCCATCTGGGATACGCCATAACACCAGCGACATACTCATCCTTCAAAGCACCAGACTTCGTTTGTCCCGACCGGTCAAGCCATTTGGCAAGCAGAAGCTGGGCATGGCATCTGATTCTGTTGTTGTGCTCGCCACCATCGCCTGCCGTTGTGACTGAGACATTGATGGGCACGGTTTCTTCTGACTGGAACACGTTGCTCTCGATTGCTCCACGAAGATTCTGGATTGCCTTTCGGTGATGCCCTTCCTTCCAGAGCAGCTTCGAGTATTCAATCTTCGATGCAGTATCTCCAAGTCGTTCAGCGTGCATGACCGAGTTAAAGGCGGTAGTAATAAAGTCTCCTTTGCGGGCAAGTCTACCTGTGGTCAACCAAGCCGCAGCTATGTCTAGGTTGGTAAAGTCGATGCTATTTGCGTCAGCCACTGTTCGTCATGAAAAGCCATCAGTGGGTTGGCTCACCGAGAGAGTGACATGGTTGCGCGACGCACGCCCAGAAGATACTGTTTGTCAGAGGTGTATGCGCCAATCACGTCCAGTCGTCGATCCAGGTTTTCAAGGATAACGTCCCGATCCGGAACTTTCGTGGCGGTCGCACCACTTACGGCTTCCATCTCGTATAAAGCATGTAACTTTACAAGTTGTTCGTGACAGGCCTGTAAAGAAGCTGTAGTGGATGGAGACAGGCTTGCGGCCTGCAAGGCCCTCAGGGTCGTGATAATCGCCTTGAACTCAGCGCCGTCCTTGCGGCGTAGAGCCAATAAGGCACGGCCAACACCAACGTTGAAGTCAAGAAACGTATTCCCGTCTTGCGCTGGTGAAGACCCAAGGATTCTTTCTAGCTGTTCCCACTTTCCGGCTGACCATGCTGCCTCAGCTGCGAATGGCAGAATACTGCTAGAAAGGGAATTTGATGCATGAAAACCATCTACATAATTTAGGATCGAGTCTAGACGTCACGTCAGCAGCTGATCTGAGATTGTGCCTAATTTCTTACCATATTGACCCGACTCTTTCAGACATGTCAAGAGATTGATCTGAATCTCTGTGTCATCAGGTTTCTCGGCCAAAGCAATTTCGTACCAGCTCTGGGCCGCTGTCCAGCGTCCAGCCTTGCGGTCCTCGATGATCTGCTGCTCAGGATTTAGCACTCTCAGGTGAGCCGAAATGCCTTCAATGCTATCTGGCTCATCGATCTGCGCATATATCATCTGTAAGTGCTGTAGCATGTCGTCCCTCTCCGAGAACCATTGCTTGGCTCCCCCCTTAACGTGCTGTTGCTGACGAATGTACTGCTCCCAATGAAAGAGAGCGCGAGCATACGATCCACATTCGACGGCACGTCGAGAGATAACCTCCGCGGGGATCAGTTGCAAAACTCCCTCAACACGACTGATTTGCTTGATGGCATTCATCTCTTCTTCGTCGGAGACGCCGCGGCCTGTCTTGCCTCCTATTGCTCGTGCTTCGGTGACCGCCTTCCGCTTCTCCTGGAGCCACATGGAAAGATAGTCCAGGACTTGGAACACATTCTGATATGAGTCAGAGATTTTTCGTTGTGTGTGCGGCTGGTCTATTTACCTCACTACATTGCTTGACCAGCGTTGCGCTGGACTGCTCAGGCGAAAGAATTTCTGTTTGGAGTACAGTAAGGAGCTCGTGCTTAACACTGTTCATGTTCTGCTCGTCATCAGATACGATGACATTCAGGGCTGCGAAAGGTAGAATGAAGGTCGCAATCGACAAGTCGTAGCCGCGAATGACACGAGCGAGGACTGGAAAGATCATCTCTACATTGACACCTTGTCCTTTCTGCAGCAAATCGTACACAAAGGTCTGCAGCCATGTGCCGTGGCTTGTGCTGCTGCTGAAAATGGGGTAATCAGGACCTCTGTAACGGAGATTCGGGTCCAAGTTGACGGAGTACCTGGAAGATTGAAAAGGGGTTAGAACATTCCGGACGGGCTCAGGTATCTCGTTCCAACGCTGAGCTTCTGTGCTAGCTTGGGACGACCTTGACCCAGTCGCTGATGATAGAGCTGAGAAGCCGCAATGTTTGAGCATCTCTTGCATGACATATGCAATCCAGCCCTGTGCCTTGGCATTTGTTGTTGTCAAGAAGACCTTCACAAGAACTTGCTCGAGTAGCAACGCTACAAAGTCGATATCCTCGTCCCTCCGTGAGAAGTTCGAGAGCATTAGGACTCGCTTCTTCTCGCGAACGCTCTCTACGCGATAAGGATCGAGACCACCAATGATACCAAGACATTGCGCACACAAAATCGCAATATCTTGGTGATCTTCAGAAAAGCGTATGCTGGCATCAAGGAGCGATCGTGTGAGAGCCTCTAGGACTGGAAGCGGCTTCTGACCGACAGTTGGTTGATGGAGATGCTTTTGATTTGCATCCAAGAACGGGACTAGCTCTGTGAGCGCTCTGCGCACAACCACTGCATTCTGATCCTTGCAACGATTGCTGAAGGCCTGAAAAGTCTTGACCGTGTCCACCATTTCTTTGAAGCGCACTAGCTCAGCTTCTGTCTTGGACAGCATTGGTATGTCCGCTAAGGAGGGCAAATATTCCACTCTCTCCCTCAATTGCTTTTCGTATTGCTGAGTGAGGTCGATTATGGTTTGGTTGGCTTGAGATTGCGTTTCCTCCGAGAGAAGTGACCAGTTCTGCACGATAAGAGCGAAAGTCTGGTCTACGACAAGTAGTGTGTCATCGGCCGTCAGAGCACTCAGGAACGCTCTCCATGCGAAGAAAGCGTCGTCGCATAAGTCTGGATCCGCCATTGCTGATTGAAGGCACGCCCGGAACTATCACTATTAGCCAGTGAGCGTAGTGTAGATGGTAATGCTTACCTGAGGTAGTGCGCCGTTAACCTTGCTACGCGCAAGACTGATGAGTTCGGTGATGGCCCCGATGCTCCTCTTCCGCTCAGACAGTGGCTGGGACATAGTTTTGCCTTGTGCGAGAGGACTCTCTATGATATTCGTGAAATATGCGATGATACCCAGAATGTGCGTTTCGCAAAATGCGTCAAGATTTCTGGACTTGGATGTCGACTTGCGTTGTCCGTTCTTTGTGTCAGCGAGCATGGCGAGCGTTGCGAAACCGCGATGGCACTGTTTCAATCAGTGGTGAGTACACAGGTGAAGTCCAAGGGACATACAAGCTTTTTCTTCTCGCCGTCTCGATCTGCAGCGAGCATGAGGATCTCGATGGCAACACCAGTGATATCGACATTAATCAAAGCATCCAGTCTGTTGCTGCTGCCTTCTCTCAAGGCTGGCTCGATAGCCGCCAAGGTGTCCATGGTGCTGCTCTCGATATCTTTGACATTTTGGCACAGAAGCAAAGCGAGAATCTTCGCAAGATTACGCCTCGGTTGGGTCAACACCTCGGCAACAGTAGCTTTGCGGGCTTGCGCAATTTTTTCGATGATGTCTCGCCTCTTGGTGAGGACAAGGTGTGGCAAGGTGTCCCCTTCAGTCAAAATGAGCAATTGTCTGACACTCTGCTCTGTCAGATCGGCCAGAAGCTGAGCCTTTTGAGGCTTGTTGATGATGTCTCGAACCACAGAAACGGCGAATACCCTCCAGTATGGCTTCAGCAGTTGCGTAGTGTTCGTGTGAAATGCGATAGCGATTAAATCAAGCTAGCTGCGTTAGTAAATTGAAATTCGCTTGGGCGGTACGTGCACTGACCTCCGTGTAGGCTAAGCCGCAGATGAGTGCATTGTTATGCCCAAGGTATTCTATCAAGTGATGAAGTATGATAGGTAGCTCCATCTCGCCAGAGACACTATAAAATGGTCAGTCGATATTCCCAGCAATACATGACAACACAGTACCTAGCAACAAGTCCATACGCCAAAATGAGCGTTTCGTGATCAGAAATGACGTCCCGTTTAGCGATTTCACCAAGGAACTCCACTGTAGATCTCCTGTTCTTTTCCAGAACGCGTTTTGAAGAAATGTCCTGTCTCAGAAACACCATCAAGGAGCGTCTGTCGTGTTGTTAGCATGTGCAGGTTTGATGAAAGTATGGCATACGCAGCGGCAATCTTGAGCTCTCTCAAAGATCTGCTCAGCGACCGTAGCAGCCATTGGCCAAGCTCGCAATCTTCCAGCTTCAGGTAGTCTACGTCAACGATGTGGTTGAAGACTCGGCCGATAGTTATGGCCATATGAACCCGTGCCTTGGCACAATTCTGAAATTTTACTTCGTTCGTTATGACAAGCATAGCGGCAATGGCGTCCTTCCAGTCATCCCCACCTTCTTTATTGTCCCAGTGCATCTCTGCGTGGCGAACCATCTGGTCTGAGGAATCACAAAGAACACAAGCAGATGTTTGCCACTGCTCGGGGCTTGTCGTCGAAGCTCGCAAGCAATGTGAACCAGCACATGCAATCTTCCCAAGAGCTGAAAGAATATCGCACTGCTGGCTTTCGTTCATCGAGGGGTCGTCTTGCATGCAAGAATACTTCGCTCTACATGCATGAGTACATGTCATTGATCGCCACTGGGTCCCACTTACTGAATGATGTTGTGGAGATTGGCCAGATTCAGCATGGGAGCTTCTTGGTTGCTTCCGTTCAAATAGATCAACAGCTGCTCGTATGTCGGTCTGTTGACGTTGTCTGACATTTCTGGCAGGGTTCTACGTCGCTTGGTAGGTCTGTCGTCATCTTCGCCAATGTTAAGTGCACGAAACGTCTTGAGTACTGTAGCGCCGTCATACAAGAGGCGCTGGTCTGCGAAGCTCGTGGAAGCATCTGTGCAGAGTTCTCTACGCGCTTCTGATATCTCGATAGGCCAACTATCTGGAGAGGTCCATAGGCATAGCGCTGACTATGCAACGTTAGCTTCGGCATGCGCTCAGAATGTAAGGTACGTACCTGTAGATCTTTCGTCAAGGTAGTGAACCTTTCCACGTTCCGGCAGATTCTCGATACCGCTCGCTTGAGATCTTCGGCTATACATAAAGGCGCGTTTACGCGTCGACGTGCTGCGATAGAAGCGTGACTTGACGAATCGTTGATCGAAATCTTGAGACGAATGAGGAGTGAAGCAAGTCTCCGTTGGTTCATGGTCGATATATCGGAACGTTCCAGAAGGCTGCAAAGCTCATTACCGAGAGTGCGGGTAGTTTTGGTGGAGCTTGACGCAGACCTCCTAGTCTGTGTTGCTGGTAATGCAGCACTTTCCAGAGTTTGCAGGTAAAGGTCAATCGTCTCAGCATGGAACGTGCGCTTAGTCACACCTGTAGTCCACCGCTTGAAGTATTGCCATAATTCATGACTGGTGTCGATAAGCCATGGCTCGTTATGCTCGAAGGCAATCGAATTGAAGGTCCCTCTTTGATGCCAGCGAGCAACGTTTCCCAGGGCTAGCAGTAAGTGGAATGCGATGTAGATGGCGCCAAGTTGTGGAGCCACTGTTCTTTGCAGTTCCTGGGGCAGCGCAACGAATTGTTGACTCTCAGGCCAGAATGAGGCGATGCTGCCGGACGAGGGCAGTTGCATTTGGAAAGAACGAGTTGGCGGAGCTGATGGATTGCTAGCAACATCCAGTTCTGCAATTATGTCTGACGTCTATTAGGTCATATCGACAGAAATGTCTTGCATGACTTACAGTGAATGGACGATCTGTACAATGCTTCCAGGGTAATAGCATTATGCCGGGATACAGGTGACCGCGAGAACACTCCAATGCAGAGACTCAGAAGATCTTGCGCGTGTTGATGCAACGGCTGTAAGGTGACATGAGTCAAAAGGCCTAGCACCTTCGGGAATAACCATAGAAATAGAGGAGGCCTAGGACTTCCTTCATCATCTGCGTCCTTGGCGATCAATAGAAGATGAGGTTTCTTCTGTATGATTAGCTTCAGTGCCGAGATGCTGTCAATGCCTTGCTGTGTCTGTTGATCATGAGTAAATGGGTCGTCCTTGAAAAGTTCCTCCAGTCCAGCTTGCGCAACAACACAGATAAGTGCTACAAGCTGCGGATTGGGCTCGTCGGTGCTTGGATGCTGCAGAAACTCTTTGACAAGCTCGCCGAAAGAGACTTTGGCGGCAGTATCCTGGCGATTGTGTAGATTAGAAGCATTCTGAACTATCTGAGCTGCGATTGTAGACGGCGGCGGGTTGTAGTTCGTCGCGGTGTTCCCGTTGACGTTCGCCAGGCCAGTTGTAGTGGGCGGCGGGCCCATGTGCTGAGTTGAAGTGCCGCCTTTGCGGGCCATGTTTATGCTATCGCTGGGTCATAGCGAGAAGGAGAAGTGGGAAGTTTTCCAGGAGGGCTTTTGGGTGGATAGAGGCTGGGACCAGACTTCTCTGGTTTCACGGGATCGTGAGAGTGAAAGCAATTCGGCCAAGTCGGTTAATTCTGGGTGCTTGCGACGTGGGAAGAACTCGTCTGATGCTCGAGCAGACGCACAAACTTCAAGTACGGTCGATGGGGGTTCGGAAGACAGCCAGACAGTCAGCTTTGAGGAGATTGATTAAGAGCGAGGTCTGACAGGCTGTTGTCCATCATAGTGTGTGGCTCTCCAATGTTGTACGAGATGTGCCTATGCCTATGAGTTGCAGCGTGCCCGCACTGCATGGGTCGTGCTACGCGTCAAACGGAATCGCACGTCGCGACTTCACGTGACACTGCCAAGCCGCCAATAGCGGGAAAGAGCATTTGCCCGCATCTCGAAGCTCGAGCATCATCTCCTGCAGAATACCAGAGATGCGTCTCGATCGCCACAGAAGAGACTATTGAGTCCTCACTTCAATACAAGTCGTAGATTCGGAAATCGCAAACATGCCCGGCCCCTTCACCTCGCGGTCCTTTGCCGCCACACTTCCCAACTCGCTCGCAGCACGCTATCGCAAACAGCTCCAAAAGCACCCGTTCCTGCTCTTCGGGCTCCCCTTCATGGCTACCATTGTCGCTGGGTCATTCATGTTGACTCCGGCAACGGCGCTACGATACGAGCGATATGATAGGAAGAATCAGCAAATCACACAGGAAGAGGCAATGGGCTTGAGGCAAGAGCGGCGGAAAGTGAACATGCGGGATGAATACTATGTGAGTTTGGACCACGTCAATGCTCGCGTTGGGGCACAGGAAGCGGTTATGTAAGATTGGCAGATTACTGACAAGTCAACAGAGACTGCAAGCGAAAGACCTCGAAGACTGGGAACAGCGTCGTGTCAAGCGTTTACCGGGCGAGCCAGATGGCACACTTGTATGAACGGCAGAGAATGATATATACTAGCATTTGAATGGCGTATATGGTTGTTGAATGCATGGACACATGTCGTTCCCTGGGCATCATACGAAGCTCTTCTCAATCTGTGGATATTCCATTATTCTATCTACAGTGATGCTTCAAGTTGAAGCGCGTATTAGGACAGCGAGCCTCTTCACACACTGCCATGCAGACGCGGACATTGATAAATGCCGATCTAAAGGGGGCCTGTTCATCTCTCATGATATTCATTGTCCCAAATGCTCTCCCGTTCACCACATTCCACGGTTGGGCAAGATGGCCATAACTCCTGAGCCAAAAGATACAACCTGTATGAGTCTATGCTGAATCAAGGATGACCTCCGCAAATGCTCAGTATGCACAAAGTCGAATCGAAGGTTTGGCGCGAGCCTGTGTTGCAAAAGCCATGTCTACTGCTTGATCTCATATGTGCGGCGGAACATGTCGTCGATGTTAGTGAGGTAGTAGGTACCGGGGAAGAGGCCATCGGTCTTGCCGGTAGGGGTATAGTTCTTCTGAAGGTGGGCCTTCTCGCGGAGGTTGCACATCTGTGGAGGTAGTCAGTCACGCGCAACATAACAATAGTAACGCTGGCGTCAAAAAACCTACCTCGTCGTACACCTCTGGGGCGACTACGCGCCTAGACTCCAGGCGAGCGGGGATATCGAGCTGCTTGGCGATGTTCTCGACGCTGCCCTTGACCTTGAAGGAGAACATGGAGGATGCGAGACCACTGCCGTAGCTGAACAGGCCAATGCGCTTGCCTTGCAGAGTTTGGCTGTCGATGTTGGCCAGAATGCTGGCCAAGCTGCCATAGACGCTGCCGCAGTACATGTTACCACACTGGGTGGGCACGTTGATGCTGGGCTGCACGCGGGAAGCAAATCGCTTCTTCGCGAGGGCCATGAAGGTCTTCTCCACAGTCTTGTCGGTGATGGATGTGGCATAATCCATGTCCCGGAGCTCTGCTGGAACCTCGGCGAAAAGGGGATTCGAGGGGTTGACAAGGTAGTCACTGTAGAGCAGGCGCGCATATGACTTGGACACGAGCTTGCAGGTAGGAGCGTGGAAAGCCATATAATCGAAACGGTCAAGAGGCGTCTCCTGGCTCTGTTCGTGGCCGTTGACACCGTTGCCGTTCTGTTGCGACTTCAGGGTTTGCTCACGGGCATTGTAGGCCTTGTAGCAGGCATCGACGGCCTCAAGGTAGCAGCGAATGGAGAAGTGGCCATCGACGATTGGGTACTCGCTCGTAAGATCGGGCTTGTAGAAGTCGTACGCGTGCCTGATGTAGGACCCACGCTGGCCAGCCTCAATCGCGAGAGGAGCATCGGGGCCAATGAGCATGGCTACACAGCCAGCGCCGCCCGTAGGACGGGCGTTGCCCTTCTTGTACAGAGCGATGTCGCCAGTGACCACGACTGCATCGCGGCCGTCCCATGCTGAGGACTCGATCCAGTTTACACTGTTGAAGAGAGCGTTTGTGCCGCCGTAGCAAGCGTTGACAGTATCCACGCCCTCAACGTTGTAGTTGCCGGACTCCTCGAACAATTGCATCAAGACTGACTTGACCGACTTGGACTTATCGAGGAGCGTCTCGGTGCCGACCTCGAGACGGCCAATCGATTTCGGCTCGATGCTGTACTTCTTGAACAGCGAGGAAAGGGTCGTTAGGGCGAGCGAGTAGATGTCTGTGCAATCGCAATGTCAATTTCTGATTTCTCGGCAGCAAATGCACCAGAAAACTCAGGGATGGGCAACTCACCCTCGCGGTCGTCGCAGAAGGACATCTTCGTTTGGCCGAGACCAATGGTGTATTTGCCCTGGGAGACGCCATCGAACTTCTCGAGCTCTGCCTGGTCAACGCACTGCGGGAAAGTTAGACGGTGTCGTCGAGCCGGCGAGCAGCAGCTTGAAGCCATGCTGCAGCGTCTGTCGAGCTGTTTCACTTGCCTGGCTGGGGAAGTAAAGCTCAATGGCCTTGATTCCGATGTTGGTGGGACGGGACGCCATGATTACAACAGGTTCTAGTATGAAGGAGGGCGAGAGGGGAAGAGTGTTGGCAGGGAGGGGGAGTTCACACCGCTCGTTTAAGTAGTTCTGGAGGATTGGGTGCGTTGACAAAGAGGAAAGTGCGGTCAGGGAAGCGGCGATCTGTATGTGGCAGTGCTAGCAGTGGGAACGTCTCTGGCCCGATAAGGGCTTTTAACTGGTTTTGTGCAGGCTTTTGGCTCAACAACTGACAACGCCAATTTCCCGTTCGCTTGGGCGATTGTTGTCATGGCTGGGTTTTTTTGATCCAGGGTCTCGCGACCGTCGCCGATCTGCGGGGCATCTTGACTTAAAAATGGCGCGCATCCTCAGCTTTCTCACTCACAGCTACCAATATGCCATACCAGCTACAGCATCATATTCTTTGGCCACTGGAGCCGGGGCAGCGTGGCGCCGTCCCTCGCGACCAAAAAGTTCGGCAGGATGAGCCTATCGCCGTTGGGCTTGGCCTGCAGGGTGATTCAATCGCCATGCCGACCGCGGTCTAGCGTCAGGGACGCAAGTGAATGGAATGGAGGAACCCGTTCTCACCTTGCCGTGATAGGACGTCCATTCGCAGACCCTCGCAACCAGGACACAGCCATCGCGCGTGCGCGTCAACACGCAAGTGTGAACCGAAGTCGCGATCGTATGAGGCTTGACATCATCAGTGTATGGCATGTCTATGGTCTTGTTCGAGAAGGCATCAGGAAAGTGTCCTGCTCGGAGTGTTGCATCGCGGTCGTGGTCGCCGGGTAGTGTAACAAAACTTCTCTCTTGGATTAGCAATTCGCGAGTAGGCAGATCAGATATTGTTATATGGTAGTGGAAGTGCATTTGATTACGGCAGTGCCGTCCACCTGCTTGACAGAAGCCACACGTACTTGAGACCAGACACGAGTATTTCAACCTCAGCACGTCATACGTGCAAATGCAATCCCCAATTGCTCTCACCTATAGCCTCGAGCATAGCGACCTGATGGTAGCGGGCGCTAGCATTCTTCTGTCACGGTGTCTGGTATTACGGACGTGCCGTTCACGCGGTCCAGCACTTGCTTGGGCCTATTCTATTTGTAGAGAACCAACATATATCAAACAGTGGTCTCGTGCTAATCGCGGTAGACGTGGTTACTGAGTGCCCGTCTGCTAAGATGATAAAGGCGATCAAGCTGTAGTGACGAAGCTGCGTTAGAAACAATGCTCTCAGCATAGACAGGTTTCGCGATGTTCTTGAGATTGCTGTGGAGGCAACAAGAGTTCGCTGTCTCATCTGAAAGGTGATGAAATTCCTCCACAGAGGTCGCAGAAAGTTGATCACGACATGATGTACTTGCACTCTATGGAGAGTGAAAAGGTTCAAGGCGGATGTGTCTCCGCCAGCGGCTCTTGCGCCAACCTTGTGTTGCGCAGTGGACAGAACATAGACCGAGCGCAGATATCATGGCGCCTTCATCTGGCTTCGAACGCGTCTAAATTTCTCTCTCTTCGTTGCTTTTGGGAGCTTGCAATCACGAATAGTATGAAGATAGGTAAGAGAAGATGTCATGGGTAGAGCCGAGTTCCGTCTATCGGGCGGCGAGCCTTGCGCACAAGGAAAAGTCAAACCGGCTCAGAGTAGCTCGAGATTAAGAGCGAGGGACGATCTGCCGGAGCGGATGAATTCATGCACGGATGATGCTCCAGTGGCCCACGCGAACTGCGAAGGGCAGCATCGCCGAAGGCGCAGTGAGACACAACCAAGCAGAGCAGTGGCTGCAATTGAGTACTGCAGACTGCCGAAGTGTTGCGTGCCTTGCAGAGGCCCGCGAGAGTGGTTGCGTGGTGTCGAGATTTATGAAACGTGAGGGCAGGCGCGACGAGTCGCTAATTGGTTCACTCTGGCACTTGCCGTGGTTTCCGCTCGCAGGGCAGGCGCAGGCCAAACCAACCGTCAAACCTGCGACCCAGCCGTCTCGAGACGCCCAACACCTCGTTCACGACACGCCGCCCCCATCACACTCGCTTCACCCACGGCCTGCCACCCCCGCCCCGCGCATCGCACCATCAGAATCATTGCAGGACACAATCGCACTGATATCGAGCGGCTTGAAGGGGGCAAAGGAGCCTCTGGGGCGCTCAGGGACCGTTTGGCGTCATGGAGCGACGCAACAGCAGCGACGACGGGCCCTCCTGGCAGCCCAGCAACCCAGATATATTTGACGACGATTACGAGATCGACCCGGACGAGGATGACTTCATGCCCTCCGTTTCAGACGGCTTTCGGCCAGCCAACGCGAGCGAGGGCCGCAGTAATGACCGACAGGACCACGACCGGCAAGACAATCTGCAGCGACATGCATCAACGTCGAAACCCACCGAGAGCGATTTGCGTAGAATGGCGACGCGAAACAGTACAGCGAAGGTGCGAGACTCGATGGCACAGGACGGCCGCCCGACTGCCATGCACAATCGCGGGCCCAGTTCGCCGTCGCCCCTGGGACATCGCGCATCCGTGAGCTCGACTGGATCCTTTGCCACGACGTCGAACGGCGACAATCCCTTCGAAGCCAGCACTGGCCCAAGTCACCCTTATGGCATGTATCCGCAGAACACAATGGCACGCCCACCAAGCGTAGCGACAACATCCACAGAGAGCCACCCGCAACGACCCATGTCATTGCAGCGGCCGACACATCCATACGCCATGTACTCGCAGAGTGGCATCGACGAGGGAATGCACGAGGAGCCCGTAGTGCAGCGAGCCCACCCGCCATTACCTCCTATCCAGACCGCGATTCCCCTCGGATTTCCTGGCCTCAATGCGGGCTACCACCGCGTGCTGGGCCCCGATGGTGAAGAACAGGATATCATCGGGCCAGATGGGCACACTGAGCAGCTGCCGCCATACTCGAGGTTTCCTGAAGAAGGACCGACCAAAGCGTCCCTTGCAGCAGAGGCAAGCGCATCACGCACACTACCTGTGGCGGCCCCAAATGCCATCATAGATTCAGAAGATCCCTTCAACACACCCGTCTCACCTGTTTCGCCTCTAAGCGCAACATCCTTTTCAGCCCCCGCTCTCCCTTCCGCACCCTTGCTGCCATCCGTCACACCCGCGCGTCTCCCACCACAACGGCCAGAGACACAAACTGGCAACGCCGCGCCAGTGACCTCTGCTTACAATGCACCTCAAATACCTGCAGAGCCAACTGACTCCTCCTCGGCGTCCTTGTTGACCACCGAACAAAGCTTTTCCGAGAAGGAAGTGCCTGCTGAGACGAAGAAGAGGTGGCGCGAAAGGAAACTATGGGGCAAGATTCCTATGGGCGTCGTTGTGGTGGTACTCGTACTATTAGTCGTATTCGCTATCGCTCTTGGGGCAGCCATTGGTACTGTCGTCGCCAAGAAGCATCAGAAGGACCAGAGCAAGAACAACCACAGTGGCAGACCGATAGGCGAACCGTATGTACCAAGCTTCCTTATTACTCTGACCATCGCTAACTTATCCAGACTACCCCAGGTAACAGGCTCACACGGCTCACTTTTCGATGCCATCCCTATTCCAACACCATCAGAGATTGGCCCATTACCCACAGGAGCATATTCTCTGCCACTAGGGATACCTCAAGAGAGTAACCCTGGCTGTCTCACACAAGCAAACCAATATTCCGCTTGGTCCTGCAAGCTCTCCTTCGCGCCACTCCTCATTACCATCAACAACACATCCACCAACGATGGTCCCCGCCAATTAGCGTCTATGCAGACAGGCGGGTCTGTGACTGATGGGTCCATACTCTATGGCCTGCAGCCACCCACGCTTAATATGAAAACCTTACAGCTTGTCACTGACCTGGACTACAAAGCCTATGGACCAGCCTACCATTTTGCAGATCGTTATGACAAGCTTGTCATCCTGAGACCTGAAGAGCTCAACATGTTCACCAGCATCAAGAAGCGTCAAGATTTTCGCCAGAAGTTCTCGGTCAGACCAGGCGATTATCCATGGTATTGCTTCTGGAACAGCACATACATTGAGGGATACATTTATGTCGACGACAACTCGACGGCAGCCTCATTCACGGCATTTCCAACTCAAGCACCAAGTGGATCGCCGTCGGCATCCTACGATGGCGCAGGTTTCCTGGCGACAGCAGCACCAGCCAGCCTCACAGTATCTACCAGTGCTTCGCCCACTCCAGCTCCAGCCGTTCGTCGAGACGCTCAATCGGATGGCTCCCTGCCTCCACGGATACCTCCATATCCCCGCATCGTCAAGATTGAAGAGCGCCGCCTGCCCAATTCGCCGCAACCATACTGTCAGCAAATGGTCTTACTCGACAATGGAAGGATCGCTCCAGCTCTGAATGGCAACGATGGACCTAAGAAGATCCTACTCCAGGAGGTCGATCCGACCTACGATGAGTACTTTGCAGCGCAGGCGTCATCTACCGACAACTCAAAGCGTGAGGCCGGACTGCTAACTAGGGGTGATCCGAATAATGCGTGCCACTGCCAGTGGATGTTCAAGTAGATATATGCTTTGCAGTTGAGCGACCGTCTGAATTGCGGCTACGACCTGGAAGACATGTTTTCCTTTTCTTATTTATTTGTTCATTTTCAGCACAGGAATCTGGCATATACCTGTTCGGCGTCCCCGGCGTGTCCTTATTTCGACACGAGTTTCTTCGAATATCCGGCATCTGTCTTGCGAGTTTTTCCTTTGGTTATTGCATGCCACTATAGGCTTCTGCTTCTTGTTTACTCTTACGATTTTGTTGGAATGTTAGTATGCTCTACGGAGCAGCATTGGCGTACAAGAAGCCACGATAACTTGTATATATTGGAAGGAAGCTGCGGGGTAGTAGCATTTGTAGGACAGGCATGAGCACTGGGGAATGGTGTATATGAGCGCGGGTAAATAAAATAAGCACCGCTATTACATGATCTTTTTTTCAATTTGTGGTTCGTGAGCACTTTATTAGATTTGGCTTTGTAAGGAAATTATGTGCGGAAAACAACCAACGAGAAATTAGTGAATTCTTCTGGACAAATCTCAGTCTCCTCATCAGCATGACTTTCATTCAGTACCGTGCGCGTACCTTTGACCCTCCGAGAACGTGCAGTCTGCAACCTATTGAGTATCAATAGACCAGAACTTACTCTCCAACACACAAAGCTGGAGTTCACCTCACGTCCTCCAACACATAACTGATCCTACGAGGATCTTTTAAAAATGCAAAAACATACAACAGCGGGTATTCGCCAGTGGTCACCCACCTGACTACTAATCCGCCGGTCACGAGCTTGAGTACCGCTGAGCGAACGGGAAGCGCTAGTTTCTCGAACCTATGGTCGTATGTGACAGCTTTGAAGTGTTGGGTGGTATATATTGTCAGTAACAGTGATGGGTGCGTGGAGCCAACACCAGGCGAGGTGGCTACACAGCTATTGATGCTCATTGTGCGAACGATCATAATTTTCATGGCTGGCCCTGAAGCCTATCGCAGAAAGCGTTACTGATATGGTCAGAATTGCCTCGTTGACTGTCGAAAACCCAAGCGTTACGCCAAAAACTCCATGCTACGTCCCAGGGTAATTATCGCTAGTTCCTCAACGCCCTCAGTCTCTCCGTAAACGCCTCCTCTTCCTGCTCGGTAGGTCCAACCTTCGTCTTCGCCGGCGTGGCTTCCTGGAGGTCTTGTTGCAGATCGACGCCAGCCTTGTCTGCAGCCTGTGCCATGAGGCGATCCACGTCTTCTTGCGGCGTGCCGACTGCGGTGGCCGACGATGTGATGTCCTGGTAGAGTTCGGTTGCGGAATCCACATTTTCGAATTGCTTCTCGAAGTCGACCATGACGGATGCGATCTATTGTGTCGAGTTAGCACACGCCGTTGCCTCTTTCGCGTCGTATCCACACGGATCGTGCTGAGACGTACTCGCTCAGGACTCATCGACTTCATAGCCACATCCAGACTCCGGTTGACCTTCATCATGTTGCCGGTGATCTGTCGCATAGTGACGGCAGTCTGTACGCGACCAGCGACAGCATCGACGCGCGAGGATAGTTGCAGGAGATTGAGCTTCTCGTTTTGCTTGCGTACGGCGTTCTGGGCGTATATGCGTGCGATATCGCCGTGACCTTGCTTCATAGCCTATGATCTATTGTGTTAGACACTGCCTCTGCTATTCGTAGCAGTCAGTGAATACCTTTTCCAGCTTTGCCTTCTCCGCCTGCTCCTCCTTCCCAGCCTTGAGGGCCTGTCTGTTCAGTGACTTTGCCGTGAACTGCCGGGGTCAGTATGGTTGACAGAGCGCCAGCGTTGTGTATTCACCTTGAGGTTGAAGAGCGCATTCTCGAGGCCCGACATGTTGATAGTGGTTGAAGCTGAGGATTGTAGCGCGCTGCGAGGTGTAGTGCAGCGGTAGTAGGCGGTAGGTGTGATATGCGGCTGATTTCCGGGGTTCGCGGGGCTATCTGCCTGGCCTACGACGTCACTGGCTGGCGGACAGCACTAACACATGCGAACAATCACTACCGCAAAGCATGAGGAAGGACTGCGTGTTTGGTGGTGCAGTCATATCTCGGTTGGTGCATCATGTCGCATATTATGGTGGCTACTTTCTTCAAGCGCTCGTATGCTCACTGAGATAATCCTTCAAAGCTGCAAGCAGAATGCCGCCGCAGTCCGACGAGACATGCGCCTGTGCATCTGTCTATAACAAACGCCTTCCTGAGACCGCCGTGGTCAACACTCGAACGCCGCGCAATATGCTAAAGTGGATGTCGGACCCAAGGCTCATCATTGTGGTCCCGCGTTGAATTTATTGGTCGCCGACTTGAACAACTCCTCCTGGGCGCGAATGAGCTCCTCTTCGGTCATGCCGCTTTGCTCGATCTTGGTCTGCTTCTTTTCGCGATTCTGGGGCGCATTAGTAGGCGCGCGCATACCTGATTTCAACAAGCACATACCTGCTGCGTCTTCTTGTAGTCTTGCGCAACATCGAGGATCGCAGGGACATAATCGCCAAAGTCGAGCTCCTCCAGCGCGGCTTTGACATGCTCGCATGCGATGGTCTTCTTCGCGTCCTTTTCGGCAATCTCGTTTGCTTCGGAGGAAATGAGGGTGATGAACTCGACGCAGCACTCGATTAGGAGATCGCGCGAGTCTTTCGCAAAGGTCATGCCAGATTCGCCGGCAAGAATGTCCTGCACAATCTTTTGAACAGTCGCTGCGCACGATTAGCTGCTGAAAATGCCATTTCGCGCTGGCCCAACGTACCTTTGGGCAGCGACAAGTCGTCGTTGCCACCAAACTCGCGGTCGGACATGGCGGGCGAGGGCGCAAGTTGGTGTGGTTGCGTGCTGAGACCTGCCGCTCAAGGCAACGCCTGAATTAAGAGCATCAAAGAACGCGCTCGGCAGTCCGGTCGCCGCCTTGTCACGTGCCAAGCGGCGCAAACAGAGCCATGGATGGGAAGACTGTAGCTTGATACCGTGGGCGTGAATGTTGGGAATGTGTATGCAGTCACGTTCGCAGTGTTCAAGTCACGTTACGCTCTCGGCCAGTCAGCTGCTCGCTGTGGCTCATGTGCATCCGAGATATCAGGATTCCAGCTCGCGGGTGCTATCTCATGTCGCCATATCGGGCAGCGGTAGCGGCACATGGTTTCTCCCTGCGTTGCCGCATCGGTGGACCACTGCGTGGTTTCTTCAGACAAGCCGAAACAGCAGCTCGCAGCGTGGACCAGCAGATGGGCCTCAATCTCCCTGGGGGCTGACGAGAGGGCATCATCACCCACCACACACGGGCGTGTAGGCGCAGCGATTGTCGTGGGCAGATGTGACCGAGATCTTAGCCAGGGACGCAAGATGCGGGATCCATTACAGCTCGCGGTGCAGCCAGCAGCAGTGGGGAGCGACGTCAGCGTGCGTGACGGCTTGGCACTCAGGATGGCATTCTCAAGGCCCGTTGAGCTGCTCGTCGCCGAGCACAGACGCGATAGTTGACAGTGGCGGTGAAAAGCCGGGACAGCGTTGCAAATGGTACCATCGGATAGGGGGACGGGCTCCACCAGGCTGTGAATGTCAAGCAGCAAGTGCAGCTGCCTCTGGCTGTGTGATCGCGTGAACGACGCTGCCATTGCCTGTCCTGTCCCACGGCGCGGGCTATCTAAACGTCAGGACGCCCTGTGGCCGCTGATGCTGGTGCTCATTCATCCCACTCTGGGGTACCCGAGTTAAGTACCTCTGCAAGTACCGCTTTTCACCGCCTGCATCCTGGGAGAAGTTGGGCAGCCTGCCTCGCGCGACGCACGCACAGGCAAGGCCCGATAGAAGAGTTTTCCTCATTACAGAAGACACCGCGCCGAGTCAGGGCTAAGTCGACGCCGCCCGGAGCTGCGAGCCACATTGGAGCGCTCGATTAGACTATTAGCATGACTTCACGCCCGCAAGAAACCCTCCCGGCCTTCACGTTCCCACCTCGACCTCAGACTGCGACTGCAAGCACCACGGACAGCGATACGCAGACTCGACCCGCCAGCATCGCCAGCAACGCCAGCACCAGCACCATTGCGTCCACGGCCACCGTCGATGGTCGTCCCAAAGCGACTCGACCCGCCCTAGTCTCTCGTGCCTCTGACAGCTCGTCGACCATCCGCCCCCGCCATCTGGCGACAAAATCCAGCAGCGCCATTCCCACGCTCTCCAACCTCAACGTCCGCAACAGCGGCCTTCCCACTTACTGGCAGTCGCCCAAGATGACCACCTCCAACGGCGGCACCTCGTCTGCCGCGGCCGATTTGCTGCGCCAGGCCATGTTGCAGAGGTAAGCACCCTCGCAGTATGATGTTCGTGCGAGCGCGTGTTGCATGTGGGCTGCGGTGGTGTGGTGAGCTCGCAGGCGGCAAGCGGCAACTGCTTATGTTAGCAATGCATCTGTGTGGTGGTACGCAGGCGCGGCCGACCCGTCGGCATCGACGTTACACACTCTTGCAGCGCAGCCAGTTCAGCTTGTCCTTGTCTTACTCACTCTCACCACATCCTCGCCTCCCTCCCGCACCCGCTCGCCGTCCGCTCAGCATCCGCCCAGACCGCGACGATGCCGTCGAGCGCGCTGCTAACCCCTCACAGAGCTGCGAACGACGACGATTCCCACGACCAGATCGGCTCCACCAGCAGCACGCCGCCCGGTGCGACCACACCGCGCCCCGACCCGACGGACAAGCGACTGCCGGGTATTCTGCACAGTTACTTTGGCCAGGTTCGTGATTCTCTCATGCCCCGGAGGAAGTCGTCGGCCGTCAACCCCTCCCCCGCACCTGCCTCCTCCACATCTTCTGCCCAAGCCCGCCCCGAGTCAGTCCAAGAAGAGAAAGAGCCATCTGCATGCCCCAACATGCTGCCCAGCCCTACTCCCAGTGCCTCTTCGCGCGCCCCTTCAACCTCGCAGTTGACTGGTGAATCGGAGAAGCTAACAGAAGGCGCTTTCGCGCCACCCACAAATCAGGCCACTCCCCCTCAGACCCCCCGCACGCGCTCACACGAGAGCAAGCCCAAGCCGTCGAGCTTGTCACGGACGTCCAACGCCTCAGACAAGTCCAAGGAGGGTAAAGCCAGCCCTGTGGTCGGCCCGCCAAAAGGCAAGCTTGCAGTCACAATCTCCGAGGGTCGAGGGCTCCGGCCGAGCGTAGACCCGTATGTCGTTTGCCAGTTCCAGTGGGCCGAGTACATCTCCGACGGCCCGAGGCACGATGAGGCGAAGAAGGGTCGCCCCGCCGCCATGCAGATGAAGCGGACAGAGAGCGAGATGGGCAGGTCCATGGCCATCCCGATGCGCAGTCGGCAGAGCAGCAATAGCGGCCACAGCTCAGATCCACGGGAGAACGGTACTTTCGAGGAAGTGACCAGCCCCAAGTGGGAGCACGAGGCCATTTTGTACGTGTCCTGCATATGATGCCCTCGAGCCAGCAAAGTGCTAATGAATGCAGTGACGTTGTAGGTGACCATGCCGAGATCGACGTTTCCGTGTACGATCGATCGAATGGCGAGGCCTTCCTTGGTCACGTCCGGTTCTGCCCCAATCTCGTCGAGTATGAGACGCCGTATGACGGGTGGTTTGCCCTCGAGTCGAGAGACGGCGATGGAGAGCAGGTTACAGGCGTGATCCACCTGAAGCTGAACTTCCGCAAGACCGACAAGAAGCACTACGGCCCAGAAGATTTCGAGATCCTCAAACTCATCGGTAAAGGCACCTTTGGGCAGGTCTTCCAAGTGCGAAAACGAGACACACGTCGGATTTACGCCATGAAAGTGCTATCGAAGAAGGTGATTGTGCAGAAGAAAGAAGTGGCACATACACTCGGCGAACGCAACATTCTCGTACGGACTGCCATGGCTGAATCACCCTTCATTGTCGGACTCAAGTTCTCGTTTCAAACGCCGTCAGACCTGTACTTGGTGACCGACTACATGTCCGGTGGTGAGCTCTTCTGGCATCTTCAACGAGAAGGCCGATTCCAAGAAGCTCGTGCGAAATTCTACATTGCAGAACTCATCCTTGCATTACAGCACCTGCACGAACACAACATCGTGTATCGGGACTTGAAGCCGGAGAACATCCTTCTGGAAGCCAATGGCCACATTGCCCTTTGCGACTTTGGTCTTTCCAAGGCCAATCTGACCGAGAACGCTACCACAAATACATTCTGCGGCACAACAGAGTATCTAGCCCCAGAAGTCTTGTTGGATGAGCATGGCTATACCAAGATGGTCGACTTCTGGTCGCTTGGCGTGCTTGTCTTTGAAATGTGCTGCGGTTGGAGTCCTTTCTACGCTGAGGATACCCAGCAAATGTACAAGAACATTGCCTTCGGCAAGGTCAGATTCCCACGAGACGCTCTCAGCACAGAGGGCCGCAACTTTGTCAAGGGTCTGCTCAACAGGAACCCCAAGCACAGACTTGGCGCGACCAGGGATGCTGAAGAGCTGAAAGCTCATCCATTCTTTGCAGATATTGATTGGGACGCTCTGCACAAGAAGAACGTTGTGCCGCCGTTCAAGCCCAAGTTGAAGGGAGAGTTGGACGTCTCGAACTTCGATCCCGAATTCACCAACGCCCTCAATGGCAACGGCTCATTGAATGCTCGTGCTGCAGCTTTGGCATCAGGCGTCAACCCGGCATCGACACCATTGTCACCGACTATGCAGGCCAACTTTGCCGGATTCACATTCACAGATCAGAGTACCCTGGAACAGCAATTCGGGAATCGACAGCATGAGAATCTCGAACGCATGGACGAAGATGAGAAGGATGAAATCGACTGGGACAGGCCGGCAGGGCGCGGAGATAGAATGTCCGGCGTCATTCCAAGCAACGACCACGACATCTTCAACCACGGCAATTTCGACGTCTGATGAACCATTCGTCACCTCCATCGCACATTTCGTCCTTCGATTCATCACATATCTGTACTTTGGCAGTTTCGACCCAAAAGTGTTTCGGCTCTGCTGCGATGACTACAGCAGGCTTTCGACATGCAGCAGCACGGTGGCATTATTATCACGACCTTTTCCTTTGAATACCCGGCGCTGAACTTCTCGAAGGCCCCAAATTGTGTTATGGCCTTGAGGGTCATTTCATGTGTGATCACGGGTCTATATCCTTCTGCGTTGACACAGCAACATGGCATTGGACAGTGGAGCGCTCGTATGGCCAAAGGCGCCGGTATCTGCAATGGAATGAATCACGATCTGATTACCACATATTGGGGGCGAACGTCTGGCATACACAATGCCGCATAACACCTTCGCTCGAGACATGACCCTAATACGTCTTCTGCGCGCCGAATCCATACGTCAGTATTTGTTAGGTTTATTGAGTTTGCATTGCATGGGGCACGTCACGGAGCATTTGCGTTCGCTTGCCTAGGTCTATGAGTGTTCGGTTCCTGTTTTTGGGGGCAGTTCGACAGCTCTTGTGCGATGCATAGTTATGATCAGTTCCTTTCGCATCGTCATGGGGTTAATCAGCGGAATCAAAATGGCACTCTGTACATATGAGCAATGGAGGGCGGAATTATGATTCACCGATGAGTATATTTTGACCATATCCAAAAGCTGGCGTGCTTACAGTACCCCACCTACGTCACTCTGAATCCACGAACGATTGTTCAAACCCGACTTGGGCACTATCTTTGCGATGACCCGAGGCATTCGCATCCGCTCCAATCGCTGGATCTTAGTGCCTCTGTTTACTGCACCACATATTGTCACCTTCGTCCTCAATCGTACGAGAGTACGTTTGTAGTCTGTCGACACGTCTTTTTGGTCGTACGAGAAACTCACGATCTGACTGTGTTGTTGTTATACTGCAACTGACAGGCTCACTCCACATCTCATGATCTTTTTTGGTCTGGACGCCCAGTGATCATGTAGCCTCAGCATTCATTGAACTAGTTCATGCCGCCTTAAGCATGATCTGAAGGCTACCTTCTTACTTCCTCGTTCGATTACTGTGCGAATCAAGGATCGACTAGGAGTCAGTGGTGTGGTATCATACACCACAAGCGCAGCGATGAAGCTCTGAGACTGAAAAGAATCGTAAGATTTTACGCCGCTGATGTTCATTCTCCTATCCTATTCCTCTTCACCAGGCTCGTCCCACACCTCCATCATATCCAACCACTCCAGCGCAAACGCAGCCACAATCTTACTCCAATCCCTCACAGTCGGCATATCCAAGTGCTCCCCATCATCTTCCATATGATGCCACACATGCGGAAACGGATGAGGAATGACATGCAGAATATCCACGCCACCACCCATGAACGGTAGATGATCATCTGACACAGCAGCATGTGCGCCGGCCGTTATATTCCCATCTGGCAAGAAAGGCTCGGCAGGTGATGATTCGAGCAAACCGAGGGCCCGCATGCGCGACTCGATGGTCGAGAGGTGCTGGTATGCCCAGTGTGTGGTGGGGAAGTAGGACGGTACGTGTGGTGCTGCTTCGCCGAGGAGGTCGAGGAGGAGGAAGAGGGAGATTTGGTTGAGGGGGGTCTTGTATTTGTAGAACTTTGCGGAAGGGGGATTGGGGGAGAGGGACCATTGTTGTGCGAGGGCGCTGCGATGATCAGTATATACTTCTGAGGTGATGATTGTGTGAAATTTACGCACCGGCTTCCATATAAACTATCCTCGTCTGTCCATTTGTCGAATGCTTCTTCGCCGTCTAAAAGTAGGATTTGTACGCCCATGTCCATTTCTACGGTGCCGCCTTCTTCTAGCTCTTGCATCTCGTCGTGCATCCGCTGTATGTATCCGTCAATGACTTTTGCAACGTGCATCAACATGGCACATGGCGCGGCACTATCAGTCGCTCCGATGAATCCTTCTGGTTGATACTTGGAATCATAGTGCGCCACCAATGTGAGTAAATTGGACTGTCCTGGCTTGACCCATGGCGGTTCGCGCTTGAAGATGAGATTCGCAAACGGGAGTTCAGCGCCACCTGATACTGGAGTTCTCGAAGTGCTATTTTGCCATTGTATATTCCAATTGGGCAGTTGCTTTTGAAAGTAGTTGACAAAGTGATGTTGCGCTACCACTTGCCCTGGCGTTCCTGGTACGCGTGGGATGAGTATTGGGGCCAGTAGCGAGCCGGTGTGAGGATCTATGTCGTCGCCTGGCGAGGGTATAGCGCGCAGGTAATTGTCTGAAAGAGGCTTGTATGCGCTCGTCGAACTTGGTTGCAGGACAAGTATAGCTGTAAGTAGCGAGAGAGAAGAAGGCAAAGAGAAGAACATATTGTGACGTCGATCAAATTCCAACTCTTGTAGAAAGTTGTGTGCGCCCAGTCTTGGGGTACGCGCGACATACAATCAATCGTCCCACAGAGCTGAAGATGGCGAAGGAAGGATAAGTAAGTTCAGCATGAGCTTGTCCTGACAGTTGTGGCATGTCGCTGGAGAAGGAGCGTTGGCCTTCATGAAGCGAAAGCTGAGGTTCACCATTTTCCAACCCCTCCGTGTTTCATTGCGCAAATACATGAAACTCGACAATTCATCTTCTCCTGGTTATGCTAGGCGCCGAACAGCCACAGGTGCCGTCGCTGCCGAACTTTGTTCGTGCGCAGGAGGTTGTCAAAGTGTTTCACGATCCGCCCAGCTAACATTCAGAGAGGGCACGTGAGACGCACCTTCATCTTATCAGATCAATCTTGACGGAAGATCTAACCTGTCTGGATTCTCCGCACACCATGGCGCTCCGTAGAAACTTGCATCACATTTAACATCATCTGGGTCGGACGCACTGCTTTGCGAAACGCGTCGACTAATTAAAATCTTCTGAACGCACTGATCTGCGCTCAGAAAAGTAAGGGTTCAATGCCTATCTACAGCTTCGCCTTGATCTGCCCCTCGACCTTGACCAGAGCACGTCCGTTCGTCAAGACAGTCATTCCACCTTCCACGCGCACGATGAACCTGATCTCCTCGAACCCATCCGCATCCTTGTTACCTACCCTCCACATCTCGGTGATGAGCTTGTCCCCAGGCTTCACAGGCGCCGCAAACCTGGCTTGAAACTCTTTCAGATTCTGGGGCTTGCTTGCGCCGAACGCCTTCAAGATAGTATGTGCCGACATGTTCCATGAGAACAATCCGTGGATGATGGGTCCGCCGAAGCCCATCTTCTTGCCAGGCTCAGGGTCGGCATGAAGTGGGTTGTAATCACCATTCAGGCGGTAGAGATGTGCGGTTTCCATCGTGGTCTGGAGAATGCCTGTTGCGTCGGGAGCGCGATCGGACGGTGGAGGGAAGTTGGGAACCTTGGGGCCTGCTCGCACATTAGTATCCTCTTCTCCAGTCGGGAGCATCCATCCTGAACAGTACTCACCCTTAGGTCCTCCCCAGCCTCCTTGTCCAACGTAGAATCCGCTGCCGACCGCCCTCGTGTACGTCTCACCGCTCTCCGCGTCTACAAGGCATTGCTCAGTCTCAACAACTGTTCCTGGCTTGCCCTTGTCGTATACACCAAGCACTTTGCTCCTAATCTCAAACTTCCTGCCCTCGGAGCTCACGGGTATTGGCTTGAAAAACTGAAGCTTGCGCTCGCCGTCGAGGACGCCCTTGGTGTCGAATTTGGGGACACCTTCGATTGGGGTTGAATTGCTTCGCGCGTAGAAGTCAATGACTTCTTGGTCGGTGTGCTTGAAGGGAAGAATGATTGGGTAGGTAGGGAATGCGGCAAAGGATGGATTGAGTTCCTGGTCGCAGTGTTGGACATGTTCAAGCCATCGATAAGTCGCGGTTGACGGGCAATCGAACTTACATAGAGGTAGTGAAGCTCATCAGGGTACGTGGCTCCAATGCTGTTGGCAAAGAGCAAAAGATCGCGCTTCAGCCATGTCACCTCGAAGGTAGGAAATTGGAAGCCGACACCGGGACCCGCTTCGTTGCCCATGCTGGATATATGTATGCTATGTCTGTTGTGACAGTCGGCGATGTGATGTTCTGAATATCTCCAATGATAATTCCAGGACACACGAGATATCGGAAGCCCTGGAAGTTTGAGCGGGGCGGCTATTGCGAATCGTCAGCTTGAAGCTCATGCGGAGCTTGACGTTTGCCGAGGTTCGATTCGTGCACCCATCGTCAACCCTGCGCACTGCACCATAACCACGACAGACCTTGGCATTCTTTGAACACTCGGATGCTGCAATTACAGAATGGTATGATTATTCGTTGTGATTTGGGAATATACTTTGTAAAGTGGTGATTGCCGATGATAACACTCGTGTCAGCTCCCATCCCCTGCTCATTAGACACCACGAAAGCTGTGAATACTTATTCGCAGTCTTCCTATCTACACTTGCCAGCGAAAATGCGTGCGCTTTCTGCACTGGTTATCTAAACTCTAGCTCAATGTAATAATCATGTACATATCATGGAAATGGACCTAATATAACGATTAGGGGCCGTGGCGCGTAAGCCTTGCAGTTGCATCGGGCTATCATTGATCCAACTGTAACCCTCAGCCTTACGAACGACGCGATCTCATCTTCTCTTTCTCCCGCATTCTGTCAAAGCGTTCGTCTCAACTCATGGAGTGCGTCTCCATTGGCCAAGCAAATCCAGATAATGCAGGTGTCGGGGTGCGCACTTACACGCAACAGGAGGCCCCTCCACCAACTGCTTACTCGTACATATAGATACTGGTAGCCTTCGTCACGCAGTCTTTGATCGCCGTCATCGCATCAGCATTCACCTTCCTTCTGTCGACTCTTCATCAGCAGCGCTGGCATGACGCGGTCCCAGATCCTCAGCCTGGAGATGGTCTTGCGCAATGGCCGAAGTGGCTCAGACGCACTCACAAGAAGAACAGCGAGATGCTAGAAATCATGTGGCGGACCAATCGAACTGGGCCTGTCTTGACGTTTCGAATTGTGACTGGGCGACCTATTAGTGAGAACGAAAACGACAAGCATCAAATCCTTGAACGATACGACCATTGGCCAGCCTGGCTCGTTGGCAAGCAGCCAGCATATCCGCGGCAGCGAGACGAGACCTCTAAGATTGAGGACGAGATCACCCTTACAACGCGCAGATTGGACTTCGCGAATCGCATCCTGCTGGCTGGAAGTGACTCCCAAACTTTCATAGGTATCTGAGTTTCCTTCTGGGCGTAGAGATGATGCTCATGCTGTCAGGTATCGCCCTATTGATCAGCGCTCTGATCCAGTCCAAGACTTTGACTCTGTACCACATGCACATCATATACGACACGATCAGTCTGGTGATGTAAGTCACCCTCTTTAGAAATTGGTCTATGACTCAACTGAGACATTCCAGAATCTCCAATTGCGCAGCCTGTATCTGTATATTCCGCGAAGGTCGCACGAAAGGCTACATCAGACTTGCCCTCATTGGAGTTTGGGCAACTCTTTTCGTTTCGTACCTTGCCGTCTTCGTGACACGATTGCAGCAATGGGACTACGAAGCCCCTGCTCACTGCTACAGGACGAGTCGCATAGCACTGTCAAGCTCCAAGCACCCTTACGTTGATTATATATACATCGCCATCAAGACACTATACATCGCTTCAACATTTGTATATGCGATGTCTTTGGCCCTCAACTTGGAAGCTCGGCTGCAGAAGCTCCAGCAAACCTTGCCAAAGGCAGCTGCCTACTACTCGCAAGTCGTGGACCTGGGTTTGAATGCAAATGCTTCCATGACAGCTGCAACATGGGGCGGCGTGAAGCAATCTGTCTTGCTGCTATGCTTCGGAGCAAATGGGGATTTGGTCAGATTGCCGCCATGATACTGCTTGGAAATAATCTCCTTCAGGTTGTGGACGGGATCACAAGTACGTCTTATGTCACTGAGCACAATCCTGAGAAACTAATTTGTCCAGGTCTCAACGAGGACAGTCGCAAACTGGAGGCCTTAAACGCCGCACGGACGCAAGATGAGGAAGGTACGGTGGGAAGCGAGATGGCTGTGCTCAGTGCAGCAAGCGCTCAAACCCCAGTCGCGACTTTAATTGTTCCAAAGGACGATACCAGAAGTCGAGCGCGCGATGATACACTTTCCATCCAAGAAAATGATTCCACATGAGCAAGAGGATGTCTAATTGAGTACACACTAGAAAAGTTATATGCCCAATGGAGCAAATTTTGTGTCCTCAAGAGCACTTCAAATCCTCGAATATTCAGTTGTGCGCCATCTCGAAAAAGCATATCATATTAAGCAGCCCTCCCAACCCCCTCTGATCCTCCCAAAATTCAAACCAATGCACTCGCGTTACCTATCGACATCTCTTCTTATACGAAGTGAGCAAGAACTCAATAGTAATGAATGACGGCCGGAATTTGATGGCTTTTGCATGGTTTTGCTGGGAGATCGATATGATTTGTCTGCATTGCAACTTTTGTTCGGCAATGACGGCGATTTAGACAGGCTGAGCAGAGACTACATTAGACATGTCGTGTGTCCCCGAATCCCTTTGTGCAGAATGAGGGTGGCTTCTCCAGCTGCAATGTGTCGTCGTCGATCTTTGTTGGAAGTTCTTACAACCTGTAAGGAGCTCGGATGTGAGCACAACAAAGCCAGGGTCTACCAATACAAAGGTGAAAGTGGATGCAGGACTCAACGTCGAAATGAGAAGTGTTCATATTAACCAATACAAGAGATGAACGCTCGAACCCCAAGAAAGAGTAACCGCAACTGATTAAGCACCGCAGGACCTAGAACGTGTGTCTGCGCAAATCGACCACATAGTATGGCAGGGGTGTCGTCACGATCTAATGCGCCAATTAGTATGCTATACCGGAACGCCAATGTAACCAATTCTGGGTTTCGCTCGAGCACCATCGGTGGTCTCACCACCCCACTGACCCCGCCACTCTGTTTCCTCGCGTTTGGCCAATGTGAAAGCTTCGCGCTCGTCGGGCTTCATGTCCTGAAAGTCCTCATCATCCACTTCTGGCAGGCCGTTCGTTCCAACGTCCAGGAAGTTGCCGTCGGGCCCTGGCAGACCTAGACCAGCAAAAGGAGGTTGCTGGAAGAACGAGTCCACGACCAGATACTTTTGGCGAACAAGTGGAGGCACATCGGTCTCCTCGGATGCTACTTCCTCCCATCGCGCGTGTGTTGGTTGCGTGACTTTAGGGTAGCACATGAGATTGGTATGAGGATCGTAAATGCCTTCGAGATTCGCTCTTCGCAGGGCAGAGAGGTTCGAGTTGAAGCGGCTACTTTCTGTCAGCATGCATAGCAATGTACCTGCAAGCTCCACAGCTTACCTTGCTGCACGACCATGCTCAAACTGCCAATTTGCGGACGTGATATTAACTTTCCGCTTGCCAGGCACGGGTTTGCCGCTTGCAGTCGGAACGCTGGGAACTCCTGTGTGGTAGACACTACTCGCTCCATGCCAAGCGACATACTGGTTCTTGTTGTATGGTTCGCCGGGTGGTGGCAGACGGTCATTGGGGTCTGCAAGCTCGCCAGTGACAGCGCCTGCTTCCTTGGCCTCAGTGACATAGTAGTCGTCGATGACCCTCTTGCCGCCAATGATAATTCGTGCGCCGAATTCTCGGAAGACCGAACGCGCTGTGACTACACCGATAGAGCGACCTTTGTACGAATGTGGAATAATTTCGCGGTCGATCAGGTCTCTCTTCTCCGTATCGTCAATGATGACTTTGTACAGCTTCATGTGCTTCGTGAAGAAGAGATAACTGTCGCGAAAACCACAACAGCGGGCCGGCTCCGTTGACAGCATGTATTGCCGCTCTCCTCGGCCTCGGATGGTAAATATGCGCACGCGGTAGTCACGACCGCCTTGAAGGTTGCCGAGCTTGTCAACCTTCTCTTCGCCCTCCTCATCCTCTGGGAGATCCACCTCGTCATTCACTACGTCCATCATCGTGCCCTCCTTGTCGATGGCAACGCGCGTGACATGCGACACGCCGCCTTTCGGTGGTCTGCCCCGGCCAAAGCCTGCAGGTCGTCCTCGTTTGCGCTTGATGGGCGTGCCACCTTCTGAGGTATTGTCCGGCTCGACTGCATTCCAGTCTGGCGGTCTATTCTTGGGGGGCCGACCTAGGCGCTTCTTGCGTGGAAATTGTTGTATGACTACGGGGGATGGAGAGCGCTCTGACGGTGCATCCTCTTCCTCCTCTTCTGCCTCTGCTGCGACTGACTCGACTTCCTCTTCCTCTTCATCTTTGGGAGTGTCAGCGCGCGACTCAGGCGCATCGATCATGTCATCATCGCTGTCTTGTTGCGGCGTTGCGCTGCGTACGGGTGTGCTGCGACGAGCTGCAGCAGCTCGGGAAGGGCGACCGCGCGCCATTGTGTATTCGCGCGGTTGCTGCTAAAGTGGCACTTCCAATGGAGAAGTAAAGTCGGTGGCAGCGAGATGGCAGAGAGATCGATAAGTTATTCGGTGCGTATTTGGTGTCAAGGGCGGTATCAGTGAATTGATGTTGCGCACGTCCATCGATGCGCAGCGCGACGACTTTCGCGTTGACGCTAGTCAGGATGGCACGGACCAGTAAAAGTCACGTGTTCCTCCCTTCCTGCACTCCCGCTCCAATCCTGGCGCAGGCACGATGTGACCTTCTTCTTCCATATCTGGCAGCACTGATTCATCACGTCGCAAGTACTTGATTCAACTCGTCAGAAAGCCATTTTCATCATGCTTTATTACCAACGACTCAAAGCTCTCCCCAGTCTTGAAACTTGTCTCTACGGTGTAGTTTCTTCATTACCATGAGCTACCACACAAGACCTCCATCGTACTTTCTTAGACCTCGTTATTCTTCCCCATGCGGAGATATAGTATTCTTCTGAATTTGTCTGGCTGCTTGCGATTTTGATAATCATCATATCAGATTTGCTCTCGAGCTCCCTCATCGCCTTGGCAGTTGTACCTTTCATTATGCTCCCCGAGATGAACATCGAAAAGCAGTAAAGTAAAGCAACAGTTGCTACTTACCCCTTCGCTACTGCATGGCGAGCAAAAGCGTCCTGCCGCACGAGCATGGCCAAGTCAAGCAAGATCCTCCATGTTTGTCAACAAACGTGTCTGCAGCAACGAGGGACCATCCCTTGGATAACTCCACAAGCGCTCCATAGGATCACTTACTCTTGAACAGTCCCAAAGACATCAGGTTTCTTGGGGCGTCATCGAAGTCTACTCCGCTCCCATCAACTCTCAGCCATGAGTTCCAGAAGCTTCAAGCGATTCACGCTTCGAGCGAAGCACAGCATGTCGGGACTCAATCCGCTTTGCGATGGAGACGACCCAACGTCAGTACCTTGCGGACGCATTGCAGACGAATGCTAACAATTTAAGGCATGTCCCGGTCATTGTTTCGCCAGTGAAGCTCAAGGAGAACGATACACCCGACCTCCAAGACTTTGGCTCCCTCAAGAGTTGTACGGACTCGACATGCTCGGAAGTACACCCTGCATCGCCAGCCAAGAACACTCCTTCGAGACGCAAGAGGTTGATGGGCTCACTGCGGAGCATGGGTTCTATTCGAAGTATGCGGTCACCGACTCAGAAAGAGAACGAGCAGACTGGGCCCACGAACGCTCTACATGAGCCACAGGTATGTTTCGACTGTGACATCTGATCCGACACTTGTTTATCAGCCGTTACAGAGCCCTTGTACACCCGCCCGTGAGCTGAGACCTTCATTGGCCCTCGATTTCCAACAGTCACCTGAGGGACGGCCTATGTTTGATCTTTGGCGCAGAGACTCCGCAGCCTCTAGCCTACATGTACAGCATTCATCACCAGTGCCCATTCCCATATCAGCGCAGCAAGGGGTTCAGTTGTGCAGTGAACTGGCCTTGGAACTGCCTGCTGGAACCATACCCCAAACGCCCGCCCCACTTCAGATGGCTTTGGAGAGGGACGTCAGTCAGCTCCCCAGCATAGCTGCACCCGTTCTGGTCGGGTTGTCGACAAGGTTTGCTGCAGAGCCCTTACCGACTCTAATGCCGGGTACCAATCTTGTGTTCAGCGAGGATGACCTGACCGGAGCACCGCCGTCAGCTCAGATCCAGCGTGCCTTTGAGTCGCAACCCGCGAGCTACTTCGATATTCCAATACTCCAGAGTACCATCCCACGCACCATCGATCGCCAAAGCGACCAGCATACTCCGGGCAATGTCCGTGTTGACATCACTAAACCTACCATGGCCACCGATAATCAGGGCCAGGAGCTTGCATTGATTGACATCGAGCACATCGTGTACGAGGACGACCTTGACATCAGGGTTAGGGATGATCAGCCCACGCCGCAATCTCTCACCTCTCAAGCCCAGGCGCAAATGCGACTACAGTTGCTAGCTCACACAGGTCGGGCCAAAGACAACGATCCATCGATGCCTGCATCAGAAAGCTGGGGTACACATGGTAGTCTATACGATGGGTCCGGCTACGGAGCCGAAAGTAGCTCACGTCCTTCCACATCGTCGACTGCACCAAAGCCCATTCCAAGATCGGAAGGCAAGGCAACTACCACAACTAGCATGTTCGCAGAGGACTCTGTCGCGATGGCGAAGGATCACCAGATGCTGGAGGAGGTCATCCGCGCATATGCGGCGTTGGAAGAAGAAGGCACATCGGGCTTTTCCGAGGAAGTTCTGGAAGATGCTGTCGCCGACGTTGAAATGGCAAACAGGCTGGCCGATCACAGTCTGGGTCCTTAGACCTTCGGCCCGACTTTGTTAGAATAAGTGTTGCAGTGAATACAGTGAATCAAAAGGTAACCGCGCAAAGCGGTAAGTCAAGTGTGGAACCGCGCAGGGCAGTAAATCTGAGTATCATGTGCTCTGTATTGTTCTGTGCTCTGTTCGTGATGACCTCTTACCAGGCCATCAGCAGCGTCTGTTTACATGACGTATTTATAATCCAGTTCAGGTAAGAGGTGCTTGATAAGATGAGGAAGCAGCATCAGACCACCAGCACGTGGCACACGTGATGCGCTCCTCTCATAAACCGTCACAATAAGGGTCCTGACGGCAAGGATTTTGGAGTGGGTTCCCAGGAGCGATAAGCATTCTTAGTGGCCAGTCTTTGGTAGATTCTTCGTCGTATACAATGCAACCAGATGTATCTCTGGGCTTTTACCATTCGTGCTCCTTATGTCTCTGGAAGCGCATTACTCTGGAAGTCTTTTGCACCAATGGCCCCTCTAGCTCTGACGAAGCGATGGAGTATCAGTCGATTTGTGCATATATTCTCTGTGCAATAGCCGAAGCAGACCGAGTAGATGGTAGACAGCAGCGCAAGATCAGGCCATCTCACAGACCACTTGGGCGCACCCGCTGCACGTCCATGCTAGCGCGGCGACATTGGTTTGACGTGCCTGTGGGGTCACTCTCGTACGATTCAACGCTCAATTTACCCATCACTGCCGTTACGGGTTCATGATGTGCATCATCGCGGGAGTATGCGCCGGACCACGCGAGATGGCGATCACGGAACATAAAGCGCGGGAAAAGAGGTTGCTAGTCAGGCTTTTGTCATCAAGGACCCCTCGCGGTCCCGCGTATTCCAGGTCACGATGAGTTCCGATAGCACTACCTCACCCACCAACACGCCCACGGTCGTCATTGGCAGCGGTATCATTGGTCTGAGTACTGCGTACTTCCTGTCGGAGAGCGGCGACACCGATCCGGAAAGCATACATGTGCTTGATGCGAGTTCGGAGTTGTTCCGTTGTGCTTCGGGACTCGCGGGAGGATTTCTTGCTGAAGACTGTATGTGTTGCCAGACTTTGGGACGCTGATCGCGCTTCGCTGGTCCAACATTGAAGGATTTAATCCAATGCTAACTACGCGCCCCAGGGTTTGCTCCATCAGTAAAGTCTCTTGGTGCGTTGTCATTCAAACTCCATGCCACACTTGCCAATGCACACAATGGTCGCGCAACATGGGGATATGCTCACAGCACTGGCATATCGCTGAACCAAGACAGCGAGTCTGCCGTTGGCGGAAGCGGTGAGGACTGGCTGGAGAGCGGAACGAGCAGAGCCCAACTCGCGAACCACAATCGGCCATGGGAAGAAGAACAATCTGGTCCCGGCTGGCTGCGACGCACAAAAGACGGCACCATGGAAATCATCAGTCAGGGCGGTACGACAGCACAAATTGATCCAATGCGGTTCTGTAAATGGCTGCTGGCGAAATGTCAAGAGAGAGGCGTGCAGGTCCTCAACCCTGCAAGAGCGCTGTCCGTGTCTCGAGATGGAAACGGCATTCTCAACGGCATACGGATAAGTCGAGATGGTGCAGAGTCTGAGTGTACGACTGTTCACGTTGTAGACACAAAATGGGCCCACTACTAACAGCTCACCAGTACCATGTACACGTTTGGTCATCACTGCTGGCGCCTGGTCGCCTCGCGTCTTTAGCACCCTCTTTCCCACCGCCGCAACACGAATACCTATCTCATCGCTCGGCGGCCACTCGCTCGTCGTTCGCAACATACACTTCAAGTCCGAAGAACCTGACAAGGAAGTTTGCCATGCCATCTTCGCAACAGACACACTTGGCTTCTCGCCGGAATGGTTCTCCAGGCTAGGCGGGGAGTTGTACCTTGCTGGCCTGAACAGCACGACAATCCCACTTCCAGATGTTGCAACGGAGGTGAAGGCAAGCGAGAAGTCGATCGAACAGCTCAAGTCATGTGCGAAAGCTATGATGGTAGGCGTGCCTGGAAAGGACATGGAGATCATTCGAGAGGGCCTGGTACGCACTACCAGAACTTTCGCCTGGTTCTCACTAACCGTATACATAGTGCTTCCGACCAGTAACTTCGAGCGGCCGCCCGATAGTAGCGCGAATACCGGACGAGAAGTTGGGCGGTCTGAAAACTCGGGGAAAAGGAGAAGGTGGAGTATTCATTGGAGCTGGCCATGGTGCTTGGGGCATCTCACATGCGCCTGGCACAGGATTAGTGCTCTCGGAGTTGATCGAGGGTCGGCAACCGAGTGCGAAGATCGATGCTTTACAGCTGCCAACTTAGGGCGTTTGAACCTTGTTCTGACTCATTAGCATGACCTGCATTGCTCGGCGCAACTTTGAAGGTTCTGCACATCTTTCGATGCCCAGTATTGAGGCTGCATGTTTTGAGAGGAGGACAAATACATCACTGTATGTTGTGAAATAGCAATTTTGAATAAGCATGACGAGAAAGGTGGGTTGATTTCTTGTGTTTACGGTATTTCAAGTCGAGTTGCGAAATGCTCATCCAAGAGAATTTGCCACCCAAAGGCTGATCTTGACGAAGAGATGATGGTATACACGTTATCGAATTATCATGGGTGTCTGACGACCTGCAAGTTGTGAGTTCAAATATAGTCGTAGCGAGGCTTGAGAGAATTACCTGAGGTATGGGAGTTTGCAGATGAAAGCCGTGTGGTTGAAGTTTAATGGTGAAGTATATGGTCGTGATCTTGGATCAAGGTATGTAATCGAAGACTTTGGTAGAAGTGTTTCGTCGGATGGTGCTAACAGCTCGTAGGTTTGAGCTGCATGATCAAAGCTATAATTGCTTGTCGTGAAAGGATGGAGGTTTATGAGGTATTCGAGGAAGTGGATGATACTCACAAGACTCGGAAGGGACCAGTCTGGTCTCGCCGTTGCATCTTTTCGATGCTGCTCGATAGTGGCGCAAACTTCAGAAACCCATATCCCATTGCCCAGGACCCACCTCCTCTTGCTTGCCAACAAGGTCCAGGCCGCAGCGTGAACAAGCCAACATACTCACCCAATACCTACTTTTGCTAACAAAAACAACTTTGCAGAGCACAGTCTTGAACACTGAGAATAGAAATAGGGACGTACCGGGTCATATCGTAGGTTCTGGTACGCAGTAATGCGATCAGGCGCACCACCTGCTTCCGTGGCATTGTTGGAAGTCGGAAGCGTGCAAGCATGGGTGACATTAGTTGCGGCGCCGAACGCGTAGCTGTCGGTGCAGTGGCAAGTATCTCCATTTTGGATGCCGAAGTACTTGTACGGCCCGCCTGTGGCGTTGTTGCAGTATGCCAAACAGCTGGCATGGTCGACGCGAGTGTCTGTTCCGGTGGGACCGTTGAAGAATGGCGCGGCGGTGTCGCCGGCTGGAGGACAGCCTAGATAGTCTGCCTGAGGACTGAAGTCCGTGATGAGAGCCGCTGGCGATGGAGGGGGCGATGGCGAAGGTGAAGGCGAAGGTGAAGGCGAAGGTGAAGGAGATGGCGAAGGAGATGGCGACAGTGACGGTGATGGTACCACCCTCGTCTGGAAGATGATTTGGTAAGTGTTGGAACCTCCAGCTTGCGTTCCATTTCCAGAGTTGGGCCAGTTGCACTGGGTTGCATCGGGCGTGGCTTCGAAAGCGAGATCGTTTCCACAGTAGCAGTTGCGGCCCCAAGCGATACCGAAGTAGTTGAAAGGAGTGCCTGTGGCATCGACTGTACAGAAGGTCTCGCAAGCTTGATCGGTCATAGCATCCTGGTTGAAGAGAACAGGGCCGTCGAGGATTCGCGCAGTGTTGTCCGAGTTCTGTTGCGGGTAGCAGCCAGCGACTGTGGCGGCGCTTGGGTCGAAATTTTGTGATCAAATTGGACTTTGAGATAATTAGCGAATCCCAAGTGGCAGTAAATTAGGTTATCTCATGTGTTCAAAACTGTGCTTTGCATATAATGTTTTTACGCACAGCGTCTCTATGCCT
The DNA here is from genome assembly GCA_010015745.1 of Setomelanomma holmii. Lineage (NCBI taxonomy): Eukaryota > Fungi > Ascomycota > Dothideomycetes > Pleosporales > Phaeosphaeriaceae > Setomelanomma > Setomelanomma holmii. The sequence goes on from ML978173.1 coordinate 95,056, forward strand.
AGAGATAGCAATATCTCGTATGTATAGTCTATTTGTATAGATATCTCGTAATTAGTATATATTCTATACAAATTAGATACTATATTAACGTACTTGATAAGCGAGTCGGACATACAAGAGATTCGGTACAACCTAGTACCAACATCAAGCACTATTAGGTACTTTGATCTTCATTGTTGTATCAAAGCTCTTCGGTCCGAATAATTTCCATTCTTGTCGACCGCGGCGGTGGCTCACGTGTATCAAGTACATCAACCTAACATGGTGTGCAACTTGCCACAACTGCAGGGCGACATCATTGCGTTCTTGAAGGATCACATCGCGCTCTCTATGGCATGAGCGCGAATTATGTACAAGAAAAGGGAGCCAAAACAAAGATTCGACGGAGTCTTTCTAGACATCAGATGCGAAACGTGCGTTGATTGAGGACTGCAGCATTGTGATAAGACTGTATGCTCTGAGCGGAGGCATGAGTTTCCAAATCTCATCTCACAACATCCGCACGCGGCAGGGGTTAGCTGCCAGATTGTGCCTTGAACAAGCGAGTAGCCTATGATTACGAATAAGTATACATGCGAAGGCATCGAGTGCATCGGGTACTTTGAAGATAATTAGAGGTGAATGTCCGAGGAAATGTGAGCGAGAGAAGATGTAACAATGAAAAGACCATGTTGATGGAGCAGGACTAAGCAAATTGCTTGCAGCGACTCCAATCGAGTGAATTGTGTTCGCAATTTCGGTCTTTCACGTCAGTCACTGGCATTGATAGTCTTCGCAAAATCAAGTCGAACTATTGCAACTAGGCCACAATAGAAAGTCTTAATCCAGCTTCGTGTCAAACTATAATTACTCTCTCTACACACATATTGTATTTGCAAAGCATGATTTTAAACACACGATAATAGAAAATTTGACGTACCGCTGGTGACGAACTTGGGAGACCACCAAGTGTGGAGGTCACGCTATTGATCACTGTCCTAGGAGCAAGGCTACGCGTTGTAGTCGTTGTGCATATTGAGGACTGAGCCTGGGACCGCTGGATCCACAAGGCAGCGGCCAGAAGAGTCTGTCCTGCAATTATCAACATTATGAGAGCTTTTACTTTACCTTTATATGTTTAGATTAATGAGCGTCCATGCAGCGACAAGAAAAACAAGAAGAGAGCGTGTGCTCTCACAGCAGGGAACGAGTGTCCGTGACGAGCAAAGAAGGAGCGTCGGTGAGGCGTCAATGACCATTGGCACGGTCTGGATATATGATAGATTGGCAGTAGCTCACTTGCGTTACCATTCCTCTAGGTCGGTAGTACACGAGCGGAGAATAAGGCCGCAGATACCCAGCGCGAACATCAACGCGTTGGCATGCATTAATGTAGGGATTGGGCCGAATATTTAGGGGCCTAAAAACTAAAGATGGCCAGTACAGTAAATATGTAGAAGTCTATTAACTATGTATAATATTTTAGTAAACGTTGAGCTATTTACTAATTACTAACTTTGCTTTTACACTTCTACTCTTAAAGACTATACGATATACCTTCTATCGAATTGCTATGCTACAGCGCTCTAAAGAGCAGCGCATAATCTGGCCAATGAATCACATAGTCAAGAAGGAAAGAAGTGAACAGCTTGGGAAGCTAGGGCGATGATCAGCAGGAGAGGCATCCCCTTGCTTCCACGACTTGGCCATTTGCTCGGCGGCACGTAGTTTACGGAAGAAGCGGCTCAAAGCGACAGCTGCCGTACTTGGCTGGACACCAGAGCATGTGCCAGAACGCAAGGAGTAAAATCGTCAAGTGGCGGCGTTTGAGGGGTACGGAAGTTGCGCACTGTCCGTGTGCTATGGATCGCGAGCGTTTACAGCCGTATTTCTCCTGCCTCAAATTTGAAATCACTTGGAGGATCTCGGTCGTATCGGGAAGGCCATCTTTACTATTGAACGTGACATGATGACTGGTTGTTTTTTGCTTCGCAGAATCATGTGGTAGAAGTTCCATAGTTTCAAGAATATGATTTCGCATTGCTCAATTCGCAAGATCTGGCGAACTAAACGTCTACAGTCGTGCGCATAGAATACGGTCGAAGGGACGCTCGAATTACTTGATCGCTAGTATTGTCGTATATCGTAATTGCAAGTTCTCCCCCTACAGCAGACTCGCTGCGACCAGATATACCCTCCTCAAAATCGTCCCTCATCATATGAACTTCTTCAAAATATTGACAGTTGCTTCTTCGCGACTTCGGCCCTCTTACGGTAGGGTTGGTGCCAGAACAGGGTATGTAAGGAACATGTCAATCACGCAATCAGGCCACTTAAATAAGCCCGCAGTGCTGTTGTAATAGGTACCAGATGGATCTGTGAGACCCAATGCCAAGGTTCCGGTCTGAGGCTCATTGGCGTAGAGCAGCTTGATCGGAACATACTCGCCAGCAGTGAAGTAAGCTGTGTACGAATTGACGTTACCTCTGGTACCACGCAGGAGGCGATTGGCAACACCCCATGCAGTATATGCCTCATTGCCCAACCACATATCGGCTACATCATCGATACTCCAAAGCGTGAAGTTCTAGGTTCCAGAGGTGTTTGGCGCAAAATAGGCCTGGAAAACGAGCGCGGTATTTATGTTGTAGCGCTGTGGCAGAGATAGAATTGAGGACTGGCCAGACCACGGAAGGACGAAATTGACATTGTCGGCGTATCCGACATAACTAGCTGAGAGCGATGTGTTGCCGTTGTTGAAGTAGGTCAGATCATAGTTAAGATAGAATGGACTGTATAGAGTTGTGCCGAAGGGGTTGTAGATCTCGTAGTATCGTAGACCAGTGTTTGTGCAGCTTGGCTGTATGATTTGGTAGCAAGGACTTGGTGTTCCCCGAATCGTCGGTGTGGCTAAGACCGTGGAAGAAGAGAGTCGTGACCGTAACGTAGACGGATGAGACAAAACATGTTAACTGTACCAGTTTGACCTACAGCTATAGGAATAAAGGCGGTGGATGTACTTGTGACTGAGCCAGCGTACAATGAAGTTTGCGTGATGTATATCGAAGGCAGTTGAACCACGAGGGTGCCCGTCTGACCCACGGCGGTCGGGACGAAGGCTGTCGATGTGCTCGTTACCAAGCCGGCGTACAGAGAAGTCCGAGTAATGTATTGCGACGGTATCTGAACGACGAGAATGCCAGTCTGCCCCACAGCAGTAGGCACAAAGGCGGTGAAGGTTGACGTAGCTGCGCCAGCGTACAGCGAGGTCTGGGTGATGTATTGCGATGGAATCTGAATGACTAGAGTACCTATTTGGCCGACAGCAGTAGGCACAAAGGCGGTGGAGGTTAATGTGGCTGCGCCAGCGTACAGCGAGGTCTGGGTAATGTATGCCGAGGGGATTTGAACCACGAGAGTTCCGGTTTGCCCTCCTACTCTGGGGGTGAAGGCGGTTGATGTAATTGTCACTGCTCCGGCATAGAGAGATGTCTGGGTAATGTATTGCGTGGGGAGGAAGATATTGACTGTTCCAGTTTGTCCAGCCACAGTAGGGACCAGCGCGGTTGTTGTACTTGGGGTCACACCAGTATAGAGAGATGTCTGGGTAATGTATTGCGTGGGGAGGAAGATATTGACTGTTTCAGTTTGCCCGGCCACAGTAGGGACCAGCGCGGTTGTTGTACTTGGGATTGCACCAGCATAAAGGAATGTCCGGGTGATATACTGGGTAGGGAGGAAAATAGCGACTGTTCCTGTTTGGCCGGCAACAGTAGGCACAAGCTGTGTCGCTGTGCTCGCCGCTGCGCCTGAGTAGAGGGATGTTACCGTCACGTATTGGGTAGGAAGGAGTACTGCGACTATTCCTGTTTGCCCGGCGACAGTAGGGACAAATTGCACAGTCGTGGTTGGCGTTGCACCGGCATAGAGGGATGTTACAGTGACATACTGTGTCGGAAGGAAGACGGCCACTGTCCCTGTCTGTCCGACAGCTGTAGGGACAAGCTGAGTGGTCGTGCTTGGAGCTGCTCCTCTGTAAAGCGAGATTACCGTGACATATTGCGTAGGCAGCAGCACAGCAATCGTTCCTGTCTGTCCAACAGCAGTTGGACTAAGCTGGGTGGCCGTGCTTGGGTCAGCGCCTGCGTAGAGAAACGTAACAGTGACATATTGAATGGGTATTGCGACGCGAATGGCGCACGTCTGCCCAGGAACGGTGGGCGTCGCGATAGTTGAGATATCCGTTGTTGCGCCAGCATATAGCACGCTGACTGTTGTGAATACGGAAGGACTCTATAGGAGAGATTAGCATTGGACGAACGAACCGATGGCGCGCAGTCTGAATTGGCCAAGGATTCATCGAAGCGTCACAGTTGTGGAGCGGCCTATGATGAAGCTATGGGTACGCGGGAATGGCGGGACTCACCTGAATTACGACAATTCCAGTCTGCTCAGGTGCAGTGGGAACAGCGCGTGTGATGGTACCCACTGCCGGACCAGTGTACAATTCGCTGATCGTAGTATAGACTGGAGGATAAGCTATTACCACGGTCCCGGTCTGTCCGGGAACCGTTGGAGTAGCTTGTACAAAGCTAGTCACGCTTGCACCTGTGTAGAGCTGCTTATAGTGGTGTACACTGAAGGATAGCCAATTACCACGGTACCAGTTTGTCCAGGATCCGTCGGAATGGCCTGGGTGGCAGTAGTCACCACTGATCCCGCGTAAAGCTGGCTTATAGTGGTATAGACGGAGGGATAAGCGATGACTACGGTACCAGTCTGTCCGGGCACCGTAGGTGTGGCCTGGATGAAACTGGTCACGCTTGCTCCTGTGTAGAGCTGGCTTATGGTGGTAAAGACTAAATGGTAGCCAATGACCACAGCGCCCGTCTGTCCGGGTGCTATCGGAATGGCCTGTGTGACAGTAGTAATAATTGCGCCCGCATAAAGCTGGCTTAGTGTCGTAAAGACCGAAGGGTATTCAGCGACCACAGTACCGGTTTGGCCAGGCAGGGTTGGAATAGCCCTTGTTATCGTGGCGACCACCGAGCCAGTGTAAAGCTCAGAGATTGTCGTGAACACAGAAGGACTCAAGATGGCTATCGTGCCAGTTTGACCAGGTAGGGTTGGAATAGCTCTCGTCACGGTGGCGATATCTGACCCGGTATAAAGTTCGCGGACTGTCGTAAAGATGGACGGGCTCAGAATGGCCACGGTTCCGGTTTGCCCTGGTAAGCTGGGAATAGATCTCGTCACTGTAGCAGTAGTAGAGCCAGTATAAAGCCCCGAGACCGTCGTGTAGAGTGACGGGCTCAAGATGGCGACTGTGCCGGTCTGCCCAGGTAAGCTTGGCACGGCCCGAGTCACGGTGGCGACTGTCGAGCCAGTATAAAGTTCGGAAACGGTTGTAAAGAGCGGAGGTACCTGGACAAGGACAGTGCCGACGTCACCGACTGACGAAGGCGTGGCAATTGTCGCGGTAGTGCTTGGCCCGTTGTACAGCTGCGTGATCGTCGTGAAAAGCTCAGAAACTTGTACCAACACAGTGCCAGTCTGTCCAAGCGCTGAAGCTGTGGCAAGCGTTTGCGCAGTAGCCGCTCCATTGATCAGCTGCGTGATGGTGGTGTAGATTGGCGGAACTTGCTCAAGTATGGTGCCAGTCTGGCCTACCACTGATGGTGTGAGAACTGTAGAGGTCGCGGCTGATGCAGCCAATTGTGTGATGGTGGTATAGATAGGCGGAACTTGCACAAGCAAGGTGCCAGTTTGGCCTACTGCTGTTGGCGTGGCAATTGTCGAGTAGCGGCTGATGCGGCTAGCTGTATGATGGTAGTGTAGATTGGAGGAACTTGTACCAACACTGTACCAGTCTGACCTGGTGCTGTTGGCGTGGCAAGTGTCGAAGTAGCGGCTGATACGGCTAGCTGTGTGATAGTAGTGTAAAGTGGCGGAACTTGCACGAGTACGGTGCCAGTCTGGCCTACTACTGACGGCGTGGCAATTGTAGAGATAGCAGCTAGTTCGGCCAGCTGTGTAATCGTCGTATATAGCGGTGTAACTTGAACGAGAACGGTGCCAGTCTGGCCGACCAGAGACGGGATGGCAACCGTAGAAGTACCGGCTGCGCCCAGCTGTGTGATAGTCGTGTATAGCGGTGGGACCTGCACGAGAACAGTGCCAGTCTGGCCAACCAGAGACGGGGTGGCAACCGTAGAAGTACCGGCTGCGCCCAGCTGTGTGATAGTCGTGTATAGAGGCGGGACTTGCACGAGTACTGTTCCAGTTTGACCGGGCAATGACGGCGTGGCGATCAAAGCGGAAGTGGTAGTGGGACCGTCATACAACTGCGTGACGGTGGTGAAGATTGGAGGCACATAAATCACTACAGTGCCAGTTTGGCCGGGCGCCGTAGGCGTCGCGATTGTTGCTGAGGTAGGAGTAGCTCCGTCGAACAACTGCGTGATGGTGGTGAAGAGCTCTGGAACTTGTACGAGTACCGTACCTGTTTGGCTTGGCGCTGAGGGAGTTGCTATGGTTGCCGAGGTGGTAGTAGGACCTTCATACATTTGCGTAATGGTAGGAAGAGCTGTGGCGTCTGCACCAGCACAGTGCCTGTTTGGCCTGGCACCGGTAAAGTTGCTATGATTGCTGAGGTAGTGGTAAGTCCATCGTACAGTTGCATAATGGTGGTGAAGAGCTGTGGCACTTGCACGAGCACCGTACCTGTCTGACCAGGAAGCGTTGGAGTCACGATCGTCGCTGACGTGGTGCTTAGCCCGGAATACACCTGGGTAATAGTTGTAAAGAGCTCGGGGACCTGCACTAGCACCGTGCCTGTCTGACCGAAAAGAGATGGAATCGCGATCGTCTTCGATGTTGTAATCTGGCCTTCATAGAGCTGAGTAATGGTGGTAAAGAGCTCTGGAACTTGCACTATCACTGTACCTGCCAGACCAGGGAGAGACGGAGTCGCGATCGTCCTTGTCGTGCTCGGGCCTTCATAGAGCTGAGTGATAGTGATAAAAATCTCCGGCACCTGCACCAGGACTGTACCTGTCTGAACAGGCAGAGACGGAGTCGCGATCGTCCTAGATGTCGTAATTTGGCCATCATAGAGCTGAGAAATAGTGGTAAATAGGGCTGGAACCTGCACCAGGACTGTACCTGTCTGACCAGGTAGAGATGGCGTCACAATCGTAGCGATTCTTATACTTTGGCCATCATAGAGCTGGGTAATCGTAGTATAAAGCTCTGGAACCTGAATCAGGACTGTTCCGATCTGTCCAATCAAGCTCGGCAAGAGAGGCGTCGAGATTGACGTGGTTGTGCCATCGTAGACGGACGTCACTGTGGTGAAAAGTCGCGGCAATTCGACGAGGATAGTTCCTATCTGTCCTACGACACTTGGCACTGCAACAGTCGCAGTGAGGGCAATGAATAGGTCAAGGGATCCACTATAAAGAACGCTCTGGGTAGTGAACTGCGATGGCGTTGAGATCAGGACCGTGCCAGTCTGACCAATTGCGGTAGGATCGATTGTCGATGTTGATAGCGAAGGACCAGCGTAGAGAGAGGCCTGAGTGATATATGTGGGCGGTACAAGGACTCGAATTGTTCCTGTTGCGCCCGGACTCGCAGGGCTAATCGTCTGCGTAGAAGTGACCGTGCCGGCATACAATTGCGTGATGGTGGTGTACCGATCCGGGGACCAGGACGAAAAAGGTGATAACGGCATTTGGATCGCTGGAGTTGACAAAGGTGCTGGTACTCGTGACTGATTCGGGATATCCTGAGGTCAAGGTGACATATTGACGGACTGAGGTGATGGTAGTCGTGCGATAAGCCGTGATAGTAGTGTTAAGCCGTGTTGGTGCATTTGAGATTGTGATGGGGTCGTTATCGAATGGTGAAGCACTCAATATCGTATTCGCGCTGATTGGAGTCAAGACCTCAATGGGCTGACCACTTGCGACGGGCTGAAGGTTGTACTCCGCCGTGTACGTCGTAAGACATGTGTCTGCATGTCTGGCGAAGAACTTCGGGTGCCATGCTGAAGTTACTAAGGGAAAGATTGATGCCACGAGACAGAATGGAGCCTTCATGATGACGGCTGGCTGCTCAGAGTTCTGAGGATTCGCACAGTCGTTAGAGGCTCCGTGCAATTGCAAATGCACATCTTCATCTCTATCTTGACTACCATTCCTACGGGACTACTTCCTGGATTGGTAGCACATCATTCCAGTTTGGAGCTAACTCCGCTACCAGGCAGGATTACACAGCGCTATGGCCATGGTCCCTGTTTACCATGTTAGCGGTACGAGCAATAGCGTAGGAATGTGCTCACATACTTCACAACACGCGCAGGCATGAATTCCTGGACGGCTCGCCAAGTGCCTGCATCGTAGCCAGAACCGTCTGGGTTGATGGGCGTGTGTGGAGTGCGACGCTCTTCTCCGTGGCGCGTAGAAAGGTGGTGTTGACGCGCTCCGCCAGCGACGACGCGTGAACTCGCTCGCGAAGCACGCGCACGTAACCTTGAAGCTACTTGTCGTCCTTTCCAACCTCGGAACGTACACTCCGCAGCCTCGCACTAGCATCTCCTCATCCTTCAAGGAAAAAACATGCGAAATTTCGACTTCCTCATGAACTATGTGGCCGTTGCATGCCCACATAAATTTAGGGCTTGTGCACACCAACAAGACCCAATCTCAGCTGGGACACCTGATCTTTCGGGATACATTGAACGAGCGACCCAGAATTTCGCTCCAGTTGTCTTTCCATTACCCAAGTGATAACTTTCCACAGTCGTGTGACCCTAATTCTACTCTAGAGCTTCATTACCCTTTGCGTTTTGTGGGTCAAAAGAGGAGCAGCTCCATCACCGTGACGTCAATCCAGGAACATTTTCATAAAGGATACATAAAAAAACCCTCGCTGCAGATATACAAGCAATAATCTCACACGCAAATCACTAATATCTGAATCAACCTTATACCACCAGAATCGACATCATGCCTCGCAACGGAGACGGCTCAAGCGACAACGGCCCGATCGAGGGTCAGGAAATCGTGCACGGCAGCTCAGGAGACGTGCGTGCAAACATTCCCACTACCATACGCAATCGAACTTTTATACGCTAACAGCCAATGCAGAAGACTCTCCAGCACGCAAAGAACAACGTCGCACCCATGCCCGAGGGCGAGAAAGGCGAAGGTACATCTCCTCCACAGCGCACCCGCGACCCTCAGTCCTGACACCACACAGCAATCGAAGGCATGAACGCCTCAGGTGGTGGCGAGTTCAAAAACACCAACCCCGGCGTTGGCGAGAGCGCAAAGAAGGCGTAGAAACATACTATACAGTGTGAGATGACATCGCAGCAATATGCAAGGGCAGCGCGACATGATCATTGTCTTGGACAGCCCACCCAATCAATGCGAGGCAAGGAGTGACATCCTTTCGCAGCAGCAGCGTATTGCAGATAACGACGCGGTGTATGAGCGAAGATATGATTGAATGATCGAAAGACGTTAAACACGCAGTTGGATGTGCAGTGCTTGTCGTAGAGCGGTGTGCAACTCTCTTCTCAGCCGTGCATGCGCGTGCATGTTGAACATGTGAGGTTCATGGATGCAATGCCAACAAGTCATGTCCGTTCGGTCTTCGCTTCGCTTACCGAACGCCTCGCGCACACTCGCATCGCGCAACCACACGAAGCCTGAAGATTCCGATATTGGACTCCATACAATCACGAAGTCACCTCGTCGCGTCTTTTCGTGATGCTCGTATGCCCAAAGGCAATCATGCTATGAATACATCGTATCGCGGATTGCGGATGTCACGGCGCCGCGCTCGCCTCAGCTGAGTGGGTGGAGTGAAGTCGCAGACCCCGAGCGTTTGCCCGGTGGATCGACTGTGCCATGTGGGCCGATGACGACGAAGGAGAACCATCTAGAAACTGCATCATTCAGGAGAAGCAAGTCGATCATGGAAGTCAGTCACGCATGGTGCGCAGGAACAAATAATTGGTGATGATGAGCATGGTCGATTGTGTTGTACTAGAAGTGATATCCAGAGAACAGTACCAGATCAAACTAAAAGAGCTGTTACTACAGTAGCAAACATTGCTCAAGACGCCGTTGAACCCAAGTTTTCCTGTCCCAGTGCTAAACTCATCCAACGCCTATTGTTCTTCAATGTTGATACACGCCTTCGCCGCCCTAAGTGTCTAAGCTTGGAAGACTTCATGAGTCGTAATCTATCGGCACCTTCAACAGATCCAGCCTTGCTCGTCCCCTTGCTGGACCTTTCGTTGACGGCTTCAACGCTAGAGCTCCGCTGCGAGAGCCTCGTCGCTAACATAAGTTGCGCCAGAGGCACTCTGCAAGTCAGAGAACTTTGCATCAAAGCTATCAGGAAAGCCAAAAGAGGCTGAGTGGGAGCTGTTGCCGAAGAGGGCTGAGCCAAAGATATCGACATGAGAGTCAGCCATTCCGAAAGAGGGTTCCATGGAAGCTGAAGAGCCTTCTGGGAACTGGTCAAAGTCGAATAGGTTGTCGAGGACAACAGGCTTTTCGTCGACTGAAGGGTGTGTTGGAACAAAGTGAGATAGGCCAAGATCGCCGCCAGATGAGTTGAGGCCGTTGAGCCCGAATTCGACCGACACTGCAGGTCGCACAATATCGCGGCAGGATATTGTGTCGAGTCGAATTCAGGGGTGGCCACCTCAAACGAGGCGGGCGTCTCGGGCTGGCAGGATGAGTCGCGAGGCGAGTCCATCGAGTCCATGGAGATGGGGCTTGGGAATGACGCGGACGTCTGCGCGGGGCAGATGGTGTTGTCGAGGGTTGATGTGGAGAGATCGAAGACCGTCTCGGGTGTCTCGCCAGGGTACTTTTGGCGGAAGAACTCAAGCTCGGCCTTCATCTTCGCCATCTGCTCCTTGTAGGCTTTGAGGTCGGCCTCCATACGGTCCTTCTCGGCCTGAAGCACCTCGTACTCTTGTCGCTTGCGCTCACGAGAGTTGTGGGCGGCGAGGCGGTTGCGCTTGACGCGCTCAATGCGTCGCTGCTCCTTCTCGTCCTCGGTCTTGGCCCGCTTGCGTGGGGGCAGGCTGGTCTTGGGCTCGGGGAGCACCTGGCCCCACGACTTGCGCTTCTTGACGGGCTTGCCCTCCGAGTTGGTGGGCGCCGGTGTCGATGCGGTCTGTGACATTTCGCGTTGTGATGATGGTGCCGGTGAGGGTGTGTCGAAGGGGACCTGGAGGTCCTCCATCTTGATGGTGGTGGGTACTGAGTCGCTGGCCGGTGGTGTCATTGTGCCAGGAGCCATGAGTGTGGGTGTGGTCATGGTTTCCGAGAAGAACGAGTCGAACTGTTGTTGATCCATTCCCCTAGTGGTTGTGTTTGTCGATGCGTAGTAGCGGGCATCTGGCGAGGTGGAGGTCACAAATTGTAGTAAGCTGGCTGCGGCGAACTCGAGAGGCCACGCTGGCTTTATGGCCAGGCAGCTGCGCCCCCTGGCAGCGCGCTAGTCCCGCTGAGGCAGATGCCCAATTTAGCGCTGAATACCGATCTCACACCAAGAAACGCCCTGGGACCCTCGCCGCCTTCACCCTGCCCACTCAGCCGCGGCCCGTCTGTTTCACTACCGCCGCGCCCCTGGCTTTAGTCTATCCCTCTGTGCACCCCCCCGGCCTCCGATTGCTGCACGAATCCCACAACGTGCCTCTCGCTTGCATTCCTCAATTGCGAGCTGCCTGCAATGGCAGTGGCTGGGCTGACAACCGCGGCGTGGATAGCTGATGGACTATGGCGTAGACGACCTTCCCAAGGAGCTCAAGTGGGCCAATCTGATTGACCCACTGTAACATAGGTGCAGCTCTGTGGCGACACGAAACAGGTGCATGTCGTAAAATGCCGTCAGCTCGGTGGTTCAGCCCCTGGAAACAGTGCATCAACTCCTCCCTACGGTACTTTTTTAGAGTCACGTTTGCTCCCTTGTTATTGCGAATACTATGGCTGTATACACGTAGTGCGGTAGTACGCTCATGCAAATTGAGTGGCTCGACCCTGTTCTTCTGGAAGCATCTGCACCCCATAGGTTTAATCTATTTTCCCGGGTCGTTGTCCATTCTGCCACGGAACTGCAATATCCCCACACACTCGTGCAATCTATCTCCGTAGCCATATTGCCTGCACTACCGGAAGATTTGCGCAACCTGGGGTAAAGGCCCTGCCCTCGAAGCACGAGGGAAGCTGCAGAGAACGTTTGGCCTTCAGCATATTGCCGCAGGCGTTGTAGCATCACATGCGAGGGGCTCATGTGGAACGGCCTGTCACTGACATGAAATTGAGGGTTTAGTCTTGATGAGCACTCGATACGGCAGCGGAAGAATAAGCTCCCGGTGGCTTTCGGTTCCGTGACCCGTTCAGGCAGCCGCTTCGTGAACGGACTTCCACCTTCGAAGTGCTTCTGCAGCCTCGCTACACCAAATCTCCGACTCCAGCGTCGTCAGAAGTGGACGAAATCCGCGTCCACAAGTTGGGTAGTGCCGCGCGTACGCTTGTTGGCGCTCCAGGCGATGGATCCCTATTGCGAGTCGTCGCCGCTTGCTCCACCCAGGCGCTCGTCACCGTTTCAAGGCAGCATAATTCGGGCCTATCACGGCACGAGAAACGGCCCTGCCTGGAACTCTTCAACATCATTGCACCCGACGAAGCCGTTTGCGACACAGTCATGGAGGCCCGAAAACAATGCTGGATTTTCATGGCATTTAAATTCAATAGTCCTGAACCATTTGCGATGATGCTGCCGCCTACACAGCACCAATAATCAAGCGACAAGTCAGCGAGCAACGAGTGTCCTTTTCGATGTCGAATACTTTAGATCGTTATCAATCGGATCTTGCGGTGATGCGCTCATGATCACTTTTTCCTGAGTGTGGCTCAATGGCGTGCTGTCGTGGAGTCTTGCCATCAGCGCGGATCATAATTGCTGATTCTTGTGGTTCACATCATCATGCGATCGCCATCACAATATGCTCTGCACGGCCATGTTTGGCCGATGATGTTCTGATTTCTTATTCTTCGGACTTGAAACATTCTTTTGCAGGTATCGAACTGCTCTCCTTGTTGGCTGATATGTTCGGTCCTTCTCGCGAGTCTTCGAACATCAACCAATCTATTCCACTCTCCGTCCCTTCATCTTCACTGCAAACATCCATTGAGGAATCAACATTGCAATGCATTCTGGCCGCTCTCGTCACTTTCTTGTCATATAAAGAGTCGTGACGCTTTCAGACACAATAAGCACGTGAATGCAGACGTCTACCCTGCAGGTGATATGCTTGCGATACATGATTTCGGAAGCAGCGTTCATCAGGTAGAGGTCCGATGTATTCTCGTCAATAGCTGGAGAGAGAACAAAATCAAGTCCTCGCTGAACATCGCCCTGATACTCGCTTCACGCCTCGAGGACTGACTCGGGCCAACCTCTCATTTTGCCCAAGACCAGTGTTCAGAAAACAATTTTGTGACCAGAGACACATGTCTTACTTTTAAGTCTTGCTTCTTTAGCTATAACACATTTAACCAGACCACTTTCCCAATACCGCCCACGAGATTCATTTACGTCCCTGCGCCAAATGCACGCAAAGCAGGCCCAGAGATACTTTTAACGGCAAAGACGAGAGACATGACGAATGTAAACCCCACAAACGCTACAACACAATACATGGAGCGCCACGCAACTTTGGAACACTGCATCAAAGAATTGCGTCACTCCTCTTCCACAGCCCAGGTACCCTAGCACCACTACACCCACCCGTCGCACCATAATTACTTGTGCCGACAATACGCAACACGCCGCGAAGCATGCTTGACGCGGTCCCAAATAGACTTGTAATGCTCCGGGAGCCAATATTGTTGACGCAAATCAGCCTGACGACCAAGCAGGCTGGGGTGCATAGGCGTCATGGAGTCACAGCTCACACGTCGACGATCACGATCTGGGATATTGAGATATTGCACTTCGACGAAACGTGTGGTGTCGAAGGATTGGGGGTTGTGGGGCATGTAGCCATACATCTTGCCCTGGGATAGAGGGGAGGAGGTGGTCAAAATTGAGCTGGGGTTTGACGATGAGATTGTCTGCTGAAATGACATGTCCTGCAACTGAGCTGAGTGTAGGTGTTTTTAGCTACTTTTGAGCTTGATCGTGTGGTTTTGAGGCTTGAGTAAGTGTTTCGATGGTTCTGAAGGCTCTGGTTGCGCTTTCGATGCCGGGATTCTATTGACTACAGTACAGCACAGGCATGGGCACTTTATACGAACCGACGTCTTGGGAAACACATTGTGTAGCTCTTTACTACGTCTCTTCTACTGCTGGCCTGGCAGCCGTGCGCCAGCCTTGTGGACGCATGTCGAGTGAAGCATGCCGGTTACCACATTTTGCTGTCCTTCAACCACAAGCATTTCGATGCAGTTTCTTCTCTAGTGAGGCGGTAAAGAACTCTTTATAGAGATGCATCATAAGCATAGCGAGAGCCTTAAAAGACTATAATACGAGCGCACTCCGAGGTATTCATTTCTTACTAATTCGATTTTTGCTTTTGACCTGACCAGCTCTCGTTCTCGAAGCCTCTGAGGCACGCTCGACACCTTTGGGAGCATTGTGAACTCTTTCTCAAGTTGTCTTGAGTCATGTGGCCCGTTGCCAGCTGTACTGCACTGGCTGTCGTTGCTTCAGCATCGAACGCTTAGACCATCGACATGTTTCCGCACGAGCCGCTGCTCCCTGTAACTGCACAGAGACCTCATTGTACTTGTACAAAGCCCGTTGTAGCTATACAGCATCATGCGTGTCGCCTGAATAAAAGTCTGTGCGAAGTTACTTCTTGATATCTTTCGTTGGCATACCTCATTCTACAACACTGAACCATATCTCGCCTTTTGAGCGCCAGAAACACTATAGACTTTCTCAAAAAGAGTAGGCAAGATCATTTAGCAGTCAAAAGCACCTCAAGATATAGTCCACGAGCGAATCAATATGTCTCACAACCAACCCTTCCACACAGCAAATCCATACCAGCAAAACTTCGAATACCCAGCCTACACCTCTGAAAACGCGGGTACCAACTACTCTTCCGGCAACACCTGGCGAGCATGCTATGCAGCAGCCAGTGTCGGAGGCACTTGGGATGCAAACTGGTATCCAGGGAAAGAGCGGCATGTTTTACGCGAAGAAGCCAAGTCTTCTCTTAGCGACGCCCCAATTACCTTATTTGCGGATGACCGCCCAACTATGGTTGCACGGTATGCAGTGCGATTCCGGCACTTTCCACCTTCACTTGTGCCGGGACTATCTCCGCCACCTACTCAGCCACTGTCTGCGTTCCCAACTCAGCAGTCTGCAAAGTCCGTGCTGCCTAGGCCTGATACCATACGCCGCAAACCTCTCCCAGCAGACGCAAATGCACCAAATCACAGCATACCTCATCCCGTTTCACCAGGGTCTTCTTCATCCCAAAATCCAAACTCAAACCTCCACTCGTCCTCGTCATCAACCTCACCGCTCTCCCATCCCTCGGGACCAGCGCTTCGAAGTTCCCCAACGCGACCGTCATGTCTCCAAAACTTCCCCGAGCTCCTCCAAGTCCCACATGCAGCATCACAAGTCCTGAATGACGAACCCTTCACACTTGCAGAAGTCATCGATCACGGTGGAAATCGGCCCGTCAACTCCGCCGCTCAGGTAGCGTCACGAGAGAAACGGGTTGCTTCGACTGTTGTTGGAGGATGGCGACGAGTTCTATCGGTGGTGAAATGCGTGCGCTAATTCGGTCTATGGCAGGTGGCCAAGAAGGTAAGAAGTGATCGTTAACGTTGAGAGAATAGCTACAGACGGGATTGATCTTATGAGAGACAGATTTCTGCGCCAGTGTTGATCTCATTAGCCGAGATTCAAAGGTTCTGCATCAGTGTACGCAATGTGAAACTTGTCTTACAATACCAGCTCACACTGGCGAATTAATGCATTGTCAATACATCTACAAACAACCATCCCAACGCCACTGCCATTTCAGGCAAGCATGCATCTACCTCTATGCCTATGCGAAAATGCACATTTCAGGTCACCTCCCAACCCCTTCTAATGAGCCCAAGTATATACAGCCTCATCTAAGCGTCCAAAGCCGGGGGCGGCAAGCCAGCAAGTGTGACTCCGTCTTTCCTCTCTTCCGTCTCAAGTGATGAATGCGGAACGGCGATGTTGCCGTTCTCATCTGCAATCGGTATCTTAATCTCGGATGAGCGTTCTTCAGATCGACCGCGCTCGCCCTCCTCGGACTTCGCATCGCCATTCTCTTTGCCCTTGTTGGCGCGGCCGTTCTCGCTGAGATCGATGGCGACGAAGGACTTTGGTAGTTTGACACTGGGAGGTCTGTCAGTGATGGACGAAGAAGAGGTACAATATGTGACATACGTGTGAAATCTTGCGCGAAGTGTCTCAAGAACCTCTTTCCAGTCCTGATGGGCGGTCAAGCTACGGCGCGGCGAGAAACCGATCATGTGTCGCGAGTCAAGTTGTCTAAGACGTGTAAGTACCTGAGGAACCCGAGACAACGAAGATGACTTACACATCAAGCGGCGCGAAAGCGTGGCATCCAGGAGAGAGCGTGATGCGAATACTGTAGTTGTACGTGTGTGGCTGATTGTCCAAGCTTGAGTTCTCAGACTCGTACAACTCGAAATTGATCTGCGAGAGGTAATCCAACTCCGGAATGGCGTTGCGCTCGATCTTTGTCTTGATACCGCCCTCCAAAATGCAATTGAGCAAGGTGTAGATGTGCGACTCCTTGGTGAAGTAAAAGAAACACTTCGGCATCTCTGATGCTTGCAGTTCTTCGAGGTCCATGACAATCTCCTTCAGCAATGGCAGCGAAGTGAGTAGACCAATCTCCAGCTTCTCCTCACTCTCGATACCGTACTCTTGTGGACCAATGTAATCGAAGAGCACCTTGCATAGATGGTACATCTCGCGAAGTTTCACCAAGCGTGCGTCCATTTGTGCCTTTGATGCAGCAGTCCCCAGTCCGGTATACAATTTGAAGTACGATTCGTTCACGTACGAAGGCGGTGCCGGAGGCTTGATCGCAACTTCCGACTTGCGTCTGAACCCCATCCGATGGCTGAGACTAGCACGATGCTCCAAGGGCTTCTCTGAGTTGAGATCTTTCCCGTCTGCTTTGGAAGGGGGGTCCGTAGCGACTGGCGTCGGTGCTGTTGTCGGCGACGTTTTCGCAGACTGCTCGGGTGTTGACTTCGTGGGGTCCAAGATAGCATCCTCGTCGATGAAGGTGGCATCAGGTGTGAAAACCCACTCAAGGAACGCACGATTGTGTAGTGCATCGAATTTCATGGTGTCGTAAAGCTCGGAGATCTTGCTAGGATCGACCTTATCCGCATCGGCAAATTCTTTGAAGAGCTTCTCCCACCGCTCCTTGAACAGCTCCGGGCCTTCGTTGCAACACCAACGTGACTGAATATGACTGACATTCGTGTGTTGATGTAAAGACTGTCCGGGGGTGGTTGGCTGGCTTGGCGGCGAAGATATCGCCGTGAGTGCTGACACAGCCTCGGAGTCGATCTTCTTAAAGTTGTGGTTCATGACACGCTGGTGGAACCTCATGAGGTCGACGACCTGTCTGGCGACAATGTAAGGTTCAGGAGTGTCTTTAGGCCAAGCGAATTGTGGGGGTGCTTTGCTGCCGGCACGGAGTAGTGTCTTCAGCTTCTTCTTGACCTTGTCCATGACATCCTTTGCTGCATTGGAATCGTCGAGAAGGTCCTTCCGTACAGAGATCTGTTCAGCAAGATATTGATCCTTCTCGAGGAAAGATGCGCCGAAAATCTGCGCGCTGGTGGTGACCCGTCGTTCTGAACTGCTGAAGATATTCACGTCATCCAGTACGTCCCGGTTCATAAGTAGGAGGTCATTTCGGAAGTTTGCGCCCATGTCTTGAGTTTGATGGCGAGCAGAGTGAGTCGGCTCGCCGCCCCACTTGATGATTAGCTGTAGCTTGTCAAGTACCATGTTGTTGTCTTGCGCAGTAATTCTCGACAGAGTGACCCCGGACATCGAATCGCTTCGGTTCTTGAGCCTGTCAATCTCTGCTTCGTCACCAGTAGCGGGATGCGACTTTTCGCTTTCGCTAGGCGTCGAACATTGATCAGATTTCTTGGGCGAGTCTTCTGGCAACGTCTCTCCAGGAGCAAGTTCTTCCTTCCTCCTCTTACGGAACATAGGCTTGATCTGAACCTTCGTCCCAGGCCAGGCACCCTTCTTATTCAAATAGAGCTGGAGCTCGCGGAGCTTCTTAGGATCCTCAAGTCCTTCATCCATAGCAACTTTGACAGCATCGTTCACGCTCTGTAGCGCAGCCTCGCCAATGAGCAGCACTTCAGCTTGATGTCCCTTGAGCAGGTCGACGAATGGCTTGGTATGGAAAGTATACTTGAACTTCTGCTTTGGAGTGCGATCGGCATGTCGAATGACGGCAACCACGCCCTTCAGCTTCCACTGTGCTGCTGAAGCTGGCGGAGGCACGTTGATGTGATCGTCTGAGTGAGAGCCTCCCCCGTCGAGTTTAAGGTCATGGTCATCGATAGCGGGCGGGAGAGTGATCTCCGGTTCCGATGCTGGTTTATCGGGAGGAGATGCGATTGCTGGCGGGCTCAGAACCGCCGTGGGGTTGGCCTTTTCAATAATCGGTGAAGCTGCAATGGGAGTTGTGCTTAGTGACGTCTCAGGTGAAGAAGGCATAGTACTAGCATGCCTCATGTGGGGAAGATGAGTGGAGTTGTGATAGTGGTTCGCCATTTTTGACATACTAGGACTCTTGAAAATCTTTCCAAACACCTTGCGATGGTCGCTCTTCTTAGACGCTCCAGGGATATCTTCCGGGCCTCTCTGAGCGTCGGCTGCGGCAGTCTGCGCTGCGTCTTTTCGTTGTTTGCGCTGAATCTCCTTGATGAACATGTCTTTGAGTATGTTGGCAGCCTTTTCGTAGTAGTCGCCATTGTCTTTCACGAAGCTCCAGCCGTTGACATCAATGACAAAGCTATTACCGTCGGTGCGAAGGAGATCGAAGCCGCAGACCCGTTGGCCAAAACCTTCGGAGATCCGAGATGCCATGGCGGCCTCTGTCTCATTAAGTTTGGTCACGTAGCGGACTTCCTTACCGCTAGGGTTGCGCTTAACCAGCCCATCGACCACGGGCGACTTTCTTGTCTCGGCATGGCAGAAGTTGGGTCCAACGGTGTAGGCTTTGACGTCTTCAGAATTTTCGGTTTGCAGAAATTGCTCGTAGATGTAGCTGCTGGTAGGGTCGGTAATCGACCTGGGCACCTCGAGAGTGTCATCCTTCTCGGAGCTTTTGTTGTTGACCTTTCTGAACAGACGACGACCGCCACCACCATCTTTCTTGTGAAAGTAGATATGAATGTTGTGATCTTCACCACTTACAGGCTTTTCGACGAAGGGCTTCGTGAGCGTGACACCGTCCACGCGGATGGTATTGCCATCGTCGATGAGCTCCACCTGTTTTGGGGCTTGAATACCGCCACCTGTACCGTCCTCGGGCCCGTCTAGGCGGAGTCCAGTTCGCTCATAGAGTGACTTGGCAAAGTCGGCCGATGGCAGCTTCGGTCCACCATCACGACTGACGTCTATGCGTCTGGGAGTGGGGACGTTCAGCTTGTCGAGAATTCCCAGGCACAGGCGACGGTCCCAGAGCACCTGTTGCATTGGCAGATCGTTGACGCAGAAAGCCTTGCGCAGCTTGACATATGCTATGGCTTTGTCCAATGGGAAGCCATCCGAGAAAAAGGAGATGAGAAAGTCGCAGACAGGCCAATTCTCCACGGCCTCGTCAAGGATGATCTTATCGCCAAAGATCTTGACCTCGAACTCCTCTACGAGCTTGCCAAAGATGTTGCGCGCGGGCTTGCTGCGCGCCTTGGACTCTAGCGCGCAGACGCCAATGATGCCCTTGGTGGGCTTCTTCTCCCGCATGTCTCGGCTGGCTGGGCTGCTGCTCGGCTGGGTGCTGCCACTAATGCGCCGCTGGGCTGTACGGCTTCGCGAGCGACGGGGTTGTGAGGGTAACGATTGTTGGTGAGCGGGCGTTGAGGTGGTGGAAGAGGCATTGGCCGAGGCACTTGGGTTGGCAATCTGGTTGCTGAGGGCGGCTTGCTCATGCGGAAACAGCAGTTGCGTTGGCGACACCTTCGGTCCCAGACTGCCATTTTGGCTGCTGGTGGTCACAGACAGGGACGAAGTGGCCGTGGTGGTGTGCGGGGCGCCTTCCATCTTCACTGCGTCGGGTCAGTCGAACTCGTACACAATTCTTCTGCAGAACGTGCCTTCCGCTTCGGAGCCAGCAACTGAGCTCCTGCCACTCCAGCTGTGGCCTCGTGTGTTGGCGTATATTGCTGAGCCGATTGAGTACAAAGACGAAAAGGACAAGCGTTTATTTTCTGCAGCGTCGACGTCGGTTCGCGGAGCTCGGAACGCTTCCGGCAGCATGAGCGCATTCACTGGAACAAGACCGGTGCGGGCACCCTCTAGCGTAGGCGTTGTATCGACCTCAACCTCTTCGATAGCAGAACCGCTCACTCCGTTGTTTCTCGCCTGGCCGAAGAACTCGAAGAGGCTGCTATCGGATGCCTTGGACGTGCGCCGTGAGGGAATCTGCCGAATCGCCTTTGCTCCAGACGGTGGTTGCGATACATTCGTCCTCCCCACTGCCTCCAAGCCCGTCTCTGGCTCGCTCGACCTGGCCTTCCTGTCTGCTGCCGACGAACCGCTCGCTGTCGTGAGTTGCTGCCATGATCGGGTGCTCTCCGCGCTCACTGTGCGGGACAGCGACTGCTCCATGGCCACTGCTCAGGCACGCGCGCAGGTCTTATTTGTTCAGAAATTGCTTGTTCGGCAAGCGAGCGCGCTGTGAGCCATGACGTATGCGAGGGTACTGTGTCACAATGTATTACCGTCGACGCGACTGAGGACTCAAGGCCACTATCTGCATCGCCATCAAAGGCGGCAGAGCGTGTCTTTAACACGGCGTCATTGGGCGCAACTTGGCAGAGCATGGCCGCGCCCATGGATGTGAATGGGCAAGCTTCCTGCAGTGCCCATCACGAGCCTCGGGATGCACCATGCCAGCATGTCTTGCATTTATCTAGCGTGTCGCTTCATAGGATGCGTCGCGGTTCAGGCCGCACATTGACTCCCATAAGCTTACTGCACGGAACATTTTCACTACTTTCGACGTGCTTCATGCAAGCTAAATGTTGTCCAAAAGATGAGGGCTGGCAGAGTTTACCATCAGCGTCTGCCACTACGCTGCCCCTGTTTGCCTATTATAAGCCCATGTTGTGCTGTGAAATTGTGCACAAGACATGTGGCTGGTCTTGCATGGTCACAAGACATGTTATCAAAAATCATCCAGGTAATCGTAGTGCTTCTTTTACACGGTTACCTAGACATCTCGTGCAAGATGTGATAAGACCCTCAATCCCTGTGCAGATCGCTTAGCGTGGAGAAGATCTAATCTTATCTCACCTCCGTTGCACTCCGCAAAAAATCTGGTGCAATGCAAGCTTGCGGCTCTCACACTTGAAGTACATTACGCCAAATTTCTCAAGCGCCATCCACTGGCACTTCTTCCAACATGGCAGGCCCGGTAGTGCTCTCCAACACAAACAGGGGCCCGATGACCAAACGCCAGAAAACCACCGTGAATGGCGACAAGAGCTTTGCGCCGCTCGTTCGCCAATCCAAAATCTTTGCGCCGTTCCGGGTACGTGCTGCAATCAAAGACTTCTGAATTGAACTAACTCGTATAATCTCAGACTATCGGACTCGTCTCCCCCACAGGCGTTCCGTTCACCTCCTTGCCACTGGGCAAAACAACTTTCCAAATCACCACCTCTGTCGGCCGGTCGCTGCAAACCTACGACCTGAAGCGTGGTTTGAACCTTGTCTTCATTACTCGACCGCAGACTCCCGAGGACATCACTGCCACAGTTGCGTGGAAGAAGGTCATATTCGCAGCATGGGGTGGCCGCGGGCGCAACACCACGCGCGGCGTATGGGTCTTCCAGCGTGGAAAGAAAGTCGCGGAGCTTCAAATGCCCATTGGCGGCATTGAGAAGATCACGAAACTCATTGTCATGGGAGAATGGATTGTAGGATGTGGCACTAAGAAAATTGAGGTGTGGAAGACGGGCACGCTGGAACACTACACAACCTTACATGGCGCCGCGTCGAGCCCACTGTCAGGCTGTATATGCAACTTGCCAACATACCTGAACAAGATATTTGTGGGGAGACGTGATGGATCTGTCGAGATCTGGAATCTCAGCACCGGAAAGTTGCTCTATACGCTCCTCCCTCCGGCCGCAGACTTTGGAGCAATCACTGCCCTACAGCCAACGCCAGCGCTGTCGCTCCTCGCCATCGCATACGAGTCAGGGCCAGTCACCATACATAATATACGAACGGATAAGGAGGCTATGCGTTTGAACACTGGTGGTGCGCACAAGCTGCCAGTAACGTCGATCTCGTTCAGAACGGACGGACTAGGAGCAGGCGAAGATGGCCGCGAGGATGGCGTTATGGCGACAGCAAGTAAGGAGCGTGGAGACATCGCGTTCTGGGACCTCAACAAAGGCGGTCGCAAGATGGGCACTCTCCGTGGAGCACACGGATCGCCTCCCACTGCAGGCGGTGGTGTTGGCGGTGGCATCAGCAAAGTCGAGTTTCTCGCAGGTCAAGCTGTCATTGTCTCAAGTGGGCTCGATAACTCCTTGAAGAGCTGGATTTTCGATGAGACGCCATTCTCGCCGACGCCACGTATCCTCCACTCTCGCGGTGGACATGCTGCTCCTGTCTCAACTCTACGCTTCCTGCCATCAAATTCTGACGGCTCAGACGATACTGGCAAATGGCTCCTTAGTGCGAGCCAAGACCGTAGCCTGTGGGGCTGGAGTTTGCGACGTGATGGGCAGAGCACAGAGCTTAGTCAAGGCTCGGTCCAGAAGAAGGCGAAGAAGATGGGCTTACTGAACAGCAATTCCGAAGGCTCGAGGAATCATGCAAAGTTGGAGAATCTCAAGGCACCGACTATCACATGCATTGCGTGCTCGCTCAACCGCGATGGAGGCATGGGCGCGATGCCTGGCGTTGGCGGCATCTGGAACAACTCTTCCAAGGTCAAAGGACAGGACAAGAAGACTTCAGAGGTCAATATGACTGGTTGGGAGAGTATCGTCACGGGTCACGCCGGAGACAAGACTGCGAGAACATGGTACTGGGGACGAAAGCGAGCTGGCAGATGGGCTTTTGACACGAGCGACGGCACCGAAGTGAGGAGCGTGGCCATTTCCGCGTGTGGCACATTCGCGCTGATTGGCTCCGCCGGCGGTGCCATTGATATGTACAACCTGCAGTCCGGCCAGCATCGACGAAGATTCCCTACGCGACTAACTCCGGCCGAGGCTAAGAAGTATAAGGTACTTCAATTGCAAGCGGAAGAGAGCATATTGGCGCCTAATCAGGACTTCCCCCGCAAGTTTGCAAAGGGTGAAGGCAAGCATAAAGGGGCAGTCACTGGTCTCGCCGTGGACGGCTTGAACAGAACTGTCATCAGCTGCTCTGATGACGGCAAAGTCAAGGTGTGTATTGACGTTCGCAAACGAACTCCCATGCTGACTGTTGACAGTCCTGGGATTTTACGACTGGATTGCTGCTTCACGAGATCGACTGGTACCCCATGAGTAAAGTTTTAGGTCTTCGTTACCACCAGAACAGCGATCTCATTGCACTGAGCTGCGACGATGGCTCTATACGTGTGTTGGATATCGAGACCAAGAAGCTTGTTCGTGAGCTATGGGCATCACACTCTCACGCCGAGCTTCGAAATCTCGATTACACCTTCTCGAACGATGGTCGATGGATCATATCGGCGGCTTCGGACTCAACGGTCAGAGTTTGGGATCTACCTACTGGTCATCTTATTGACGCTATGAGGCTGCCCAAGAAGTGTAACACCGTGGCTTTCTCGCCTTCTGGCGAGTTCCTAGCGACTGGCTTGGATGACGAAGTCGGCGTGCATATGTGGACAAATCGTACAATGTTCACGCATGTATCTACACGCCAGATCACAGAAGATGACATTGCCACAGTCAGTGGCCCTACAGCGTCCGGCGAAGGAGGTGTCGCTGTCATCGAAGCTGCCGCCGCAGAGGATGTTGAAGAAGAAGACCTAGACGAGACCACCGTACCCATCATGGACCAACTTAGCGAGAAGATCACAACACTCAGCTTAGTGCCGAAGTCTCGTTGGCAAACACTCCTCCACCTCGATGTCATTCGCGCGCGCAACAAGCCAAAGGAAGCACCGAAAGCTCCTGAAAAGGCACCGTTCTTCTTACCAACGCTTGGTCAAGACAGGAAATCGCCAGCAAGCAACGCTCTGGCACCGCTTGACAAGGATCCGACATCACGGATTTCCAGTTCTGCACTAGCTTCGCGCTCCACTGCTGCCAACTCGACCAACGAGTTCACTCGCCTCCTAGCTCTTGCCTCTCGAGATTCTCATTACACTCCAGTGCTCGCTTACCTTTCTTCGTTACCTCCGTCTGCCGCCGACATCGCCATGCGCACACTCGACACCACAGAGCCATACACTGAGCTCCGCACTTTCATCGAAGCATTGACGGCCAGGCTGAAGGAGCGAAGAGACTACGAACTCGTGCAAGCATGGATGAGCGTGTTCTTGAGACTGCATGGCGATGTTGTAGTGCAAGAGCCGGTTCTTGTGGGCGAGCTGAGGAAGTGGCAAGAAGAAGCGAAGCGCGAGAGAGACAGGGTTGGAGGCCTCGTTGGTTATAGTGTCGGTGTAGTTGGGTGGGTTAGAAGTGCACGGTAGAGAGAATTGCAGGGGGCAATGCCCTCAGCATAGCACGAGTGTGTCAACTTTCCCTGCACCATGGACAGATGCGTGGAATTCTTAACAGACAAACGCGACTCGGTCTTGCTAATTTCCACACCTCAAAAGTCACAACAACCGCGGCCAAAATTCTACTGCCGATTCAAGATCGCCGTTGCCCCCCATCCCCAGCCCAGTTCTACTATGATACAGGGCAGAAGTAGTGTACAATACGAGCTCAGCAGGGATCAGAATCTGCGTATCAACTAAACTACTCTGAGATAGAAGCTTCTGCTAAGTAATGATCTGATCCAATGCCTTGCGGATTAGCTTCGAGATTATAGTGGGTTTCGGTGTAATTTTCTTGGTACAGCTGATCCGAAACGCCGAGGCACGAGCCCCAACGCTCGCTCGTATTGTACACTACTTCTGTCTGTACCACGGTAATTAATACACGTCTTTTTCCCGAAGGCTAAACATCGGGCCGTTTGCCTGGCCAACCACACGCCGCGATCATCACATCTACTCCACATTCGCTCTGGTCCGAAGTTGTGCCAACAAGCATCCGCATGCGAACAAAAGCGCATCCCCGCCAAATTGCTTGAACCGCGGGACTGGCGGTGCTTATTATAGAGGCGGCTGCGGGGGTGAGGTCTTGGATTGGGCAAAAAGCGATGGGCTAGTATCGTGCGTTAGGGTGCAAGTTTCCGAACCTGCGGAGGCGGGGATGGAGAGTATAAATTAATGTTACTTGCTGTTGATACTTGGCTTGCAGGACAGACATCGAACGACTTCGATATGTTGCGATCGGCAGCTCTGATACTCTCGTTCTCGGCGGGCTTGGTTAGCTGCCATTACCCAACGGCGGCACCGACTGCGAAGGTTAAGAATGGGACGTATGGTGGTCTGTATTCGGCGGAGTACGATCAGGACTACTTCCTTGGTATACCGTATGCGCAGCCGCCTGTGGGTAGCCTGCGCTTTAGGGATCCGGTTGGCATGAACTCGAGCTGGAGTGATGTCAGACCTGCAACGGCTTATTCTGGAGAGGTATGTATCGGAATAGCTTCAATTATGGTGACGAATACTGATTCAGTTTCAGTGCTACGGTTATGGCTCGGATCAATGGAACTACCCAGTCTCAGAAGACTGTCTCTACATCAATGTTATTCGTCCTGCTGGCCACGAGCATGAAAAGCTACCAGTCGCCTTCTGGATCCACGGTGGAGGCTTCTTCGAAGGCGGTGGCGTCGACCGACGCTACAATGTCTCCTTCATGGTACAAAACTCGGTCAATATCGGGAAGCCCATCATCGCAGTGACTATCAACTACCGTTTGAGTGCTTGGGGCTTTCTCAGCGGAAGCCAGGAGCTTGCTGATGCTGGTACGCTGAACCTCGGACTCCGGGACCAGCGCCTAGCATTGCACTGGGTCCAGGAAAATATTGCAGCTTTCGGCGGCGATCCAGAACAGGTCTCTATTTGGGGCGAGAGTGCTGGAGGAGCGTCTGTTGGGTTCCATTTGACGGCTTACAATGGGCGGGATGACAAGCTGTTCCGTGGCGCCATTATGCAGTCTGGCAATCCGATTTCATACGGACCATTATTGGACACGCTTGGATATGCCAATCAGTACAACGTACTAATTCAAAGGACGAATTGCGCAAATCAAACTAGTCCGCTCGAGTGTCTGCGTGCTTTGCCCGCGGCGCAGCTCAGTGAGGCTATCAACACTACGAGCACCACGCTAAACATCACCGCTTGGAATCCAATCGTGGATGGCGACTTCATCCAAAAGCGCACTTCACTTCAACTGGAAGCCGGCGACTTTGTTCACGTCCCTATTCTCTCAGGCGCCAACTCAGACGAAGGCACAGCCTTCAGTCCTCTGCCCGTCAACTCCACCGAGGAGTTCTACGCCTACCTCACCAACAGCAATACCCGCGGCGCAGTCCCCGCTGATCTCGCCAACCAACTCCTCGAGGCATACCCAGACGACCTATCCGTCAACGTAGTAGCCAGTCTCGGCAACCAACGACCGGGCCCTCCCTTCGGCGCACAATTCCGGCGCTCATCATCCTACTTCGGCGACCAAGTCTTCATTGCACCGCGCCGCAAGACGTGCGAAACCTGGGCCGCAGCGGGCGTACCCGCATACTGCTACCGCTTCAACGCGATTCCGGCCGGTCTCCCGCCCGCCATTGGCGTCACGCATTTCCAAGAAGTCTCTTTCGTTTTCTACAACATCCAAGGCGTTGGTTACCTCCCCGCCGCGGTGCCGCCATTCACCAATAAGACGGAGAGCTATCGCACGCTGTCGCGGTTCATGAATAGCAATTGGGTCAGCTTTGTGCATGATTTGGATCCGAATGTGTGGAGGCAGACGTATCATTGGCAAGGGAATGAGGAGCTATGGCCGAAGTATGATGTGAGCAATGCGTTGGATTATGTGTTCGATGCGAATGTGACGAGTCATGCGGAGCCGGATACGTATAGGAAGGAGGGGATGCAGTTGATTAATGATAATGCGCTGGAAGTGTATTTGAGATAGTGATAGCATGTATAGGTAAGCAACAGACAAATCTTGTACTTTGATTCGTTGTCATTCTTTACATGAAGGAGAAAACTGCCTCTTGTATTGCATGGGAAATGACATGTGTTGTTGAAGCTGCCCAATGATGAACAGGGACGAAATGAAGCTGCAGGGACGAGGCTGTGGCTGGCCGATTGAGCTCTTGGTCACCTCTGCGTTCTCTTATAAATGCAAAGATGTGGCACATCCGGTCTTTGAAATGAACACCAGCAGCGGTCTTTGAAATGAACACCAGCAGCGGTCTTTGAAATGAACACCAGCAGCGGTCTTTGAAATGAACACCAGCAGCGGTCTTTGATGATTGGCGGTAGACGATGACGTCAGTCGTCCGGAAAGTGCTTGCGTTGGAGTCGTGGCATCCATGCCGTCTTCCCGCATGCAGTTGCACACAACCCTTTCTGGAGATCACTGACAAGGTAAAAAGGGATCCAAGCAGGGAACGCGCAATCAAAAAGGAAGGATCACAGGATGGTGGTGGGGATCACGATCGCCAACCTGAGTATCGATAAGCGAAAAATGCCATGCTGAGCACATGGTAAACCTTCTGAAACCCATCTTTGTCAGTTCATGAAACCCATGGCAACGGCTTCGCAGATCACAACTACAACAATGCCATGGTGGCTTAATTTTCATAGCGTACGTTTGCCATGAAAGTTGCATGAGAGGCGAGCTCACGGTGTCCACGGCAGTCTGGACGGGCGCTTTGTTGATCGCCAGTGATGGTGTGGCTTGCCGCCTTTAGCGTATCGGTGACGCAATGGCAGTTGCATTTCAACGCGTCCCTCCGCGCCTTGTTAACCGGTAACATATCTCAAAACCCTTTCTCCTATCTCTTCAGCCTGTTACCTTCTACTGATCTTGCTTTCGGACCTTCTATACACCATGGGCACCCAGGGTATGGTCCTCAAGGACTTGCTTCCTGTCCCGGAGACGGACCCGACAGCACATAAGGGAACATCGACTACACTAACCGATGCGCCCACTGAGAGCCATGCGCTAGCCATGGAGGCAGCCAAGGCCACTCACCCTGCTGAGGCTGGTGCAGCGCAGATTCAGCATGAAGAGGAAGTCGTGGACCTGGGCTGGAATGAACCAAAAGAGCATGTAGCGAGGCCTCTGGTTGGAGGTTTGTCAAACGAGGATCTCTGGCTTCTCATCCGTCGTTTCAACAAGGTGAGATCAGAGAAAGCATCAGGTTCTTGACCTTTTGCTGAACAACCATAGCAAATGTACCATGTCAAGGAACTCACGACGCCGCCTCCTGGAGGGTTGGATCTGAACATTGCCGATGAAGAGGAGTTTTCACCAGATAAGCTTCGAGCCAATGTCGAACGACTCTACATGACTGTCGTAAGTCCATTGTTTAGTTGAGTATGAAAGAAGATTACTGAATTTGCACCAGGGCATTGGTATGATGGCGTTCGGCAAGCACATCGTCCGGATACGGTCATGGCGAGAGACTCGTCGAACAGCCTGGTTCTGTGCCGCTTACTTCGCTGCTTGGATCTTCGACCTCATCATGCCCCTGATCTCACTCACCCTCATCACTCTCATCGTCTATCCAAAATCTCGAGAAGTCATGTTTCCTCCAGCACCAATCGCGCTCGTCAGTTCCAAAGGAGGAGTCCAGAAGCCCAAAGCTGGAGTGCTGGGTAGTACTGACAGCGCTACAGGAGCGCCCGAGAACCACAAGGGTGAGGCCGTGGAGCAAGAAGCATCCAACTTTGTCAATGGAATTGCTTCTGTGGCGTTGTCGAGTGCTACAGGTAAGCATCCTCAAGGCGAACCGCCGGAAGGCGATGCGCAGGAGAAGAGCGTCCCAGATCCTACGCGTATCGCTATCGGTGCCGCAGATGCCAAAGACGTCACCGCTGGCGCGACCGTCTCGAAGGAGCACGACAAGACCAAAGTGCCCATGGAGACTGCCATGTGGACCAAGATGCGACCCGTCATGCACGGTCTGGCTGACGTGACTGATACATGGGAACGCTTCGCGAAGTAAGTCATGATGTCAGTGTTGATTGAATTTTTTTTGACATTTGGTAGCATGCTCGAGCCAACACCGCCATTTCCTAAGAACAAATACCATTACCGGCTCGCAGCGGTTGTTGCGCCACTCCTACTGATCTCACTATTTGTGACTTCATACATGTTTATGAAGGGAGTTACATTCGGCGTCGGCTTCGGTTTCTTCGGCGACCCACTCATCTGGAGAGGTCTCGACATCCTCAACAGCAAGTTCCCGAACTGGCAGAAGCTCCTGGAACTCCGCAACACTCTCCTCAAAGGCGTTCCCACAAACGCACAGCTCGCCATCACTCTCCTCCGTATCGGCGAAGCCAACAAAGCTCCTCTCCCTCCTCCACCACACGTCAATGGCCCACCGCCGGATGTGCCCGTCGATGTCAGCGAGCAAGAGCTCCGCGCAACAGGCGCGGACTATCCTCTCAACGCCACACAAGAAGAACTCGACGAAGCCATGGCTCACGACCCCACCACAGCCCACGAAACCGGCGGCGAAGACATCGACAAAGCCAAAGACTCCAAGCACGGCAAGAAATCCAATAAGATAGTAAACTTCTTCCGCAGCACTGTAAAAGGCGGCGTCGAAACCTCCATCGGCGCAGACAAGGTCAAAGCCGCCGTCGGCCGCGAAAACGCCAAAAACCGTCTCGGCGCTATACCGTCCAAGAACGCAGATATGACTTCCGGCCCCGTGGAGTTCAAGTCAAGATACAACGGCAAGAAGGGACACTTGTATATTACGACCAAGGCGACGATTCCGTGCATTGCGTTCTCGACGGATAAAACGATTGAGAAGATTGGCACTGTGAGTCGAGAGGATCTACATCCCTTGTGGAGTATTCCCGTGGGAGAGATCAAGGAGATTAGGAAAGTGGGCGGGTATGGATGGAAGGCCAAGTTGGTGGTCGGTTGGGCGATGGGGAGGGAGGTTGCGGATGGGATTGTGATTATTGATAGGAAGGGTGTGGACACGAGGTTGACGGCTATGCCGCTAAGAGACGAGCTATTCAATCGGCTGGTCGCGATGGGTGGGCAGAAATGGGAGTGTTGGTAGATGCTGAATGGACTCGGTGCGCATTGAGGTGGCGAAATGCATGGTCACGGTGGAGGCTGGCATGTCTCGATACCGTGGGTGAGGATGAGCTCCGCATGTCAGTGTCTCCTGGAGGTTCTTGGTACAGTGGAGTCATTGTTTCTTTTGCATTAAATTAGCACACCTAGGATACCTTTTAGCCTATGGATGGCCCTCATGAGCATATACCTTGTATGACATTGAGTGAATTCAACACATCGTCAGAGATCACATATCGCTGCAACAACGCATCGTACTCATAATGTTGAGCTTTTAGGTGCTACATTTAGCCGCATCCAGATGCATACATGTCGTGTTATCGTGCCTCGGCACCGTACCCATACCCCATCGCAGAGCATTCCAAAGCACTTTCCACCTCCACCGTCCCATCTCCAACGCACCAAAGTCATCCCCGCCACATTATCGTCTCGTCCCAGAACACCGCCCCCACACTCGTCACCTCCTACTCCTCATCAACGTCCATCTCCTCACCCGCCTGAGCAGCCTCGTAGCCACTCTGGAACGAACCGCAGGCCTGGGCAGCAGCAAGCGCCAGATGGTACTTCATCTGGATCTTGTTGCCGCTGCTGCTCAGCCCCTTGGAGCGGCACATCTTCTGTAAGTCGGATGCGGACCACTCATCGTCGGCATCACCCAAGGCCTCAAGGAGCTGCTCCTTCTTCTTCTTCTTCTTCTTCTTCTTCTTGCCAGCGACCTGGAGGCCGCGGTCGGCGCACATCTTGGTGAGATCGTGGATGTTGAGGAAGCTGCGCGGATCTTGGGTGTCGGCAGAGATCTTGTTGTTGGAGAGAGCAAGCGCATCGGTGCTGAAAGTGACTTCCTTCTTCGGAGAAGCCTTGTCTTTGCCCTTGCCCTTGTTGGCCTTCTCAGCAGCGGCGTTCTGCTTCTTAATCTGAGCGTTGCGCTGAGCTCGGGCAGTGGAGTGCTCCTTAGCGCGCTGGGCCCTGATCTGGGCAGCAGCTGCGCGATCCATAGCACGCTGAGCCTTCTCCTCCTCTTTCTGCTGGCGCTTGTACGCAATCTCCTCGGCCTTCTGAGCGTTACGAGTCTTAGCTTCGTCCTTAGCCTTACGTTCGATGGCCTCCTTGGCATCCTTCTCGGCCTGCTCCTTGTTGCGGGCTTGCTCACGAGTCTCGCGGAAGGTCTCGAGCTCGAGACGACGGGTGTCAGGGTCGTCATCAATCTCGGTAGGAATGCGAGCGGTGCCGTCAGAGAGGGCATTCCAGCGCTCGCGGCAGGCGGTGGCGGAGAAGAGCGCGTCCTTGTTAAGGCGGCGCATGTATTCGGACACCTTGCGGAAGCGCCAGGCCCGCATGCGCTCAATCTCGTAGTTGATCTCGATGTCCGCAAGGGCATAAGCCTGGATTAGTAGTGAGTCCTGTGAAGATGTGTCAGTCAAGGAGAGAGGAGAAGATCACAGGGGTAGACGTACATCCTCAAATTCCCACTCCTTGTAGCCTTCACGGAGAAGAAAGTCAACGTTGTCAGCCTGGGCTAGACGAATACGCATGATGCGGGTGGAGATGGACTTCTGGTCATAGCGAACGCGACCGTCCTTAGCAAGCTTGTCAGCGATTTGGCGGTCACTGAAGCCCTTCTCGCGCATACCCATCATAAGCTCGTCATCGGAATCGAGCTCATGGGACACACGCTTGTGGTAGGCAGGTAAGGTCTCACCCTTCCTACGATCGCGACGTCCGAAGGTACCAGGGACACGGGATGAAGGCTTGGTCACAAAGCCAGTGTCTTCGTCCAAGATGAAGGGCTCGCCGTTATCGACTTTGCCACGGATAACGGAGCGCTGAGCTGCATGCTTGGTCTGAGCAGCGAAAGCAGGCTTGACACGCTTGCGCTTCTGGCCGATCATGTTGTCGTCGTACTCGGGGTCATAGCCTTTGACGTCCTCATTCTCATCGTCAGTCTCGTCATCTTCGACGATGCCAAGGTCGCCATAGCCGTCGAGCTTGAAGTCATCATCCTCGGGCTGTGGACTGTCAGCCTATGGCTAATCGGGATAATGTCATGTACTCACATCCTCAGGAACCTCAACCTCATCCATAAAGTCTTCCTCGTTGTCACCATCGCCTGCAATGTCCATGTCGGCAAGATCATCCTCGAGATTGATCTGGTCAACGGGCTCGTCGCCTGCGAAAGTCTGTTAGCACGTTGCGGGTGCGCTACGCGAACAGTCGTTCTTACCATCGAGAATGAGAGTGTCGTCTGTCATTGCAGCTGAGTTCGGTATGTAACTGTTGGTGGTCGTTGTGTGGTGTGGGTGATTCGAAATGAGACACAGCGGGGTATTGTAGTTGTGTGCTGTGTTGTTGAGGATCTGAAGGCCTTCCCGAACAGCTTTTGTGCGGCAGGCGCACGGACGGGTCAGCGAGTCGTAGTAGCCGAAGGTGGGGGTGAGAGGCAAGGCGTGCCCGCAAATCGCTGGGTGGCTACAAGTGGATAGGGAACAGAGTATAAGGTTGTCAGTCGAGGTAAACTGCCGACCAGCAGGTATACGTGAGTGGTAGGGAAGAAAGCGGAAGTAGGTAGCAGAGGTTTTGTGTTTATTTAAACAGCTGTCCACGACCGAAAAGGGCGACAGCGCCTCAACCAAACCACTTGGTTGAAACGGCAAACCCACCACAGCGACGTGAGAGAGCAAAACGGAGGTGAGCAGGCGGCAAATGGATTGACATAGGGTATAATGACAGGCTCATGGATATCCTGCAGCGGTTCATCTGACAGTACTACAGGAGCTTGCGAGTGCCGTGCCTGTCAAAGACAACGAGTTTGACGTCCCGTAGGGCAGCCATGAGATGTCGGAAAGTACAAGACACATATAACGTGAAAACTGTACTTACGACAGACAATTTCATGCAAGAAAGGAGCTACATGGTGCTTTCAATGTGCATACATGGTGATTCCAATGGGCATGAGCTGCTCATGGCTAAATTTTTTTGGGGGGGGATTTACTATGTCCTAGAACGATGGGGACGTTGACATGACTCGGAAGAGCATGATTGGAGATAGACGAAAAGAGGAGATAGGACATATATAGGGGAGTTGAAGAAGTGTTAACGAGAAGAAAGAGATGCCCAAGAAAATATGAAACAACTCCTTCTCTACTAGCTGCAGTGGACTTGTTCGCCTGCGAAGATACTTCATTTGGCAGGGTGCCAGTTCAAGCTTGCCGAAACATGATTGTGTCGACGTTTTTGTGGGAGATCGTGCGGCTTTTGGTAGTGCGAGCGTAGCCGGGCTCGTGAAGCAAATGGTTGTAGTGTATTTGTTCATCCACTCTCATATCACCAGCTGGGAGCTCATGCTCTCTGGTGTCCACAGAGTTGTGATGGACAGGCTCGTCGTGCACGATCAAATCAAATATAAAGTGTCAAATTGAAAGGGTTCAAGGGCAACGTTTAGGTAACGTTGGAGTCTCTACGCGCGCTAAGCAATGTGGCGCTAGCTTTGGGCCCTCATCCCTGCCAATGACGCAACACTCGAGCGCATCATTTCTTGGATACTAAAAGAATGGCCGCAATCAGGGCTCGCAGCAGGGCCACGACGACATCCTTACAATCGCCTTGCATGTGAGATCGCTTCCCACTACCCTGTCATCCTTCCGCAATCCCACCCCGCATACATCATACCCAATAACCCCAAATCCACCCGACTCGCGCAACCTAATAACGCGACCCTACTACAACCAGCAGACAATAAAGATGTCGTCCTACCTACAGAAGCTGCGCCGGCAGTCCAAAAATCTCATACCGCAAACCGGCGGAAAACAAGAAGACTCTACCAAGGTTGAAGAGCCAGCTAAAGCTCAAGAAACTTCAAAGGTCCTAGAGCCTACGACCGCAAATGCAGGACCGAGCGAAATCACACAATCCGCACCTGCGCCGACGGTGACCGAGCCATGTGAAGAGCCGGCAGCTGAGCCCGTCCTAGACGAGGAAGATCAGATCTTCCTAGAACGACTGGCCGCTATCGCCTCAGAACCTGAAGGAGAGGCACCTCCGCTACCCACACGACCAGTCGAAGTGACGGACAGCAAAGGCGAGAAAGTGGTCGGCAGAGATGCCCAAATAGCGCTAATGGATGGCGCAGACAAGGTCGCCCTCCCTCAGAGTCCTCCAGAGGTCACGGCTGAAAGCAGCGAGAAGGGCAAAGGCAAGGCCAGCGGGCTGGACAGGAAGAAGAGCGTCATGTCATACTTCTCGCTTGACAGGTTCAAGAAAAGTGATAAAGACAAGACACCAAAGGACAAGACGGGAAAGCTCTCAGACAAGGAGCGGGAGACGATGGCTGCTGACTTGCAAGCCGCGGCTGAGGCCACCAAGGTCAACGATGCGGAAGAGCAAAAGAAGGAAGACAAGGAGCTCACAGATATCTTGGACCAACTCAACCTCTCTGCCGTCAATAATCGCGTCTTCTCCTTCAGCAAAGAATCTGAGGAGCTTCTCAACAAGTTCACTCAAGTTCTCAAAGACATCGTCAACGGTGCACCAACAGCGTACAACGATCTCGAGAAGCTCTTCACAGACTATGACAACCAACTTAAGAAAATGTACGGAGGGCTACCACCCTTCTTGCAAAACATGGTCAAATCACTGCCAGCTAAGCTGACTGCTACACTTGGCCCTGAATTACTGGCTGCTTCTGCCGAGAAGCCTGGCTTCGATGCCAAGACAGCTGGAGGCAGCAAGAGCAAGAGATCCAAGATCCCGTCAATCCCGAGTCTGAAGAGCTTAGTGACTGCACAAGGCGCCGTTGCGACTGCGCTGCGAAGTATTGTGAACTTCCTCAAGTTCCGCTTCCCAATGCTGGCAACCGGAACAAACCTCATTATGAGTTTGGCTGTGTTTCGTAAGTCATGTTATGTCACATTTCATCCATATATTCATTGCTAACATATCACAGTACTCCTATTCGTCTTCTGGTACTGCCACAAGCGAGGCCGCGAGACCCGTCTTGAGAAAGAACGCCTCGCCGCTGAAGACGCTGGTTCTGCACAAGCCAGCAGCGCATCCTCCATCAACGAGGACGCAGATTCCATCTTTGGCGAGAAACCGAAGCGCAGGCCTGTTGGCTCGGGAGAACAGCAAGCTAGGGAGACACCACAGGAGCCACTCATCATAAGTGATGGTAGGGAAGAGGCACCTGCAACAGTCAGTGACCTGCCGAGTGTTAGCCATTTGCCTGATCCGAAGGACGGTAAGGTTTCCGAGCCTGCTCTGCCGGCGGAGAAGAAGTGAAGCATTTGAGCAGTCTCTTGGAATTGTTTTGGCTTAGATTGATATCCTCTCACGTTCGTATACCCAGCTATTAATCTATACCCCTCAATGACATTACAACAAGTATGTAGCACCCAGAACGTA
The DNA here is from genome assembly GCA_010015745.1 of Setomelanomma holmii. Lineage (NCBI taxonomy): Eukaryota > Fungi > Ascomycota > Dothideomycetes > Pleosporales > Phaeosphaeriaceae > Setomelanomma > Setomelanomma holmii. Next base: position 131,115 of record ML978173.1, read on the forward strand.
ATGTCTCATAATGAGCAATATGGCCTCTCCATCCATTCCCTCAATTGCACCGGGTATCAAGCACCTCAAGCCCCAGGCTTCCTTGCATGAATAACAACCACCTCAAGATACGCATGCTCCTTCCTCTCCCTAACCCCATTCCTGAACTTCGCAATAAACACCTGCGCCTCCTGCACACTCCACCCCATAACCTTGGTCAACAACATCAGCCCCCACCCCTCCGCCCCCTGCGTGATATGCAAATAGTCCCACCTCCCCAGCTCCTTCAAGTGCGGATCCGCCGGCCAGCCGTTGACGGGCACTTTGTATATTCGCTCGACGGCATCCACGAACCCCTGGTTGCGAATGTACCGAGACAGGTTCCAGACTTCGTAGAACGACTCTCTGAATTTCTTGGATGCGTCGTGAAAGACGTCGCTCCATTGCGATAGTACGTGATCTGATGCGAGCGTCCCGTCGTCGGACTCGAATTGTACGCTCATTTCGAGTTGGTGGAGGTATCCGCCTGGTGTCATGTGGTTGAATATCTCTGCGTAAAGGGCACGCCAGCTGGCTATACTCCCGTACAAGCTGCGTATATTAACAAAATCGAAGTAATTCAATGGCCACGTCCATGAGCTTGTAACGTCGTCGATTTCGAATATGCAGTTCGGTGGCGTGAATGATGGTTGGATTGGACTTAAATCGACGCCGAGAACATCACTGCTAGGATGCTCGTCTGCGAAGTCCATGCACCATATGTCTGTGCCGCAGCCGAGGTCGATAACACGGATTGGAGACGAGGTGATGGGCGCGATGTGCAGTTTTTGGTCGAATAGGATGAGAAACATCTGGTGGGCAATGTCGAGTTGGTCGTTTTGAACTCGTCATTGGGACCCCAGTATTCGCCCTCGCGGAACTTGTGGTACCGGCGCCCGTCTTCGTAGCGGTGCCGCATGATGGTGCTGGGGATGGTAATAGTGTCGCTGAGGTCGTCGTCGTCGTCGTCTGGATTGGGGACATCCTGGGTGAAGTTAGCTCTTGGGTCGTTCTGAGAGGATAGCTGACACTGAAGAAGGGTGATGAACTTGCTTGGGCTGGGATTGCTTGACTGTTAATCTGATGTGCACTCGATGAAGGGTTTCCAACTGATGACTCGTTTGATGTTCCTATTCCTGAGTCTGTCGATGTTTGGATGGGTACGGATACAGGTATAGTAGGGACTGGGTGCTCGGTCGCGATCTGGTTCGCGGGGGCGTTCGCAGTCGTCACTGACGATAGCTCGCTATCATTTTGCAGGCCCGGCATGCTGTCTGCCGATCATGGAGTGTTATACTGGCCTAGTTCGATGCAAAGTGCATATCAAGGTCCTCGATCGACAATGTTATCCTATTTCATGAGCTCGTTGTTCGTCAGGCACTTGGTATCGCGCGGTCAAAGAAGATCGAACTGGGCACGAGCAGTGCAGCTTGAAGATGTGAGAGTGACATAGAAATTGCAACGAGCGGATCTGCGATATGTGTGCGAGAAATTCATTCTTGGTATCCAACAGCTTGACTTCGGCTGAAGCTGGGCAGCGAAGAAACTACTGCTGTGGGAGGTCGCCGTCGTCAACGTGGTCGTGACCTGATATGTAGGGACCGACTGCAGGGTACCGTGCCCGTGCGCGTGATGCCCGCCAGAACAACAAGACACATCTTACACCCCATTTTCAACACAACTTATCTCCACCATTATGAGTGCAATCGAAAATGCGATTGCAGCAATCGAATTGCGTGAGTTAGGAGATGACTTTACGTATACTGAAGTTGCAAATCAGTTTAATGTGAATTGATCCACACTCAGCCAAAGGCATAAGGGCAAGACAAGCTCTTTTAAAGCCAAAGTAATCGGCCAGAAGAAACTCAGCCTACAACAAGAGTTAGAGCTTGTACAATACATTAGAGACTTAACTGAACGAGGGCTTCCACCTACAAGGGAAATAATACAAAATTTCACCTCTGCTGTGGCCTACAAGGACGTCAGCGAGAGCTGGGTTACCCGGTTTATCAACAACTACAAGGACCAGCTTACAGCCAAACGGACTACTGGGATGGACCGTGTAAGGCACCAGGCTGACTCTGAGGATAAATACAACCTGTATTTCGATCTCTTGCACTCTAAAATTGACAAGTATCAAGTGGAACCTCGGCACATGTACAATATGGATGAGAAGGGCTTCCTTATTAGCGTCACCTCTAGGTCAAAGAGGGTCTTCAGCAAGTACTTGTGGCAGCAAGGGCGAGTTACTGCCTCCTTGCAGGATGGCTCAAGAGAGTGGGTAACTGTTCTGGCTTCAATTTGTGCTGATGGATCAGCTCTTCCGCCTGCTCTCATTTACCAAGGAAAGACGCTGCAGTTAAGCTGGGTAGAGGACGTCAAAGCAGGCCAACCCAACGTCTTTATGGCCTCATCACCTTCAGGGTGGACCAATAACGATCTGGGATTAGCCTGGCTTGAGCAGGTATTTGACTGAAACACCAAGAAGAAGGCGTGTCAGGCGTATCGATTGCTCATTGTAGATGGCCACGGAACTCATCTCACCATGGATTTTATCAATTATTGCGACAACAATCGAATTCTCCTTGCTATCTTTACGCCTCATTCTACCCATACTCTTCAGCCACTT
>ML978173.1:133821-383728 GCA_010015745.1 Setomelanomma holmii
GCGACTTCTTTCTATTGTTTTGGGCTGCCTACGTCAACTCCTTCAAGGAAGCAAGTATCCTGAAGTCCTTTGAAGCTACTGGCATCTCTCCTGCTAATAGAGCTAACGTCCCGTTTGCCCAGTCCGCTGTAGATGCTAGCATGCACAGCGGGTCGGACCACGAGACAATAGTGACCTCTGTCCCTACTCATCCATCAGGCGCTCCACATTTAGACCAGTATCACTACAGAGTCCCAGAGGCATGCCTACCAAAGTTCTCTGGGCTAATGGAGATAGGCTTCCAGAGTATCCCAGACCCGCTTGCAGCACAGGATGCAGCACAACTAGACAACTGCGTGACGCTGCTAACAGAGGCAATGCAGCACTCTGTGCAAACCGTGGGCAAGCCTGATCGCAAAGAAGGACGCGCCGCGCCATGGTGGACTAGGGAGTGCAAGACCGCCTACCAAGCCTACAAGCGCGCCAGACAGCTCTGCTCGGGCAGCCCTCCACTAGAAGAAACACGAGCTTTCAAGACTGTGGTTAGACAGGCTAAGAGGCAATACTAGAGGCATGCTATTGACAACGCGAAGGACGATAGGGATCTCTTCAAGGTTATTGCCTGGCATAGGCTTACGCTAGAGAACTAGGATACTCCGCTTATAGTCAACGACAAAGTCATTTCTAACCCCCTAGAGAAGGCAGAGGCGCTTAGAGAGGAAGTGCTCAACCAGTACACAGCAGGGGATGACCTCGGACACTACCCAGACCAGGAGACGGCAGCCACCCTTCCGTGGAGCACATACATCTCACTAGAGGAAGCTGAACGAAACACAATAGGGGTCTCTAGCACCTCGCCAGGCACTGACCGCTCTACTGTACGGCTACTCCGCGCCTGCTGGGCTCAGGTTAGAGAGCTCATACGAAGGACCTTCCAGCGGTGCCTTGAACTCAACCACTTCCCAGCACAATAGAAGCTCGCAGAGGTGGCGATGATACTAAAGGCAGGGAAGACAGATCAGACGTTGCCCTGATCCTAGAGACCCATCGCACTCCTCTCCTGCATTAGAAAAGGACTTAAACAAACAGTGGCCAGAAGAATTGCGTAGACTGCTATGACCCACAAGGTCCTCAGCCCCCAGCATGGGGGAGCCCTCCCAAAACGCTCTGCAGCTGATCTCACCGCAGCGTTCACCTACGACACTGAAGCCGCGTGGGCACTTAATCAACACGTCACTATAGTCACTCTAGACGTGCAAGGCGCGTTTGACGCTCTCCTTAAAAACCGCCTGCTACATCAAATGGTCAAACAGGGATGGCTGCAAGGGACTATCCGCTTTGTAGACTTGTTCCTCACAGATTGGAGGGTGTTGGATGTGGGAGCACAGGTCAGGTATGAATGAGGCAGAAGGTTGTTGTATTGAGAGAGCTACTGCGAGCGATTATATACACAACCAGATGAGTAAGCAGGTGACTAACAGAGTCACGTGAGATGCAGTTCACAGTGTACCGTGTGAACTGAGGTGCTAGGCTGACAGAGGGTACAAGTCCGCCTTAGCTAGGTCACCACCCCCAGCTACCTAGTCGCTTGTGGCACGCCCTAAGGCTCGCCTCTCTCCCCAGTTCTGTACACACTGTACCTAGCAGAGCTACTTTCTATGGACACTAAACGGAGGTTTGGATATGCAGACAACATATGTCTATACCGAGCCTCGCCCTCAATAAACACCAACGTTGAGCTCCTAGCGGCAGATCTAAGGCATATCAGAGCATAGGGTGATGCTAACAAGATCACCTTTGCTCCAGAGAAGCAGGAAATGATACACCTAACCAGACAGCGGAGCAGCTATGCCTCTCCCTGTGTGGTAGACGAGCAGCTTACGATTCACCCTATCCTCCTAGGCGGGGAACACAGCCAGCCAGCCCTGCGTTAGCTAGGCATGTGGTTTCACCGCAGACTCACCTTCAGACGACATGTAGCTACGCGCACTGCAACAGCTGCTAAGGTAGCCTAACATATTTGCAGTCTCACAAAGACCACATGTGGACCACCAGCCAGCTCCCTGCGTAAGGCTACTATTGCCTGCGTGTACCCGTCCCTCCTGTATGGAGCCGAGTGTTGGTACAGAGGCCGCACCAAACCGCCACGCTCACTTGAACCTGGCAGGCTGACAGAGGTCAGCGCCTACGTGGGATGGCACGTGGCTGCTATTAACAAGATACTCGCTATAGCCGCAAGAGGCATACTACTAGTGTGGAGAACGATCTCTACAGCCACGCTCTTCAGAGACGCTGGACTGCTGTCCGCAGCAGTAGTGCTAGAGGAAGTCAAACTTAGATTTGCAATCCACCTACGCACAATAGACGCAGACAACCCACTTGCTATCCGCATGGTAGTTCCTAAAGTAAACAGGGACAAGGGAGCCAGACAACTCTAGCGAGTTCAGACAAAGGTCCAGCAGCTAGGGTCTCTTCTGCCAGATATCCTGTGGACAACACTAACAGCCCCTCACTACTTGCCTAGCTGCCGAACTGACCTAATGCTCGGCATCGACAAGACGACTGCAGCCAAGAATTTTAAAGCATGGTGGGCTCGGCTCCTATCGCTGGATGTCACCATCTTCTCAGACGGCTCTGAACAATACACAAAGGCAGGAGAAAAGCGAGTCACCTACGGCTTTGCAGTGTATCAGGGAGGAAAGGAGCTACAGAGTGGCCGCAGGTTACTCAACTCTACCTTGCACGTCTTTGACGCTGAGGCAGTAGGGGCGTGGAGAGGCCTCTAATACACTGTGCGGCAACCAGATCTCAGCATCCGCCGGATCTGGCTGTGCATTGATAGCACCTCGGTGATCTGGTGCCTTAGGGGCAACACACCCCCTACCTCACAATGGGCCTTCCTAGAGTGCCACGGCGCTATGGAGACCTACGATGTCTCTATCAAGTGGGCCCTAGGACACCAGGGTATTGAGGGTAACGAAACCGCAGACAGACTAGCCAATCTAGAAGCCCATCACCTAACGCTCCCAACTGGGAAAGCTGCTGTGTCTACACTCTTAGATATTAAGTCAGTTGCTTGCAAAGCACTGCGTAGCACACAACAGATCTGGTAGTCTGAAAAGAAGACGAAACTCTCTAAATGGTATAAAGGCTGGGACTTAGACTATACACCACGCCACGGACCTAGAGAGCTAGACCTACCAAGAGCTACACTAGCCAGACTCCTCTCTATCCGATCTATGCATAGGGACTTTGCCTGGTACCACTGAAAGTTCCATCACAACAACGTAAACCCTACCTGCTTATGCGGACGCGATAAGACGCCAGAGCACCTTGTGCTCTGCTGCAAGACCCTGCGGGTTTTCAGCCGATGGCCACTTTAACCACTCACACCACCATCCAGCCAGGCTGACGGCCTCACTTACATCGCAGCACTGATAAGGGATCTAGAGGCCTTTGAAGCCTTCACCCAGCTTACGCAGTACTACACTATCGTCTGTCTTCAGTAGCTCTCCCTGCCCTGCAGCAGCACAGCAGGAAGTGAGGCTACCTCACTAGGCTATAGGGCAGCACCTAGCAACACTGGGTGTAGCAGTGCAACGGCTGCGACACTCCCCATCCTTCTACCCTTCTTCTCGCCTTCTCCCTCTTACTATATTCTTCTTTTTTTCTTATACAGCATGTAGGTGCCTTAGAATGTGAAAGACTTTGTCTAATGTACATAAACGGCTCAGTCTGTCTCCCTAACTAGAAGGGGGGCTGTAGCTTGAACTGGTAGCAATACCTGCGCACGCAAGAAATGCTCTCTAAGGTAGTGCGATAGTACTATAACCCTATAGCTTAGCACGTCGTATATGCCCCTTGGGAGGCGAGATGGTGGACTTAATCCTCATCAGACGGACGTAAAATGACTACCTACCTACCTACCTACATGTCCGATAACGTTCCAACGAGTTTTGGCAAGGGCCTTGTACTAATTGTGCACAACCTTCAGAGCTACAGCAAACGAATCCTGGCATCAATATGCGCTGCTGTTTGAAACGCCCTGTTGCGGCACTCGCAGGAGATTGAACAAAGTATGCATGCGCTCAACCTGACCTGGCGTGAACTCAGTACGGCATGAGCTTGTGAATATAGTCAGCTCTAATGTTCATGAGAAACTAGGTCGGTGCGCCTTACTCAGCCGTGTAGTCCATGTGATTGTGAATGGGATCCAGGCCTGGCGAACCCGGGCAAGTATCCCTACCTTCCGGACAGCCGCCGCTTGTTGTGAGCTGCGAGATGTCTTCAAGAGGCGTTTCCGCAATGCCATCGCCCAAACCCACGCATCCGTGCAGGAAAGTATGCTCGAGGCCAAACCAATGCCCAATCTCATGTATTGCCGAGCGACCCATATCGCGCCCGGTCGCATTGGACCCGTAGGCCCCGTTGTGGCCGAGAACGACTGCATCTGCGATGAAATCGGACAAGAATGTAATGCCGGAAACTGGAAAGTGGGTGAAGCCTAACACTTCGTAGACCTGAAAGCCAAGATCATTGCCCAAGTCGATGTGCTTCTCGGTATCGTTGATGCGGTCTGGGTAGAAGAGCCTATCGACGACATAGATGTTGATATCGGTGTAGTCGCCCTTATGGAGGGCGTTCTTCATATCTGCCTCGGATTGAGAAAAGGCTGTGTTGTTCGCCCATATCGGATTGATGGTGTGATCGATACCAGCGAGGCTCATCTCGATACCATAGGGCAGGAATGTTTCGTGTAGTATGTCGAATTGCTTCTGAAGCAGGTCTTCCTATCGAGACATCAGTAAGGCTCTGGAATTGGGACATGGTGTCATCATCCTTACAGACACGTAACCTTCGTCCCATGTACTTCCGCTGGCGACGTTGTGAAGGTAGATGTCTATTTCGATGTTGTCACGCGCAATGAGACTGTTCCTCTTGCTTGATTCGTACTCGAGAGCTCGCCTGATGATTTCCGAATCCATGCGCCGGGAAGGGCAAAATGCGCGAGCGACCGGACTCGCTACCGCAATTGCGGCAAGGACGTTGGTGCACCGCATTGCGTCGTTGGGTTGAGTGAAAGGAAGCTGTAGAGCCAACAATGTCTCTGGCTTGTGCTACGTCTATATAAGTTCGTGAATCGACTGGCCTCATCCCCTATCTTTCTGTAAGGCTGATACTGCAGCCTTGTACTTGGGATTAGCTGCCGGTACAAGCAATATACACCGCGTACGCTTCCTAGAACTATCGTCAAAGCACGGGCTAAGGTTGACCAGTGATACTACATCTTCATCATACACTTTGCCCATTTTGGCGGAATGTGGCCGGTACTTATGTCGGAAGGATCGGCGCGTCGAATCCTTCGCTTACTTGTTCGCTTTAGTCGCCCTAAAATAGAAACCTGCGGGGTTGTCCTGTAGGCTGTCCTTGCCAGATCCCCAGCAAGGCAAACAACTCTGTTTGTCGGTTGAGATAAGCCATGAGTAATGCAGTGCGCTAAGGTCCAGACGCTGGAGCAGTTCGTATTAGATTCTTCATTGCATGTCATGGCTTGGAAGATCAGAAGTCTGTGTTGGCGGCACTGTCTCGGCGGGATTCGAGATGGGCCGGTGTTGTCGAAGATGCGATCCATCCCGGACTTCGGCGTCGATTCCCTCGTCTTCATAGTGTTGGAATCCTACGATTCGAACCAATCTAGCGTTGCACGCTCACTTCGCACGAAGACCTTCAAAACTTTTGAGCATAGGTGGAAAATCGGCGTCCAACCCATCTTCGCCGATGTACTGCTCCCTGAGCAAGAAGCAAGCCGCACAGAGTCGCTCCCGCAATGTATAGTTGCGAAGCCAGACTCTTCCATAAGCGCGGTACAGTAGCGTGGCTATACTCGAGAACACATCTGAGTGTGAAGCATCGCTACTGCGGAAAAGGTATGGTTCAGCATCGAAGAACTCTTCTTTGACGACATCATCTTCGTTCACGTCGCCTTCATGGTAGGATCCGGTGTGGGTGGGTAGGTATTGGTGGGTCTTGTGCGACGAATCGCTCTCGATGGCTTGGCAACTGCAGTCAAACTCATGATCGGTCATGTCACATTCGGTCAAACCGATGCAGCTGGGAGCCACAAGACCAATGTTGAGAGCAGTATATCCATCTCCATCATCTGTACATCGAAACCCTCCATCGCGTCCTTCAATTGAGCTCGCAGACGTGACATTGACACGCGAGATTGCTGTTAGGAGGACCTCCCCCGTTATTCCGAACTGCCCGAGGAACTGGTTCAACTCTTCTCGCATGGATTCTTCCACCCGCTCAACAGAGTCGAGTACTGCATGGCACCATGCCGCATAGATTTTAGGAAGTGCTTGCAAGAACTGTATGTGTGTCATACCGTCGTCAACCCAGTCGAAGCCTCTCATGTGCAGAAATGACCCTGCATTGACGACCATAGGGAGCAGTACGCGCCCAGTGGCTCGCAGAGCGAGCCAGACGCCTAACGCATCGATATGACGTTGGCTGGTGGATTTCCACTCTTCTGTTGAAAGGTCAAGAATACGCTCGAGAATTCTGCTGAAACGTGCATGAGTCAGGACGGTTCTGACAGCGTGTTGTTGCGCCAACCAGATATTCCGTGCGCTGAAATCGACGTACTTTTCGTTTGCTGATAGATGGAGTAGCTAATTGATGCTGTTTTGCGATATCGGCTTTCGTTCTCTTGCGTAGGCCTTCTTCAACCGCTCGTGAACGAGCCAGCCATCACTGTCGGCATCGGACAAATCGATACAGTCGCAGAACAACCTCATCATGTCTACCTTCTCATCGGCACTTCAATCGGTCGAATGCGAAACAAATAGAGAAATGGGCGAGCTGTTCTGGTCAATACCTGGCAACCATATTCGGACAAGTACTAACAGGACAGTTTCTGTTAGTCCTTCACAAACGAGCGCGGACTTAAGTGGCGCCCGCTTGAAGCAACATAGATCACAAGTCGACATGACCTGTTACTGCAGCATACTGGTATAACATTAGTGACCAGCTCAAGTTTAAGCGGGAATTGCGTACAAGGAGTCAGCACTCACGTGCAAAGGCTTCCAACCCTTCGGACTTGTGTCTACCACACTCCCTTGCCACTTCTCGAGCAGCAGTTACACAGCTCGTGTTTCGCCCGCCAAACATAACGTAAAGATCGGCGAATCTTCGGGTATGGCATGGGTTGCGTTTAGTCTGCAGTTGTACAACCAGTTTTTTTCATTCGATGCTGCGATGGCCTCTAAGCCCCTCGTGATGCCCAGTAGCTGCAGCCATTCTTTCGGGTAAAACAACACGGAGGTGATAGTCTATGATTGTCCCGAGCTTTCTGTCGACGCAGCGGAGTGACTAATCGTAGTCTTGCATATCCACAGACATCCCAGAGCGGTTTGGAAGCTGGATGCCTCATGATGTACTTGATACTTCAGTTTTTCCGAGCATACAAACGTTTTCGATCGTACTTGTCCAGATTCATCCATCATGTAGCCGTCTTGAGTGAAGAGTTCAAGCGAGGTCGACTCGAATTTTGCCATCGCAGTCTGACTAATGGCGTGCAACGTCAGCTCTTTGATAGACCAGTCAGCCTGTGCCTGATCAGGAACCACTCTCTCGAAGCGCTTCAGCGTATTTCTTGCGACATCATGTGGTGCCGTTACCACTTGCTGGAGAAAGTATTGACCTGCTGGTGAAGACGATGGGGTGTATTGTTGCAGCTGGGCGGGAAGCTGAATTGGTGTTGAATTTGACACAGCTAGCCGTGTCTTGTAGGTAGTGAGGCTATTCGACAGAGTATGCGACAGGCTGACTGTTGCGAGATCGCGAGAAGATGATTGTACAACACCTCTAAGATCAAGATCAAATCGAGGTAACTTTCGCTGCTAGTATCTCGATACGTACTACTCGTGAACCATGGCCAGCGTCAAGGTAGCTTTTGCATCGTTCAGTAAATCGCGGAACCTTGGGACATGCTTGCTATGTAGGGCAGCTCGAAGCGCCGTACGCAATCGCTTTCTCCGTGACGCTGAATGGAACCCGTCGTCGAAGCCGTCCACAATGGACGTCAAATCCTGAGTCTAGTCAGCATGTTGTGTGTTTGATTAGAATAATCGATATCATACTGCGACTTAAAGCCGATAATGTTGAACTCCTTCCGCTATGCAACGGCTGTTGCGCGCTTCCATACCTTCGATCCTCTTGAAGACCGAGATGAGGTACTGCAAATCCTCCTTGATGGCAGCGATTTCTTGAGGTGCATCTTCAATCGACTCCCAGAACATGTATAGCTTGACGCAAATCTTGCTCAACTGAATAGCGACAGAAACGACAGCAAGGCCTGCGAGCAGTTAGCGTCGTCGAACAAGGGCATGCGACGAGGAACTTACTGTTTGCTACTGCTGAGAGTCCGTCCATGGTGCTACAGATGACGGTCCATCTTTGGAGCAGTGTAGACTAACATACATTCTTCGAGGCCGAATTGCAGCATAGCTAAGAAGCACGGTCTACATAGACCACGACCCGGGTGTCCGTGCCAAGGCATGGTTCTTCGATATCAAACAATCCCCTCCAGTAGAAACGCCTCGTCATATGTGTTTCGGACCCCATGGCATTCACTTAGCTGCGCACTACAAGCATACCGCCTTGATGTGGTTCATAACAAGGCAAAGGTCTGATATAAACCTCGAAATAAGTCACAAGCTTCTTCTTTCGTGGACTTCATTATCGTCGCAGTTGATTCGTGCAAGTCTTCAACCTAACGATGAAGCAGCTGTTCTGCGGCTGTGCTCCAAGGCGGCTTGATCGATGACTTGCTGTTGATGGTCCGGGGAATAAGCTTCGGCCCCCACACGGTACGCAAACTGGATTCTGGAAATGGCAACGATCGGAAATGTTGAGAATGTGGCGCAAGTTTCGTAATGCTCTGGAAAGGGGGCACGATAACGTGTTTTACCAGCAAGCTGGCCACACCAGCGACCAGGCCACCCCACCACAACGCGTGCAGTTCAAGATAGAATAGCTCAACTACCACAAATTCAAACTGTCTGAAACTTTAACAAAAGATAGACCAGATCTGTCTACATTAAGTCCTGTTATAGCCTTGTACGTGGCATTTGCTGCACATTGGTAGTGCTCTTGTTCGCACCTGCGGGGTCTCTGCTTAGTCACTCTGCTGGGCACCCATTTGAGCCTCTGTGACCAGCACCAGACCTTCCTAAGCCTGTAACACCCCTCCACGTGCTATGTACTGTCGTCGTATTTGACTCTTACGCTGCTGGCGGTGGTTAGCAGCGCGTAGCTTTGAGTTCTCCTTAGGTAAGTGCTACGACCTGTTAGGGCATCCATCGTAAGACAGACCTGGCGCAGAAATTATGAACCACTAATCATCGTCGCACAAGAAATCCTTGAGCAAGGATCACGTGACCTGCTCAGTGCTCAACAGGACTTGGCACTACTGAGCAACTGAGCACCTCGAGATCCGCCTTGCTCAGGCTGAGCAGCGCTCAGCCCCAACTAGTATATATACTTAGGCGATGGCTTCCTACAGACCATCGTGTTCAACTTCGTATTAGCAACCAATAATTGTTCTCACGAACCCGATACTCTTTTCAGAAGCACCCTCTTACTGTCTTAGTATCGACACCCATTGTGTATCCCCTTGGTATACCCTCGAGAACCAACCGCTAGACCCAACACAGATACCCTTCTGTACAGGCCTTCACACTAAGATCGTCGCTGAGTTTATAGCAAGCTAGCAACCTTTAACAAGCTAGGCAATTGCAAGACTTGTAGGGCTTTGAGATTGTCTCTAGAGTAGACCTTGTACAAGAAGAGCCTGCTGCTTAAGCTGAGCAGTTGTACGCGGAGTCTCTGCTGTCCAGGCAGCTTCTTGACGAAGCGTGTTACCTAGTTCTTGCCTACGCGTGGGGGAGGAGGATTTTGGCCGCGAGCAGCGAGTAAAACGTCTGCCATTCGTCGTACGTCAATGATATGAGGAGGAAATCCACGACGATCAAGGTCAAGGATCCACTGAACGAGAGACTGCTCTTCGACAGAAGATAGCTTGCAGTTGACAGGCGTTGTCGCGTGTTTAGGGGTGACACCTTTGAGGCGTGCTTAGAGAGTTGCTTATAGGACGCTGTAGAGCTTTGCAAGTCTACGGAGAGGCTGAGAAGGATTAGATTAGAAGGAGGCAAGTGCAAGTTCTATTCTGCCTTCTTTTTGGAGAGATCAGAGCTCATGTGGTGGAGTCATCTTTGATAGGATGAGACGCGCTGCACGCGTTTTGGTGGGGTGGCCCGGTCGTTGGTGTGGCCAGCTTGCTGGTAAAACACGTTACCTGATAGGCTTGACTCAGAAGTGCTTCGGTAACGTGTTCCACCAGTCATCCGCCAGCGCCAAAAACCACCAAAAATCACGAAAATTGCAGGTCAAGATCTCGACAGCGCCTTAAAAAACAACCTAAGACTTTCAATTTAGTCTTTTTTGCCTCCCTGAGTACACTGTATAAGTATAGAAGAAACTGAACCCGTAAATCTTAAGACCTTAGATTTTGGCCTAATTCTGGCCCCCAGAATTAGATATCTTGATAATCGCTTGAGTATAAAGTCTAGGACTCTAGTATAAGCCTCGCAAGAGGTATACAGAGACAGAATCAAAGATCTAGACATCTCTGCTTAGCTGTTGTTGAGATCTTGACTTGCGGTCTTCGTGATTTTTGGTGGTTTTTGGCGCTGGCGGATGACTGGTGGAACACGTTAAAGCGACCTGACTAGCGCTTGCTCATGATAGCGAGCAATGTCTGTGCGTACCTACGCTCTTTGTGCGCAATAGTCCTACCTCTTGTCGGCCAAAGGAAATCCAAACTAATAGGAGGAGCCGCTTTGCTTCAGGCTGAGGTTTTGTTTGCAATTCTAAACATATCCGCAGTTGTGATTGCTCCGGGAGGTTCACGAAGTACCTTAGCAGCATGTAGAGGTCGGCATGAACTTACCGACCACGACTACCCGCAGACTGCACCGAACAAAAGGAGAGTAAGAAGTACCTAACGTTACACAGAATGTTACGAGACTTGTTCATCGTCAAGGCTCGGAATGAGCCGCGCATGACCTTTTCAACAACCTGGTGGCTCTACCAGAAAGTCCAAGATGGGGGGCAAAAAACATACAACAGCGGGGATTCACCAGTGGTCACCCACCTGACTACTAGTCCGCCGGTACGCTGCTTAAGTGAGGCTGAGCAAACGGGAAGCTCTGGTTTCAACGTCCTATGGTCGTATGTGAAAGACTGAATGTTTCGATTGGTATATATAGCCCAGGACATGTTCTCCCTAGTATTCTTGACTCGCCGGTGCGAGAGCAAGCAGTGAAATTGGTGTAAAGCCAACAGTTGATCGAAGTGGCAAGGGATTGGATTTTGGTGTTCGGTAGAAATACGGTGTGTGGGCAGCCGCTAAGCGGGGCTGATGTTGCGGAGCTGCGCGAACCTAAAAATTAGAGCCCTGAAACTGATCGCGTGCGGTCATGACCTTGTCTCTATTCTGGTTCGAATTCAGCATGTCGTGTTCCTGGGGGATGTACGACCAGGAACCGTTCGCTGCAGCTCAAGCTGTTGCTGCGACCGAGCAGCCTCGCCACCTGCGAACGAGGCAAATCGCTTGTCGCTCTCACTCAAAGCACCTCGACGCCAGTGCCAAAGCCTCCTGCTCGGGCGTCTGAATTTGGACTGTCGATTCCTGATCTGGAATCATGTGCTTCAGGCGCAGCACACGATGATAGAGCGCTGGCGACCATCTTATTGTGGAATCTTGGTCGTCGATCGAGGAGTAAGAAGCGCTCGACGCTGATTGCTTCCCTTACCGTGTGGTCACATCGGCGAAAGAGAAAATAGAGAAGCCTTTGGCTTTGCTTCTATGTTGCCGTCAGCTGTACGTCGAGCTCCATCTCAGCATCTGAGAGGTCCGTGAGCTAAACGCTCGCAAACAGGTACTCTGAAGGACTAAAAGCGCTCTACTCATCAATAACATTCGTGTTCTTAAGGCCGATTGATCTCCATTGTTTCCAAATGGTAGTGTCGCCGGAGGGACTTGCGAGTGCGAAAAGGTTGATCCTCGCCTATGGTTGCGTTGACTGGCCTGGCAGTGGTTTCGTATGTCCGCGCAACACCCCGTCCTCGCAGGGAGCGTTCGCAGAGTGGCAGGAGGCCTTCAAGAACGTTGATAAGATGTCATCTCTGCAAGCGCTGCAAGTCTGGCTTTGGCACCGTGATAGTCGGAAGCTGCACTGCACGCAACGTCCCTGGCCGACGGAAGGAGGAAACGCAATCATGGAGAAGAGGCATCAGCAACTTTTCGACATCCTCAGCGTTGCGGTCATTCCTAATTTCACCGTCAACTTAACGTGGTTCCCACAGGACGTGCTTTTCCAGCGCGAGTGGCCCCTCAAGGTCAATCTGCAGACAGAAAACGAGATGTCCCGTGCAAAGTCGGAATTGCCATACGCGACAGAGCTTGATGTCAAGGATCTTTATGATATTTGAATGCACAGGTGCTTCGTGTCGTCATCTCTTGAGGGTCAAAGCGAGATATAATTCGAGGAGCCGCAACTGTGACTTCTCGTCGGCTTGGACTATTGAACGAGAGCGCGCTAGTGCTTTGCTGACGCCTGTGCAGGAGAACGAGACAGACTGTGGGTGTTGACAAGGGCGCATCGCCTTGGCACCACGCTAAAACGCATCGCGCGCGTTTCCTATAGCTGTCCTGTGGCTGTGATAGGGATTTCCCATCTTGCGTCAGCCTCGATCTTGTCTACAGTCCTTCCAACAGCACGGTCTTCCATGCCTTTTACCCGTCGATCTTCGAGCTACATTAGGTACATCTGACGAGCTTCGTGACGCCATTGGTCGGGCTTACAATTGCCGGGCCGCGCAGCACAACGAGAACCACAGGCTTCTTATTTTTGCGGGCCTCCCGCACGATACGCGGGGTAGACAACGACGATATTGTTCCGAACCTTCGACCCGGCTTCAATGATTTGCCCCAGTTTATGTTAATAGTGTGCATCGCGGGCTCCAAGTTTGTAAATCCTGCTGGGAAGGCCGTGCGGATCTTCGATCGCGACTCTGTCTTCAAAAGTCCACTCTAGCATATCAATGTACCACGACGTTGGAATGCGCGATGAGTGCACGAAATCATACGTACTGGTCTGAGACGGCATTGCGCATCCTCAACCACGATAATGTTGCTGCAGTACAGCAGACGTGATGTGCTTGCATGGGTTGAGCGTATACTCGTACCTGAAAGGCACGCTACCGCGCGTTAAGCAACCAGGTGACGATCCTGGTCAGAGCGATCAACATGGCTAAAATAATTAGCCCACGGTATGTTTCGGGTTAACTTTGCGATGCACTGCTCCGGAGCTACATAAACGTCATGACGCCTCGTTCGTGCACTTGTGACCCTGCAAGTATCTTACAACCATGGCTATCCTTCGATTGGCAGTCGCTCTACTATCACTTTCAAGTGCAACCACCGCCTGGCCGGACTCGCGACCCTTTAAGAATGCTTTGCGGGCAAGACAGAACTCTGACAGCGATGTCTTGAGCATCGACCTTGCCTATGGTGTCTACCAAGGATATTCGAATGCCTCAACGGGTATCAATACCTGGAGGGGGTGCGTCAACAACAGCATTTACACTGGATATTCGCTGAAACGAATATAGTATACGATTCGCTGCGCCTCCGACTGGTCAACTACGATGGCAGCGACCAGAGGCTCCGGCCATCAATCGCACCACCGTCCAAGCAACCGCATACGGGCCCATGTGCAACCAGATAGGTCCTTCTCCGGGAAGTTCAAGTAGTTCTGCTACCACTATGGTCTCAGAAGATTGTCTCTTCCTCAACGTCCAGAGTCCAGCTAACGCTAGCAATTTGCCGGTTCTCGTATGGATTCATGGAGGTGGCTACGGAGCTGGATCCGGTCGACAGGACTTCTCAGATTTGCTGAACACCAACGGCAAGAACTTTGTCGTGGTTTCGATACAATATAGGCTTGGACCTTTTGGCTTTCTAGCCTCGGACGAACTGTACAGGAATGGTGTCGTTAACGCAGGACTATTAGATCAAGTCTTTGCGCTTCAATGGGTTCAGGTGAGCTTAGAGCTGTCTCGATCAGTGTGGTTTGATTGCTGACTAGGCAGACTTATGTTCGCGAATTTGGTGGAGACCCTTCAGCGGTCACAATATCAGGAGAGAGCGCTGGTGGAGGCTCTGTTATGCT
This sequence comes from Setomelanomma holmii, assembly GCA_010015745.1. Lineage (NCBI taxonomy): Eukaryota > Fungi > Ascomycota > Dothideomycetes > Pleosporales > Phaeosphaeriaceae > Setomelanomma > Setomelanomma holmii. The sequence continues at coordinate 148,101 of ML978173.1, forward strand.
AATGGACATGGGTAAATAGTCTTCCTCGCCTAGAATCACCGACGAATGGCGTTACTGACCATTGTTAAGCTTATGGCGGCTCTCTTGGAGACTCTTTGTTCCAGAACAGCATTGCTGCATCACCCTATCTGCCCAAACAGTACGGATACAAGGACTGGGTACCGTCGCAAGCATACTATGCGTTCGCGACCAAAGCTGGCTGCATCATAGGCGAATATGGCAATGCCACGCAGACGCTTTTCGCTTGTTTGCGTTCGAAGGATACCGCGACGCTCCAGAACGCGTCGGTGGCGGTGACTGCTGGCGGAACTTTCGGGACCTGGGCATTCCTGCCTGTCACGGACGGTGTTCTCGTCCAAAGTGCACCTAGCAGTCAACTCCTCGAGAAGCGCATCAATGGTCGAAGTCTATTGGTTGGAAACAATGCCAACGAAGGACCATCGTTTACGCCACAGACGATCACCTCTGAGTCGGCTCTGCTCTCATGGCTGCATGATACCTTGCCAGAGTTCACTAATGATGATCTCGCCAAGATTCTGATCTACTACCCGATCCCGGACGCCACGGATGGCACAACATTTGCGACCAATGGGGTTTCTGGACCCAGCGCTCTCGACCAGAGCTCAATTGCTACCGGGCAGCAACAGCGTGCGAATGTAAGTCGTACTACAGTATCTATCAATGTGTAAGCCTGACTGCCCACAGAACATTTACGCTGAACTTACCTTTGTTTGCCCTTCGTACTGGATGGCTGAAGCGTACTCCGGAAACGATCGAACGTCTTACAAGTACCAATTCAGCGCGCTGCCTGGCACTCATGGCGCCGACGTAGCAGCGTACTTCGGACCACTGGGTCAGGTCCCGTCCCTCAGCACTGACTACCAGCGTGCTTTCATGAGTAAGCTCTTCAAGTTAGGTGTGTGGTCTTCTGCTGACATTTACCAGAAATTTGGGGCAACTACGTTACATCCTCGAATCCGTCCATCTTGAATGACTTCGCAGCTGACTCATCATCTAATTCGACTGCTTCCACGAACGCTGCCTCGACCTGGCCGGTATTCTCGAACTCAGCTCCCTATCAATTGAATCTCAATCAGACAGGGGGTACCCTGGTGAATGGATCTGCCACCACGCCCTCTACTTTTTTGACTGGTCCGAGCTTGCAAAACAACTTCACGCTGGCTAATGCCTACACCTGGGAGGCTGGTCGCGGTGCAAGGTGTGATTTCTGGAGGAGTATGGCGCCTGTAATTCCAGCCTAGCGACCACACGATGGCTACCAGGGATGCTGTGGGAAGTAACCAATTTGTTTGGCTTGATACAGGTCGTGAGACCAAACTTTGTTGTTTCACTACGATGTGGACGATTGCCCGCAAACGGCTGCCCAGAAGGTATATGAGCGCATGCCTTGGAGGCTATTGGCCTGGCCCAACAATGTTTCTCACATAGAGTGAAAGCTATAGTGACAGCACGATGTTGCCTGGGCAGCCGCTGCCCAAAACCATCATTCACTCTTAATGTTACCGAGCCTTGGCATATGTAAACAGCTCTTACCGTTTCCTGAGCTCCATCAACTCGCACCTACGCTGACTGCCAGTTCAATCAACCAAAACCTCAATCTGTCAACTCCAGCCACCGACACGATCCCGCATCTACCCTTTTCACGTACCTCTTTACACACGAGTATGTCTTCGCCTCTGTCTGCGATCATCGCCCTGGGCCGCGCCAAGCGCGCAACCCTCGCTTATGGCCCCGAGGTCGAGCTTGTCAACCATGACGACTCGGAGATCGTCACCAAGATGCCTCTACGCCTGTACGAGGCTCTTACGTCGAATAAGGAGCTCGTGACTGCCAACATGGGCGTGCGTCCCATCGTCGTGCCTAGCGGCATTCTCCCCGTCTCCGTGAAGGTTCTCGTCTCCCGAGTGTCCACCCTCACAGACCCCAAGGTTGACGTCCTCGCGATGAAGTCCACCGGCAATCTACACAAGGACCTCCAGATCGCATCTGCCGCAGAAGCATTGGGACTGTCTAAATATACCCAGTCCATGGTCAATGCCCACTGGCATCGACTCAAGTCTAACACCCTTACTCCGGTCGATATTCACGCTATCTCCAAAGTCGACACCCTTCTCGGAAACAAGTGGCTCGCTATCTTCACTAGAGATCTGACCGTTCTCGTCTGAGATGGCGAGTTTCCCCACGAGAAGCAGCTGAAGGCTTACATGTCCAAGATCAAGCGCTTCGAAGCCGCTTACACCGCAATTATGACCAAGTGGAAGTCCGACGCCAAAGCCTTCGCCGTTCGCGAGGCCCGTTGCCAGCGCCGTGCCGAGCAAGAGGCTCTGGCCAAGGAGCATGCTCGTCGTGTCGCCGCCAAGCAGCCCGAGGAGCACGCCAAAGAGCGTGCTAAGTACGACGCCATCAAGAAGGAGGAGGCGGAGTATCACTACAAGGTCTACGGCAAGCGTGTGCCCGTTGCACCTGGCCACAAATAGGTTCGCATGCCTTGCTGCATCGTCGTGATTGCTTGACCTCTTTGAAGGTCCGTGGTATGGGGAAGTGGTGGCTGATGTTTGACAATCTCGGCACGTTTGTATGCCTATGTCTCTCATCGGTCACCAAGGTGGTTCATGTTTTCGATACATCAAGAAATGAACCCAGTTTTGCTAAGTAATTGTGTTAATGTGACGAGCCATCGTGATGTGATGAGCGACCGCTGTGAGAAGGCGTTGACGAAAGTGCATCGAGCTCACCGAGTCCAAGGAACATACTGAGTGTGCGAGAAGATCTGAATGGTTGGCCTGGTTTGTCGTGTTCGAATCGTTGGAGTCGCATCTCAGGATTCTCTGGAGTGGAATGTCGACGGTGCACTTCGTAGGAAAAAGCCCATGCAAGAATGAAAGTACTTCAGGGCGGTCCAGGTGTATTCAACAGTCATGGAGACCGTGGCCGAAGCGGTAGGAGTCGTGGCGGGCCAACGATTCGCTGATTGGCTATCAATGATGACGTCATGCGATAGGGAATCTCGTCCGCGACGCAACGCGGAGCTCTTGCACCTCACTGCTGCAGGCCAATGTCCATTATCAACTCCCCGCAACAGGCTATTATATCGTGTGTAAGTCCGCAATACCGTCTGTGGTCCGAGCAAGCATTTGTCTGGCAATGCAATGGTCACAATCGCAGTTGGTCGTCACTACCTAAAACACGTCGTTCCACCATGTGTTGTAATCATGTGGACGAGCCTCTTGACCATGTTTAGCTGAGATGACTTTAGTCTCAATGTATGAGAATTGCAACGTCGAGGGCCTGCGAGGTCGTCACCTTCACTTGTCGGTGGAGTATCGTATGTTTGTCCCGCTGAGCGGATTCGAGTTCTGCCATCACTTGGCTTCGCCCCTCCGTCACTCACTTCACCAAGTGGTAAGCTACATGTGATGCTTTGCTGAGCCTCGCAGCGACTGAAGACCATGACCACGCTTCTCTACCTTCCAACATCAACGATACAATCTAGCTGGTCACGTCACTGTACACAGTACTTCAGCCATCCGTCGATCGTTCAATTGCAATTTCTTGTTGCGTATGGACGCTTCCAAGCCTAGCATGTACCTTTGCGATTTACCGCCAGAGATCTTCCAGCATGTCATATACTACCTCGTGTCTAGCTGCGGCATTCGGTCTTCGTGGGTCTTGTGCGCAACCTGTAGTAAGTTGTACTTTTCGCTTTGCTGTAAGCACTCTAGCCACATGTCCTGATCTGTATAGAAACCTTTGCGCGCGACATCCGCCACGAAATACTCAACAACTTGCCATTAAGGTCTCTGGTGGATGCAGATACGGCACGCATGATTGATAATAGTATTGGAATGCTTCTCATGAGCAAGTTAACAAAGCCGCTCGATGCAGAAACCCCACTGCTAGACAAGATTCGCCAGATGTACACCTTCATCAAGGAGGCACTACGACCGGGCAGAGTGGAGGCACAAGAGCTGCTAATGAAGCTGTGCGGAGCTATTGGTACTTGCATCGGCAAAACGCCCATGTTCATCATCCTTGGTCAACCGACGCGACACTATCTCGGCGACCCAACCTCCTCTATCGCGTATCTGAGCTCACCGTTGAACCTTTACCAGAAGATTATAGCATTGATCGCGGTGGGTGACCGGGATATGTTGCGCACTCTATTACCGCAGCTACTTCGATGAAGAGCTGGGTTTGGTGAAGAGTCGAAGCCGGAAGAAAGGTGGTGGCATGCATTCGAGGGTTTCAAGCGCGCAGGCATGATCAAATGATGGAGCTGCACCCCAACTCCATAATCGCGCTTGCCGAGCAAAAACGTCCGATCATCTGCTATGGAGACATACTCAGAACGAGAAAGAGCAGCTGCAAAGTAAATTCACAAGGACTGCGCGGCTGAATGAACAACCACGCGTGACAGCGTGTCATCGCAATGTCTTTCGATTCAGTGACGGAACGCGTTCCAACAAACCAGTGAACGATTTCATGGCCGCACAATGCAATCGACCACTCTGACACTGGAGATGGGTGCAGTGCACCCACTACTGCGCGTTGGCCAGTGAGACTTCACGGGCCACTCACCATTGAGTCCGCCTTCTATATAATCATCCCTGGGCAACTAATCCCCTTCTCCACCAATTATCTCTTCAAGCAGCATTTTCCGAAAGTCAATCCCAACCGCCAGAATCGAATCGTCGCTACCAACACCATGTCTCTTCTCAACCTACCACCGGAGCTCTTTAGCAAGATCATCCACGAGGTCGTCAAAGATGATGTTCACCATGCATGGCCATTCCGAGAGGTCTGCCGTGATTGTGCATATGAGATTAAGTACAACATCCTGGCTATGCAACCAAAGATCGTCTTATGGAACGCCCGTAGGATCATGCGCTACAATCTGGGGCCATATCTGTTCAATCGTGTCAAAGCATGCAAGGACGTGGCGCCAGAATTCACTGCTACGGTTGCTAAGATGACTGAATACATCACGCAGGAGCTCAAGCTCGACAAGGCTCGCGCAGTCGAGACGTTGTCCACTCTGTGCGATTGCCTAGCCAATAGCTTTATGCCCGGCTATAGTTACATTGAAAAGCTTCTCTGGGGCACTCCTCACCAGGTTGATAGCACCTTCGCTCGCAGAGAGGGCTTTGGCGTGTCGACCGCCCTCACGGCAGACCAAAAGCTGGTAGCGGCTGTCTCGTTCGCAGAGTGCGCAACAAGCAAGCGATAGGCAGATTGATTACCAAATTAGGACTATCACGGACCAGATAGTGGTCTTTGGAGGCCTAATGCGGTAATCAATCTGCCTATCGCTTGCTTGTTGCGCACTCTACTCGTTCGAGGCTTAGGACATGAATCTCCAGCTTCTGCCCACCGTCGAACACGCGAAGTTCGGGCAGGGCTATCTCAATCCACTGCGGCATGCCGTTGAGTGGGGACACGACAAGCTGGTTCAAGTGGTTCTGGATTATCTTGGTTCAATTCCCGTCAAGAAGGTCATGATTGCCAGCATGAAGCAATTTGACTACGAGATTATGATCATCAACACCATACGAGTCCGAAATGTGCAGCAATTCGGACTCTTAACAGACTTCTACAACGATCACGATATCGAACCCCTGCCCCCAAAGTACAACAATTGGCTGAGACAAGCTGTCACGGGGACGACTCACGATATCGAGCTCATTAAAACGGTACTGACTCTGAGCCCTGACGGCGCTGAGAAGGTGACCTGTCATTCTTGGGATCGGGCTTGTAGGAGCGGCAACTTGGCTGTCGTGCAGACGCTCCTTGACGATGGAGAGGTTGGCCAAAACATCAACACCCGAAACGAGCTACGCCTGCCGCTCATGAACGTGATTCGCAATACGCCAAAGAAGAGCACCCACATCATCGAAGCCATCATCGACGCTGGCGCTGATGCTAACGTTCGCGTGTAGCATATCGGAGATTATAAGAACCAGACTACATCGCCTATTGAGCACGCGATTGGCCAAGGCCGGACTCACTTCACTGAGGTGCTCATCCGTCGTGGTGCGACACTTCCTGCGCACAATCACAAAGCCTTCTGCCTGGCCAACAAGAAGACCTACAACTTTCTGCGCAAGGCGAAGATAGAGCAGACGGGTGTTGATGTAACAGAGTATGAGCATCAGTACGACTGAGTTAGTGTTGTACGAAGTAGAACGAAGGGGTTTCAGTACGGGATCAAGGCAGCGAATAGAAGATTGGGCATAGATATCGGCGGTCGGTTAGATTTAATGAATGCATAATCCTTTTTCTTGGTTTGCGATGGTTTTCATTTAGATGAACTGAGATAGCTTAAATGTGAGGTTTCGAGATCTGGTTTTCGGACATTGTGCGATGCTTATCTCGCGGTCTTGAGCGCTGGGCTGCCTATGCATATATGCAATGCTCCTATTGTCTCTGATATCCAGAATGTAGATCAGTTGCCATATACAGGACTCAGCATCCAGGAATCTGCCTTTACGAAGTTGTCCAATGCTTGACTTGTGAAGTAAGCTGCAATGTTCTGTTAAAGCTAGGAATCAACTGTTCGGCGCCTCCCATTACTTTGATATCCTCTCAGGTTTGCTATGGTCATTCAGCTGAGTCCTTGTCGATTACTTTGTCTCGAGTTCTGGTGTCGAGTTTGTATCAGGAAGCAGACTGCCGTTTGTCCTTCGCCTCTTCCTGTATAACTTCCAACAATCTTCCCACAATCCACTTCCTGCGCGTCGAAGCATAGCAAGACATAGCATATATACAATCACGCAGTATAGGCAAATCATAAAAGTCATGATTGCGAGATCCGAGTGTTGCAATTGTGCAATGACGGCTCGAAGCACGGGCCACGAAGACGAAGACACCTTCCTCGCTTTAATACTGCCTTACTCGCCTGCCCACTTACCTAGTACACGGCACAGAACAAAAACTACGCGCCAATAAGTGCTCAGTATTTCAAAGGTGGTAGGACAAAGCTTTCCGCCGATACTGAGGCCCTCTAAGAAGACGCATCCACACGATGAATGCTACAGCCTCACCCGCAATTCCAGAAGAACTTCTTTTGGCTATCGTCAATCGCCTACAGGACGACCCTCCGTGTCACTGGCGCGGCTTTGTCGCACATCACGAGTATTTCGACGCATAGCTCAGGAGCCACTTTACCAACGAATCCAGGCCCCCACCAGCCGACTCGGCATCTTACAACTTCTCCGCACAATGCTACACAAGCCGCAACTCGGCAAGGACACCGTGAAACTCAAGATTCAGAGCCATATGACTAATTAACAGGACAGTTTGCCGTATCCATTCAACGAAGGCTTTCAAGACAGCCCAATACTTGGAAAGGCCATGGTGCAACTCGCCAGGTATTACAACCTCGCCTCAGATTTTACGATCAAGTTCCATCTGACATCGAACCTGTCCCAGGGAAAGAGTTCTGCAATTTGTGCGGTGCTTCTAACGTTCTGTCCCAGGCTAAGCTGTCTCGACTTCCGTCTCTTTCAAACCAATACCCATCTCTATTACAAGCCCGTGAACGCCCTCTTTTGCATCGACATGCAAGATTTCGATGGCGATGAGGGCAAGCCCTTGCCAAATTCGTCACTCAGTCTCAACAGAATTACCCGCTTCAAGGTTCCAGCTGCCAACTTGGAGACGCTGGCGTTCTTCGAGTTTCGCAACCTCAAAGTTCTGGGCGTGGACGTTACGACGAAGCTGAACAAGAGCAACGCACTAGCTCCGGTTCCTGGTCTTCGCTCTTTTTTTCGACCCATGTGCCTCGAGAAATTGATCGTCAGGGCCGACTATTGGGAGGCGAGCCAAGATGTAGAAGTGTTTTCTTGGATGGAAGACCTCTTTCTATATCTCCAACACAAAGAAGACTCGACTGCCAATTTGAGTTCCCTGCGTGTCGCGGAACTCGATCTCAATCCATACCCAGGATTTCATCAGGATGCCGGAAGTGTGAGCTTCGACAAATTACTCTCCCGCTTTGCAGCGAGCCGCAGCACAATCCGGCAACTGACAGTCACATCGGAAGAGCTTTCCAGATCCCCTTACCTCCGAGAGAAAATGAGGTATCGGTATGATTATCCTGTAGGCGATGTCTTGACCGATCTCAAGGGCTTTTCCAGTCTCGAGAGATTGGAGGGTTGCCAAGACTGTCTAGTCTCAGAGTCTTACCGATGGGAGCTTCGATGGTACACCGACTTCCAGCAGCTACTTTCCTGCCTCCCTGCAGAGTCTGATCGTCCATCAATGCGGCGCCTCAATCGTCCACTGGCTTGATGAGCTTGCTGATGTGGTTTATGTGTTCCCAAACCTGATCAATATCGAGCTGTACTGCTCTCGCGGCTATGAACGTCATCCTGGTTGGCCTTCAATGCGCTGTAAGTCTATCAAAGAAAAGCTCCGCGGCGAAGGTATCCATCTGGAAGTCCATATCAGCAGGAAGGCGTCCGAGTCCTTAGAGCGGTCCTTGGAAAGGAGACTTGTTTGTGGGAGATGAAGCCGTGCAATGAGCTGGCCGATACGTGGACTGACGACTGGTTGGGGCTAAGAGCGTTGTTCCAATTGGGATGTCAGCTTTGAGGGATTGTAGATGTGAACTCATTCTTTGCTTTCCAAAGCCTTAGAGCTTACGGACTGAGCGAGTGCAATCGATAGGGGTATACAGAGCTAATGCGTAGCATCACTGCTCTTGCGCGAAAAACGGCTTGTCTGCAGCGTCAACTTCGGCAGGACCACACACTGAATATAAGTCAAGACAGGCAGACTATAGGTGTTAATCAGCTGATGATGCTTACGAGGGCTGCGTGTAAGGTTTGTTCGGCTCATGTACGGTTTCACTTACAAGCTTTCGTTGTCGGAGTCACATGCATCGAAACGGGAAGAGCCCCTTTGACCGCAGTGCGAACCCCTCCGAGGATCTTGTGCCTACACTTTCCATCGCGCGCCCTCAACCACCAGCTGAATCTCAAGTCAACACAATGATCGCACTCAACTCAACGGCTCTCAACCTCGTACTCACCCAGCCTCAATCGACAGGTTGCCTGATCGCTTGCACCTCTTCTCCAGCTTTTGTGCGAGATAGTGGTACGTCGACACAGTCTCGCACGCTTGAGAACAGTGCTAACAAGACCTTCCGATAGTAGGCGCTAAATGTTCGTTGATTCGTCATCAGCATATATCTTGCACACGCTCTGCGATATCAACTCCCGTAGTGTAACTCAACGTTCGTCATGGCCCACCTCAAAGATCTTCGAATGAACTGTTGTTCGATACCATAAGAGCTCTTCAGCCCTCCACACTGAGACTCGCTCAGCTATGTCGAGTCTCTCGTAAGCTCGGTAGTGTCGCCCGCGAGATCCTCTACACCTCCATAAACTGCCCGTGGCTCATCGATGACGTGGTCTGTCTCTTGCGAACGTTGCTAGAGAATCATGAGCTGGCCGAGAAAGTCAAGGACTTTCAGTGCTACCTCACGCTGAACGAGACCAACTGGGGCTTGCCACGGGACACCCTGAACACGCCCGAAGTGATTGGCAAAGCCTTGAAACATATCGTCCACCATCTCGAATATGTGCTGGACGACACGGTCATCGCCTGTCTAGCGCGAGGCTTTATCGGGAACAGCGCTATCGCGTTTACAGCCCTGGTCATCACGCTTCTCCCACAACTCTCGAGTTTAAGCTTCTGTCTCAATCAGTATGACGACGAGGATACGGTATACCATAATCCCACCGGCGCCCTATATTGATTGTACAACTGCGCATACACTAATCCGAGTGTTGCTCCTCGTTTTAGCCCAAGTCTCGATATTTGAAGGAGTTGACTATCCCGGTAGATAATCTTGCTCTTTTGGCATTCTTCAGTCTCGAAGCGTTGAGTGACCTGGAGATAAGGTTTACTGATTGGGATGGAAAGACGTATTGGCCAAACCAACCTTTGCCGCTCAGCATTCAGCCTCATAGCTTCAAGACGCCGAAACTTGTCATAGACTGTGCGCCGATGTGTCATCCCACTGGGAAACAAGCAACGCACCTTGATGAGGCAATTAAGACGCTTCGGTTGGCGGAGTCATCAAGACCTGTCCACGTCGTCGAGATTCAGCTTACGAGCTCTGAGCATTGGGACAGCAGGTTTCGACATCGCCACAACCCCAGTGTTCCCAGCTTCTCGGCTTTTTTACCGTAGCCAAGTTGTCGGCCTCCACCGTACCCTGCAAATTCTGGCGAAGAAAATTCTATGCTACCATACCGAGCTTCGCAAAATGGTGGATTTGAAGCAGACGACACGTCTCTTAGCCTAGGCTTGAATATGGTCATGTGCATGCGAAACTAATTCCAAGAGCCTTCGACACACCAAAGATCACACCTACACCATTTCTTGTTGAAATTGTGACGGTGGACACAACAACTAGGAGTTATCGAGAAAGACTTCGATGACTATATCTCACGGACATGATCAGATGTTCTCCCTTTTGTGTCATGCCAAATGTTGGCGGTCGTCCATCCCATTCATCAATTAGCAGCACAATGTAATTATCGAGCATCTCCATGCTGTCCGCGGGACCTATAGGTGAAGACCACAGGCAAAGCGAATTTCAGATTCTCGATAGTTATAGCCTAGATGCCGATGCTAAAATCGACAGCGGTGATGCTGACTTCAGAGGCATCTTGAGACGGGTAGATGGAGACCTGTAAGCTGCTACAAGTGGTCATGGAGACAAAAAGGATCTGACATCACATCAATTTCACATATGCTCAATAGTCTGCTATAATCGAAGTCGAGGCGAATGGTCCTCGAAGGTTTCTTGTATTCATCTTCATACAGGGCCTAAGAATGAGAGACGCCAGGCAATGCTGATGAGTGATCTAAGCGACGATATCATGGTCCGCTCTCATACTGATTCTATGCCATCGCAAAATCACGAATCAACTGCTGCTCGCGCTGCCTGTATACCCAACGCCAGGAATAAATGTCGAAACGAGATCGTGCTTAGTATAGACACGAATTCGAAAGAAGAACCTGATCCGCTGGCCTGTGGTGTGGGGCCGAAGGTGGTGACTTTTGGCGGAGTATTGTCTTCGATAGAGTGTGCGTCCAGGGAAAATGCTTTGAGCTCATCAGAATGGGAAGCCGCCCGGAGGACCGCCTCTTCGTTGGCCACCAGGCATGCCGCCCATGCCACCAAACGGGCTTCCGCCGCCGGTGCTGAAGTGAAAGCCGCCTCCTCCACCGCGGCCGCCGCCCATGCCTCCCATGCCTCCACCTCCCATGCCGCCGAACATTTGCATTACTGATCAACACATTAGCACAATAGTCGGTGCGTCCACAAAAGCAAAACTTACAGATTTCAGGGTCGATACCACCAGCACCGCCCATACCACCACCTCCGCCAAACATGTCAGATGGATCAATAAGATCCTCACCCGAGTCGTATCTGGCGCGCTTTTGCGAGTCGCTCAATGTCTCATGGGCTTCTTGAATCTCCTTGAACCTCTCTGCGGCCTCCTCGTCGCCGGGGTTCTTGTCGGGGTGATGTATGATGGCCAGCTTACGGTATGCCTTCTTGATCTCCTGTTCGGTGCAGTCCTTCTCGAGCCCAAGAATCTTATAGTAGTCCTTCCTCTTGCTCTTCTTGAGTTCCAATTCCGCGTCACGAATCTCCTTGGCAATGCCGGGCTCGGCTGGATTGGCTTCGTGGATAGCCTTGAGCTCGCGAATGGCTTCATCCCAGTTTCCAGATTCTCCCAAAGCCTTTGCCCTCGTCTTCCGTGCCTTGGTGTAGCTGGGATCGAGCTCGAGGGCCCTGTCGCAGTCTGCAGTCGCAGCCTTCCAGTTCTTTAACCTCGAGTTGCACAGCGCTCGGTTCTGCAGAATCTTCGAGTTGGTGTTCTTGTTCGATGGATCGACTTCGAGGGCCTCGGTATATGTGTCCACGGCCTGTTGGTATCGGCCAGCCTTGAACGACGCATTGCCGTCCGACTTCATCCGCTCTAGCTTCTGCACCATCCGCAGATACTTGACTGCAGCCTTGAAGTCAGGGTCGCAGCTGAGCGCCTGCCTAAAGTGCTGCATAGCCTTGTCATTCTCGCCTTGCGCGTACAGAATACGGCCTCTTAATACCAGGGCGTCTGGATCCTGGTTGTTGTTCCGCAGTATCGCCATGACCACGTTCTGAGCCTCGCCGAGCGCATTGGGGTTGCCCATTCGCAAATGTGCCTCTCCACGCATGAGCAGCCACTTCCGCGGCCTGTCTACACCAACGCCCAGACCCTTTTCAGCCTCGTTGAGCGCGTAAACGACCATTGAGCCGGAGCCTTCGTTTTTCGACGTCTCCTCGGCCATCCGCAGGTGCTTCTGCATGTTCAGCGCAGGCTGCATGTCTTTGGCCGTCGCGTTGATCTGGTTGTACACCTGCACAGCCTCGTCTGGCCGGCCCAAGCTCGTGTATACCCTCCCTAACCGCAGCAAAATCTTCATGTTGTCTGGGTCCAGCTCATCCGCCATTTTGCAGTCTTCTAGTGCCTCGTAGAAGCGGTTTGCAGAAATGAAGGCGGCGGCTCGGTTCGAGTAGTAGGTGGCATTTTTGGGGTCGGCCTCGATAGCTGCCTCTGATTAGCGCGGGTGTCTGCATTGTGTGCGGTGGTGCAAGATGCGTCAAAATCTTCGCGTCCACACTCGTGTCACGCACCTTTCGAGTACTCCTTGATCGCTGCGGGGTAGTCCTTGATCTTAAAGAACTTGTTGCCCGCAGCCTTGTACTCCTCGGCATCGATTGTCGGGGGCTCTGGTGGAGGGGTCGCAGCCTCGGGGGTTGCAGCATAATTTGTGCCCTGCGGCGGCGGGCTCTTGGTGTACCGATGCGGCGGAGGAGCGGGCCTGCTCTCATCGTGGCCATTCACGCCATTCGCCTTGGGAGGGTTCGCAGCCGCCGGGCTCGAGGGCGCAGGCGATGACGAGGCGTCCCTGTCGACCATGGGCACGTCCACGGGCGCGGGCTGGTCGGCCATGGCTGACATGGCCGAGTGGGAGAAGCGCTTCCGCTGCTCGGGCGGGAAGTTTAGCGGGTGGGAGTCGTCGTCGTACTTGGACGAGCGGCGGGACGAGTAAGAATTCGAGTTGGAGCGGCGGCTGCTAGTGTGGGTGCGCTCCCGCTCCTTCACACGTGAATGCGTGCTCTTGTCGGGCGACGAGGGAGGGGTGCCTGGATTGCTGCTCGCCGGGCTGTGGGGGGCGAGATGGGGGACGGGCGGCGCGGAGCTCTTCGACTTCTTGGAGGATTTGGTGAAGAGGGAGGGAAGAACCATGGAGGCGAAGTCGGACTGGTCGCGGCCTGCTTGGTGTAACGGGATCTAGTTCGCTGCAGCGACTTTTGGTTGAGTCCGGCGCGAAACAAAAAAGTTCGGGATAAGCTGGCCTAAATTTGTTGCTAGAAGCTTCCACCTGCGAGGGTAGGCCCGCTAGACAGGTGCCACACTGTCAAGCCGCAGCGCTCGTGCATCGAAGGCTGGGGCTGATAATTCTCCGCAAACACCAATCACCGCGAGATGCGCCTATACTTTTCAGGTCTGTATGGAGGTAGAGTGATCATTGGCCTGCAAGACTTGGTAAAACGATATTGAAAGAATCTGGACAACCTTGAGAGGCTCTTTGTCTCAGACAGTTGTTCCTTTTACCAATTCTCTCTCTTCTTGCAATTGATGTTGGGCGCTCAGGAAAGCGAAATGTCGAAAATTCCTCCAATACCAATCAGCGAGGTTGGGATCTGCAGCATCACCACAGTGACAGCAGCAGCATGCATCAATATCACGGCCACTACTGGCGCTCGTTGTCATCTTTGCATGTTTTCCGCGATGTGTTGTTCTTCTTCACAGCCAGCCTTTCTTTTTGTGAACCAATGCAAATTGGTCTCTGTTCGCGGGTGCAGCGGACTCAATACTGGCTGCAGTTTAATTTGGCAGGAGGACGGTCAGAAAATCAGATAACCTAATGACCTTCAGGGAGATTTTCAACGTCCGACATGCCGTGTTGTGACACAATGTCTGAACCCTTCAGGGAGTTGCCGGATGCAGCAATGCGAACCAGTGTCTGACCAATCAGCCTATTAGCCTCAGCCGGCCCGACAAGAGCTCAAACGTAGTCCTTCTGAGCACCTGGTAGGCAAGAACGGACTTTCGAAAACATCATGCCCATAATCTCTTCTTCGATGTAGAATTATTGCGGTCCTTTGATCCAGTTGCTGGACCCCTCGCGCCTTCGTCATCGCCCGAAACGGCGCGGGCTCGTGCCTGTACCTCCGCAACTCCAGATCCCGCGGCCCTGGCCACAGCGCACTCTGCACACTTCAACCAAGCTGTGGGCGCAATCTCTGCGCGATTGCTTGTACCACCAACCTCTAACTTCGTTCGTCTACACGAAACACGTTGCGCGAACTCACCTCTTCTCTTGTACCTGGTCACACGGACAGTACATCACCGACGTCAGTAGTAGCTGCGACTCTCCACCCTGCGAAGGCATCTACGGCTTGACCAGATCGTACACACCAACTGCGCACAGCAGCTTCTCGCGTTAGAATGGGGCTCTCCTACAACATCTACCTGAACTCTTCGCGCATTTACGGCTGCAAGAACTGCAAAACACATCTCTCTAACCACGATGACATCCTGAGCAGAGTACGTACAAGCATAAAGCATGGTCCATCAACAGGAGACTGACGCAACCCAGAACTTCCGCGGCCAGCACGGCAAAGCATACCTCTTTGACAGCGTCGTAAACGTCACCGAGTCAGAGCCTAACGAGCGCAACATGACCACAGGCCGCCACATCGTCCGCGATATACACTGCAGACAATGCAAGGAGACGGTAGGCTGGAAGTACGACAAGGCTTACGAGGCAAGCGAGAAGTACAAGGAGGGCAAGTTCATCCTCGAGGCTGAGCTGCTATGTTCTGTGACTTGATTTGTACCGCTGCAGCAGCTGGGCGGCAAGGACGCGCATCACCTTGGAGTTTTTTTGGGCATTGGGCACGATCTGGGACGGTTCATGGGAGTCTTTCTGGGTCAATTGTCAAGAGGGCGTTCTGGCGGGGCGAAGGGACTGGATCTACTTGGTATGTTTCCCCATCTCTTCAACCGCCCGATCTTCCCGTACGCATGCAATGATGCTGCGCACCCTATATCGCTGGAGATGCTTCTAGCGCACTATACGCGTAAAGGAGCTGGAGAATGCTCAAGATGCAGTGCGCGAAGCTGCGATACCACACGATGCCTTCACCCCGGTGCGATCGTCGTGCTGACTTGAACTCAGGAAATGCGCTTTTTGTAAACTTATCCCTACCATGATCTCACCAGAATTTACGACATCAGTATACGTTTCCGTCAAATTCCATTAGTGATGCCTGGCTACCCCGCCCAATCGAACCTCGGCGGGGTAGGTCTCCTTCCGCATCATCATCGAGCAGCTCCCGCGCAACGGGCCCGCGGTTTTATGGCGGAACTACATAGCTAGGCTTCGACTCCACTTACTCCAGTCCTCGTTATTACTTCTTCATTTCATCTTCAATCGGCCCGTGTATCAATTCAGACAACCATTTTTCATACTTCAGACCAGATTTACATTATGGCGAAGGATACAATGAAGGCAGTAGTTTTCAAGGGGCCAGGAAAGGTGGTGATTGAGGATCGACCAGTACCAAAGATCAAGGACGCGACAGATATCATCGTCAGAGTTGACAAGGTACGTCAGCAGCACAGACTGAACTTGCCAAGCTAACAATATGCAGACAGCATTATGCGGAAGGTGAAATTTGCTCCACTCAGATGCCACCACTGAAAGCTAATTTCTTAGTGAACTGCACGTTTACCGTGGCCACCAGCCTTCCGGAACGGACTTTATCATGGGCCACGAATTCACCGGCCATGTGCACGAAGTCGGCTCATCAGTCAAAAGTGTCAAGGTCGGCGATCACGTTGTGTCGCCATTCACTGTCTCTTGCGGCGAGTGCTTCTACTGCACGCATGATTACTCTTCGCGGTGTACCAAGTGCTTGCTATTTGGTAGCGTGCCGTTGGATGGCGCCCAGGCCGAGTACGTGCGTGTGCCGCTGGCAGATTCTACAGTTGTCAAGGCACCTGCAGACATCAAGGATTCGGCGTTGGTGCTGATGGCAGACATCTTCCCTACGGGTACGTGTCAAGATTGCCGTTTGGTGACCTAGCAGTTTGCTAACAAACTACAGGCATGTTCGCAGCCAAGAATGGATTCCAACACTCGACCCCCGAGGAGATCAAGGACAGCGTGGTTGTGCTCATTGGGTGCGGTCCAGTCGCTCTATGTGCACTACTGAATTTGACGGACTACAAACCCAAGAAGATCCTAGCAGTCGACTCTGTTCCATCACGCCTTGAGCTTGCCAAGTCACTTGGCGCAGAGCCGTGGAACTTCCAAACAGATCGTGAAGGCCTAGACAAGCGCGTCAAAGAGCTCACCGACGGTCGTGGAGCAGACGTGATTGTCGAAGTCGTTGGTTTGTCGCCAGCACTGCGCATGGGCTTCGAGCTAGTGCGACCATGGGGCGTCATTTCAAGCGTGGGCGTGCACAACGGCGAGATCCCGTGGACAGGCAACGAGGCTTACGGCAAGAACGTTAGGGTGCAAATGGGACGATGCCCAGTTCGCAGTGTGTTTCCAGAGGCGCTTGAGAGCTTGAAGCGTCACCAGGACAAGCTTGGGTGAGTCTGCAAACATCATGAGAATAGCTCACTACTAACGATTTCAGCTTCATGGCCGACAAGATCATGCCACTCAGCGAGGCAATCGAGGGCTACGACATCTTTGACAAGATGAAGGTGCAGAAGGTTGTGTTTGAGGCGCAGAAGTAGTATTTTCAAGAGGTGTTCAAGTGGAAAGGTGCATTGAACGGTGTTGAGGTGTGTCGAGTTGTGGTCGAAGTCTGTTTGCTGCTGGCCAATCATAGGATGGGGCGCGATTGAAGCAATGTGCTGGCCGTCGAAGTTCGTTCGAGTACACACGAAGCACCTATAGTCAGGGCAGATCCTGGAGTGATGTTAGTTGTGTCAAAAGCAAATCATAGTTGCGCCATCAAGATCTCCATTGGCGAGGCTGTCCGCTGGTCAGAGCTTCGCGGGGCTCGGTGCGGATGGGCGGCGAGCTGGACATGCAAGTTCGAAGCAATAGCAGCCACATCAATGCAGCGTGATTGCTGTGATGAAGCGATGCAGCTGCTACACAGCGCAATCTACTGCGCCAATTATCCCATGGCTCCTCCCAGTTTGCACGCGCATTCTGTTCAATACGGCAAGGCTCGCCTGTCTTGCTGTCTCGCTAAGGCGACTGCGACCTGTCTCCCAAATATCCTTTGTCCATTGTGCCTGAGTGATCTTCTACTTTGTCACCACAGCCTGCATATACACGATTTCGCCGACATACCTCATCGTCTCCCCAATCCCCTCCACCTCTTCACATCCCCTGTCCCCTCTCACTCTCGGTTCGCCCGCACCGACCACCTCCCCCGCCACTTCCGTGACTACCTGTGAGTCGCTGCTCCAACACAATAACACTGCTTCACGTCAACATTCACTGACAGTCGACGCGACAATTGAAGGCCCTCCACGCGCACTCCCCCAAACCTCACCTAGGCCCTTTCTTGACCTCCCCGAATTGCTGTGAGTGTTGTACTGTGGCGCGTCGCAAACTTACGTCACTGACCGTAGCTGCAGCTCGTTCCGGCCATTCATACAACATGTCCACAGAAGAGTCTCAGCCAGGCCCCGGTCAGGACGCCGGCCGTGTCGCCGAGCAGCTTGACCGCCTGAACATTGACGGCGAAGGCGACGCTGCTCCGCGCACTGAGCAAGAGTACGCCGAGTCGCAACTTACGCTCCGCGCCATTGTCTCTTCGAAGGAGGCTGGTGTGATCATAGGCAAGGCGGGCAAGAACGTAGCCGACCTGCGCGACGAGACTGGTGTACGCGCCGGCGTCAGCAAAGTCGTCCAGGGCGTTCACGACCGCGTCCTCTCCGTCACTGGCAGCCTCTCGGGCACATCCAAGGCATACGGCTTGGTCGCAAAGGGCCTGCTTGATGGCGCGCCCGCAATGGGTATGGGTGGTTTAGTCCGTACTGACGGCACCCATCGTACGTTTCAATCTCGGTACCCTTGCTCACTGAGCGGCACGAATGCTTCAATGCGCTAACCTCAATTGCAGCCATCCGCCTCCTCATTTCGCACAATCAGATGGGCACTATCATCGGACGCCAGGGCTTGAAGATCAAGCAGATCCAAGACGCTTCTGGTGTTCGCATGGTTGCACAAAAGGAGATGCTCCCCCAATCGACCGAGCGCATTGTCGAAGTACAAGGGTCACCAGCAGCAATCGAGAAGGCTATCCTAGAGATTGGCAAGTGCCTGATCGATGATCACGAGCGCGGCTATGGCACTGTCCTCTACAACCCCGCCGTAAGGGTCCAGCCAGGTGCTGGCCCTGGACCTCTGTCCAATGGTGGCGCCGCTTCCGGTCTCGGTGGTGGGCGTTCGTACAACCGCACTGGTCACGGTGCCGACTTCAGCGACTCGCCACCCACGTCGTACTCGCGTCGATCTGGATCCGATGCTGCGAGCCGACCCCCGCCTCCGACACACGATGAAGATGGTGTGGAACTCCAGACGCAGAACATCAGCATTCCTTCCGACATGGTGGGCTGCATCATTGGCCGCGGTGGCAGCAAGATTAGCGAGATCCGCAAGACATCGGGCGCTCGCATCTCCATTGCCAAGGCTCCCCACGATGACACTGGCGAGCGTATGTTCACCATCACCGGAAGTGCCAACGCAAACGAGAAGGCCCTATATCTGTTGTATGAGAACCTCGAGGCTGAGAAGATGCGACGTAGCCAGGCTGCGGAGTAGAATGCCGCTCCCTAATTTGATATTGCGGACAGCGACGGGGACACGGCGGCATGGTGTGCGCCAGACGTCTCCAAGATCACTGTATTCTCACCAGGAAATGCTCCATGGTGGGCCGTGTGTTCGACCTACCGACGTCGATAGCAAAGGTTGCCTTGATCACTTTTCTGCGCCACCTGATGGATACCATGGGATGCTCAGGGGCATTCTTACATTTCTTCCCAGAACTTGTCAGAAGATCTGACAGCAGGTTGAGCGTGTCACGAAAATCATGACTTAGGGCTTTGATATCCGGATAGCATGTTTGCTTGCGGCATCCAATGTCGGAGCGAACCTGGCTTCCATTTTCTTTACGGGGTCTTGGCGAAGAAGAACGGGAAGAAAGACGAGATCAATCTCATGCTCGACCACTACGACACCATCACCTCACCTTACTCTACCCTCCGTACCTTTCCTAATCACTCTCCCTCGACATCCTACTTGCTCTTACCACAACAACATTCACGCCCTCCTTACCTACTCTCTCCTAGATACCGACTAAACAATGATATCTACCATATCTATCTCACTTTGTGAACTTGTGATGTTGTGAATGTTTTATCATCGACCCTTGCCTTTGTGGTCTGTTGATCTACATCATTAGGGTCCATGTGCAAAATATGGAAGTTTCAACTTCCTCCTCAACACCATAGTCTGTTGCACCGAACAGCGCAAGACGCCGCACGCATATGCTCATCTCAACCACGCAAAGCATATTGCGATCAGATTGAATTGCTCGCATTTA
This sequence comes from Setomelanomma holmii, assembly GCA_010015745.1. NCBI lineage: Eukaryota > Fungi > Ascomycota > Dothideomycetes > Pleosporales > Phaeosphaeriaceae > Setomelanomma > Setomelanomma holmii. The sequence goes on from ML978173.1 coordinate 167,839, forward strand.
ACATGCGAACGCATCAAACCTATGGTCATCTTCTGATGCGGTGAGGTTCGGCAACACCCGCTTATGCTTCTCTGGTACGCCACGAAAGACCAGGGTCTTTAGACTAACAGACTATGCACGACCGACTGTTTTCCGAACCAGCCTGCCACGCCTGCAGGTGTTTTCTTCGGTACTATGCCCTTCTTGGACGGGTGCACCTTGGTTAAAGATGGCTCTGACCGCACTTTGTCTTTGGTCCCTGCATTGTTCGCACTCTGAATCTTCACTCCTCAGCGCTCACAGAAACCTCCGCCTCCCAAAAACTTGCAAAAACTGGAAAGACTCCAGACTGCAAGACTACGATCGGATCGACTACGACACGCACGACAACACCAGCTGAATTCTCAGCAAGATGGCGCCCGTTCAAACACAGACCATGACGGCCCACCAGTTCGACAACCCAATGATCATGTTGTCCGGCCGCGTCTCAAACCCGTCAGGACGCTCAACACGCACAGGCAAAGCACTACTCTCATACACACCACAAATCCCCAACGAGCACCCAGACATCAACCTCTCATTACTCCGCAACAAACTACTTCTACAATGTCGGCAATACATCCCATCGCACCTTCTCCACGACGCACTCGCAGACGGAATCTACTCGCGCGCCGAACGCTGGATCACGCCCTCCAGCCAAGCAGCGTCCAGATTCGGCAAGAAAAAACGATACTACGTCCTGCACACGGACAGCTTCAAATTGCAGCAAGTCGGCAGTGCGTGGGAAGCGCGGATCTGCAGTGCGAGTCAACCCATTGATGCCGGGAACGGTGTTGTGCTGTTTGTCAAGGAGAGGCCCGAGTGGGATGCGTTTATGGCTGGGTATAGGCGCCAGGGCAAGAGGGCGGGACAGCTTATGAGGCTCAAGCAGAAAGATACGGAGAGGAGTTGGCGGGAAAGTTGGAAGAGGAGGTGTGGGTTTGAGGGCGGGGAGGGGGTGAAGAAGGAGGTTAATGCGGGGCCGATGTGGGTGTTGGTCAAGTGTGCTATTGGGAGGATTGTCAAGGGTGAGGCGTGAAGTTGTGAGTACCGCTGTGCTCTTTGGTCTGGGGCGGAAAGGGCTTTACTGGCATGGGATGGGAATTTTGCACATGATACCACGGGATGCACGGGTTGGCGCGGATGCATGGATTTTCTGGCGTTTTGGCAGGTTTCGGCTTTTTGCAGCATTTTTCTGCGCGAGGAAAACACGGTATGACATGACGACCTGCATGGATTTTCTACTGGCGCATGCCGTGGACGGTGAATTTTCACTAGACGGCCAGAGACTTCTACAAGTCTCTTTGGGATTAGATGAGAAGTACGAGCATTCAACCATCTATGGATTCTGTTATCCACACATTGCAGCCACTGGGCTGACTTGATCCTGAGTGTGCATCAACATGCGCATTGGTGTGATTTGGCAACCACGCAACCTCCTTCACGAACTAAGCACCTAGACACCTCGTGCCCGCTCTCCAATTCTTCACATAATCCGTTCGCAGCGTTGCTCCCCATCATCACAAACAATTCTGCATCTTGCCCATCTCATCCCACATGACGCTCTGCAGCCCCACGTCAATTAAGCGAGGAGGCTGAATAGCGGGCGGCAGGGGTCGGTGCGAAAGCGTAGCGTTTAGCGTCGCTTTTTACCCCGTCTTAGCTCCGCTACCTTGATGCCACGGTTGACTTTCGATCAGCCGTCCGCTTAGGGCGCACAGAGCCACGGTTTGTTCTCAACGTTCACCTTGGACAACTTCATTGCGTGTCGACGCGCTGCCGTTCCTTTCACTGGATTTTGTAGAACTGTTTGCGACGATATCTGGGCCCCTTGAGCAAGTGAGGAGCGAGTGCGCTGCTACGAGTACATTGCATTGGAGTCTGAGCTGCGTGCAAGTGACAGCACATCCACGCTTTAATAGACTTGTATCGAGTCAGCGATTTCACGCCGGGATTCACCCCTTCGCCACGATGGCGCGCGACAGCACGGCAGTACAGAACGGCGGAACAAGAAAGCGGAGAAGCAGCATGTCGCAGCAGCTAGACGGCGCGGTGCACTCACTAGAGAAGGGGATTGAAGAGCACGCTGAAACACTTGCGCGCAACCCAAAGGAGCAGAAAGAAGCTGGACTTGGACAGTTGGTCATTTGCGTAGGAGGAATATACGCCAGCTTGTATGCACCGTCCTTGAACGAAGTAGCAATGCAGTGCTAACACGACTATAGTCTGAGCTGGGCTTACCTCCAAGAACGTCTGACCACCACCACCCACGGCCCTTCGAACGCGCGCTTCAAATACGCCATCTTTCTCAATACCGTCCAGTCCGCCTTCGCCGCCATCACCGGCCTCGTATACCTCGTGTCGTCTGCGCCTCGCGACCCCAAGACCGGCGCGCGCAAGATTCCCGCAATCTTCCCTTCGAAAGCAATCATTTCCCCGCTCCTCTTGATCGCGGTCACGTCCTCACTCGCTTCGCCTTTCGGATACGCCAGCTTGAAGCACATTGACTATGTCACATTCATCCTGGCAAAGAGCTGTAAGCTCCTGCCTGTCATGTTTCTGCACATCTCGCTATTTCAGAAACGATACCCGCTGTACAAATATCTTGTCATCGGCTGCGTCACGCTCGGCGTCGCCGTTTTCACCCTACACAACCCGTCCACGGCGAAAAAGGCAGCGAAGAAAGGTCTCGATGCCGATGCGTCCAAGACCCTTGGGCTGTTCTTGCTAGCGGTGAACTTGCTCTTCGATGGCTTGACGAATACAGTCCAGGATCAAATCTTTGGGACGTTTAAAGGGTTTACAGGACCGCAAATGATGTGTGCGCAAAACATCATTTCAACACTGCTTACAACCACATACCTACTCGTCTCCCCATACCTCACATCCACCCCACTCGCACCATACATCGGCCTGTCCGCCAATTCCGCAGGCGAACTCTCCGACGCGCTATCCTTCGTAACAACCTACCCTTCCGCGGGCTGGGATGTACTCGCCTTCAGCGCCTGTGGCGCCGTCGGGCAAGTTTTCATTTTCCACACGCTCGCGCATTTTAGCAGCTTGTTGCTTGTCACGGTCACGGTGACGCGCAAGATGTTGACAATGCTGATGAGCGTGGTGCTGTTTGGGCACCAGGTTACGGGCATGCAGTGGGTGGGCGTGGGGTTGGTGTTTGGGGGGATTGGAGCCGAGGCGGAGTTTAATAGGCGGGAGAAGAGGAGGAAGATTGAGGCTCAGAAGGCGGGAAAAAAGGTGTAGATTCTTGGCTGTATTCTCAATCGGCATATTGGCGCATTGGGCGTAGACACACGTCCAAAGTATTTATGGGAAGATGGGATGTGTTTTGTAGATCAGACTTGCATTGCATTTGAGTCTGATGTAGACTTGTCGAAAACGACTGGGTATATAGATCAGACCACCATCATGGTAGGTTCTGATAAACTATCTCTCAACCACACACTCCATGCCCACTACCACCATCGCGTCCACCGTTCTCGGGATTCATTCCACCACAGGCCCTGAGCCATCTAGGCAGTAGGGACTTGCTCAATCCTGCTACTCGCCGTATCCAGCAGCGCGGGCTTGGCAATCTTCTTCCTCAAAATATGCCTCTTAATGAAATACGGCAGCCACACTTTGGTCTCGTACTTGAGGTACACGCTCGTGGGGACACTGAAGACTTGGTCCAGTTCTTCGAGCGTGAGCTGCTTTGTCTCGCGCACGAAGCAGAAGATCATGAACCATGCTATGAGGTTGAGACCGGCGTAGAACCCGACTGTGGAAGGAATTAGCATGCGTTGAGCAAGTAGGACTTTGGGGACTTACAAGCTCCTGTGCTCGTCATAACAGTGCGCATACGCGGGAATGTAAGCGACAGAATGCCGGCGAAGGTGTTGTTGATGCACACCGCCCACGCCATACCCTGCTCACGCTGGATCGTGGGGAAGACTTCGGCGCTGTATTGGAACGCGACAGGTCCTTCGCCCATACTGTACGCGATCGTGAAGAGGTACACGAACAGCACGACAGGGCCAATTTTACTGCCTCGACTGGCGGTCTCAGAATCGTTCAGGAGCGACAACCCCGCTGCGAGAAGCGTGACGCACATGATCGGGAACGTGATCAAGCAGAGATTCCGGCGGCCTTTTGTGTCGATAAGGAAGAGGGTCGGGATAGTGAAGATAACTTGCACCGCGCCGTAGCCGAGAGATGCGTACAGCGCTTCGGTGGGTGTGTAGCCTACGTCCGTGAAGATGGTACTGGAGTAGAATGAGATAATGTTGATGCCGCACATTTGCTGCGCAATCATGACTGTGCTAGCGCCGTAGTTCGCCCTCCTAATTCTTGGAACCTTGAAGCAATCCCACAAGCGCGCAAAGTAGCCCGCGCCACGAGCGAGTTTGAGTTCTTCTTGGTAGATGACGTAGCTGTAGTAGTAATCGCGCGCGCCGATGATAGGGTGTGCGCGGAGTTTGGCCATGGATTTGAAGCCCTGTGCGATTTTGCCGTGCTTCATGAGCCAGCGCGGCGACTCGGGGCAGAAGAAAATGCCGATGGCGAGGATGAAGGAGGGAATGAAGGCCGAGCCGAGTTGGAGGCGCCAGGCGATGCGGGGGACGTCTTTGACGATGACGTTGGCGCAGAAGCCGCAGAAGATGCCTGTGTGGGTGAAGGTATTAGTCACGTGTTTTGCGGGATAGTGATGGCGTAGTTGGAAGGGTGTTAGGACTCACCAATGACGACCCAGAGTTGCCAGAACATGACGAGCGCGCCTCGAATGCGGGCTGGTGCCATCTCAGCAGAGTAAATGGGCACGGTGGCGTTCTTTGCGCCAATTCCAATGCCCATGACGAAGCGCGCGGCGAAGAGTCCTTGCCATGACTTTGCGAAACCAGAGCCAATTGGCGTGGCTGTGAGACAGAGCGCAGTAAGGAAGATCTCGCCTCGTCGTCCGAGGTAATGGTTGAGTGGGTCGGTGATGAAAGCGCCAATGAGACCGGCAGTCAAAAAGATGATGGAGTTGATGATTCCGACAATCCACTCATCAGTGCCTTTACCGTCGATGCCGAACTCTGTGGGGAAAGACAAATTGGCGCCGTTGGAACCAGTCTGGTCCCAGCCTTGGGTGGCAGCTCCAATGGCACAGAGACCAATTGAGTACCAGAGCATGACAGGACCATTCCACTTGTGATCGCGCTCATAAATCAGAGCCGCGCGCTCGTCTTCTCGCAAGTCTGAGAGCATTTCAAATCGCTCTGGGTCACGCGCAACAAGAGCAGCGCGGCCAAAGAGCTCCGCGTGCTCGGCCATGCCATTGGACGTCGCGAACTCGGCCGCATCAGCGACCGCAGCTTGCTTGGACAGGCGCGCAAGCGGGTTGTGGACAATGTTGCCCGTGACCGATTGCCTACGTCCCGTGTCCTCTGCCAAATCTGGCGACTCGGAGTGGTGAATCTTCTCATTCTCGGGCGCGATAATCTTCTCATTGTGGTGCGCGTTGGGATCGGTGTAGACCTCCTTCTCAGGAAGGCCGTTGTGGACCTCTTTGTCCGACATGGTGGGCAGCGATTGCGATTGACCTCTGGGAATTCGAGAAAGAGCAGAGCGACAGGTCAGCGCTCGAAATCCGGGGGAGCACACGAGCCTTTCAAGCCTGGGGATGGAGGGCTAAAGGTGGGTCCCTCAACGTTTGCAAGGGCTTTCACTGAGCTTTCCAAGCGCGGAACAGGACGCTGCGTAGCATCCGGGTAAGTGGTACAGGTAGCTTTGCAAGGCACGGAGCGTTGATGTTACAATCGGCATCCCAGCACGCTTATCTCCACCAACAATACGTCATTGTCCGGTGGTGAAGGACGCACGCTAGCGCCCATGTTCATGAACGTCTCCACTTATTCTCCACATGGAGTCCTCAATGCGGAGACGATGGACAAGCTCGTGAGCCGTTAGCTCAGCCATGCTTATGTTCAGCATCTTGGCTCTTACTCCAAGATTCGCGCACGCCGAAGACGTGTGCGCGCGATGCATGCGAGCATGCGTGCGCTCGGTCGAATGTTCCGTGCTCGCGGCGCCGCTGCTTCCTCGGATGGCCCTTCGGATTGCCTGTTGTGGTTATGCTGGTGCAGCTAATGAGCCCTGCAGTCCGCCCGGGCTCACGAGGCACAACGGCTGCCGGACAATGGTGCGGCTTGCAGGCATGAAACAACGAGACGGGAGGCTGAAGCGGGGTACACGCCTCTGTAGCGCACCGTGGCTTTCATCCATGATGATTTGAGCCTTGTAGCGTTGTGATGGTCAGGCGGGCAAGGCGTTTAGCTGTGTGAGCCGCTAATGTCACGGTAGCCTCTTTCGGTTAGCCGGCACAGAAAAGCCGTGAGCATGGCAAACCTTGTCGAGCGTATCAAGACGTAATGCCGAGCACACACAAGTTTCGACTCACGATGCCCGAATTCGGGCCACGAAACGGGAGGCCTTATGTATGTCGTTTTCCCATGGTTCGACGTTGCGGGGTCTTTTGTCGTCTGACAACCACGTCTGCTGTTCAAACTGTTGCTCTCGATGTTCGTGGCTTTCGAGCAGGGTTACATTCGAATCGAGGTATCCCCATGGGCGAAATTGGAGACTCCACAACTCTTGTCCAGACCAACGTCCCCACCTCTTAACATGTCTCCAGTTTTAATCGATGTACTCGGTGCCGACAGCACTTGTCTGATCCTTGGAGGCTCAGCTGCAGATTCCTCACTGTCACAAGATTGGCAGCACTGCATATCATTGGTTTCCCTGCGCTGAAATATCACTCGACTTGGTATCTTGTTGGTCCCACTTCGAATATCACGCCATGAGCCGCCGAGCCGCATGCACTCTCACATTCATTGGCTGGACCTTCACAGTGGCATTGATGCGATTGGGCCATCAGTCTGCCAACGGAATGCATTGGACTAGCAACTAGTCCTTACTTGCGGCTGAACCAATCACATGAAAACGATTCTTCTGCTGCGAAGAGCCCATACAAAGTTCATTTTATCTAGAAATTGTGTCTTCGGCGGCTAAACATTCTTCCTTGGTGTCTCTACGCTACGGAACATACTCATCGTCGCTATCGTTGTCTTCGACTGGGTCTTCCTCATCCTCATCATCCTCCTCCTCGTACTCCTGATCTCCGCCTTCAGCATCTGCAACATCCTCCGCGGCCGCAATCAGCTCACTGCCGACTTTTCGTCGCCCACTCCCAGCCCTTGATCCTACCTTGTCGTGTTTCTCTTTTCCCTTCCCCTTGCCGTTAAACCCCTTTGTCTTGTTCTTGCGCGGATTCTGGAGCCGCCCATATACCTTCTCCAGATCAAAAGCGGGCAGATCTGGGAAATGGTCTTGCGCTATGATTTCAAAGCTCATCCTCTCCTTCTGGTACAATCTCACCAACTTGACGTCGTCGGTACTGTCCCAAGTTGGGCCCTTCTTTGGGTCTTTCAGTTGCATGAACTGATTTCTGAATTGGTTGAGATTTCGGGTTGGAAAGAAGTGCTGGAGGATGACCTCATCCTTCAGATCTGGTAACACGAATCGTTTGAGGCAGAGCAAGGCTCGTTTGTCTTTCTCGGCCCAAAACTCGCGTTTATCGTAGCCGACTACCTTCGGACGGGGAGTGTTGCGGGCTAGATCAGTAGTCCAGCCGAATCCATCCAACTCTCCTGCCATGACATTGCTCTTCTCGAGAGTCAACTCTAAAGCTTCAAGAGCTTCATTGCGTCTGTCGTTGAGAAGTACTATGTCTTGGGCTTGGGCGAGCGGATTTGCAGCCAAAGATATGCTGTTTGAACTATCTGCAGCAACGGAGGAATCCATGACTGAAGCTGCGACCATGACGGTGGCTGCTGCAGCCTATCTGTATGATCCGTTGATTGCTCCCCCATTCCTTTCCAGCTTGTGGTGGAAGCACGTAGCCCACAATCACGACGGTGTTGTCGACCACAACCAGCGATATGATGTTCATAGATCACGCTGATAGTCCTGCACCACAAAGCAAGTCTTCCATGACGGGGCAAGAATTCCTGACTAAAAGCAAGCATCGAGTATTCGGTAAATCACAACACCTGGGACAACGAGACCGTAGGGTCGAACAAAGCAGTCAAGAGGGCTGATGCGACTCAGTGGTTTATACTCGCTTTTCTACTCAATCATGGTTTTGCAAAGGGGGTATCAAGCTTTTCTGTTCATCTGATCCTCAGTCCATACTATCGCGAAGCGTTTCAGCCTCTCTCATGATCTCTAACTCGTCTCTGCCAACTTTGCTGTCTCACGTCTTCAGCTGTTTCGCCAGATCATCGTACTCCGTCCAGATGTCCTTGACCACGTCCTTGTACTTGGTCCATGCGGCATCCAGATCTTTCTCAGTGTTGCCAGGGAAGTCACCGTGTTCGATAATGATGGCCATGCTCTTCTTCCCGTTGAACTTCCAGTATCCCAGGAGAGTCAGACTACCACGATCCCAAGCAAATCCTTCCTCCAGGCGGACATCTGGTTTGGCATAGCGACGCTTCCTACCAGGACCTTTGGCAGGAGTTGCACCTGGGATGAGCTCGGCCGCTATGCCCGCGAGGGGCAGGACGAGGTCTGGTAGCGAGGCAACAAGCTCAGTGTGAGTCTCATCCCGGTCAGGACTGCTGGCGACTGGACTGCTAGCGGCGTCACGGCCTGCACCGATACTTGGCCGAGGACTGCCAAACGTGCCGGGGCTGAACATCTGCGAGCGATCTACAACACGATGCATCAGCCTGGAATTCATTGTAAATGTTTCACAGTTCAACTTACTACCGAGCGAGCTCTGACGGCCTCCTGGAGTTCGCGGAATAGCGGGATCTGAATCATAACATGTCAGCGCGGATGCTTCGATTGGTCAATGAGTGAAGACTTACGTGACGACGGGCTTTGGGCACTGGCAGGAGTCCTTGGTCGTGCTGTTACGCGCGAGAGTCGACCTGACTTCGCTAGACAGGATAAGTCAGCCCGGACACTGCATTTCACCACTGAGGAACTTACGTGGCTGGTTCAGCGGGTCACGGGAGTGTACGTTGTCCTCCGCGTCTGCCATGAAGGTCGCTTCGTACGGGACCCCGGGGGTGGCAGTGAACATTGAGCCAGCGGAGTGGAAGCGCCAGTACCCATCTTCAGTGTACTCGAAGCTGTTATCGTTGTCATTGTTCGGAGAAGACATCTTGGTTGATCATATATCGAGTTGGGCTCATGTGCGGTACGTACCGCTGCGGATCGACCTGATTTTCTTGAGCTCCGATGGACCCAGCGGCGCCGTAAGAATTTTGATGTGTCCAGGGTAAGAAGTGCGCGAACGGACTCATGCGATCGATATCGTGGTGTTGGAGCAGTTCGTAATCGTAGAACCTCGCTGACTGTTTGAGTTGAGCTGGCGTATACATCTGGTATGCGGGCTGACTCAGTGACTCTGCAGTGTCCGTGGTGGGTCGAAGTACGCATGCTGTGGAGCAGCCAGATCCGTGGCCCCCCAAAATCTGTCAGAAAGCTAACACTATCAATCTACGGGCTCTTTCTTACCTGGCTCTTCCGCAAAAACGCTCGCAAAGCTGGCACGAAAGGCGTGAAGTTTAGCATATAGGACAGCGCCAGGCATGCGGTAGCCAAGACGAGCGAGTGCAATATGGAGGGAGAGGGCTGCGTTGCCACACTGTTGCATAAGGTCGAATGCCTCTTCGAGCGCAATTCTGAGGGCGCCAGCGCCGATCTGTAGGTCAGCTGCGAGCGCGGCGAGCGCCATGTTGGCTATGGGACTTCCGTCGTTCATGTCTAGAGGTGTACGAGTGGGTAGATGGATTCCAATGTAGTTTCGAAGGGCTTTATGTTCGTACGCTCTGAGGTTTTGACCTTTTTCAGGAAAGCTGGAAGTGATTCGGTCGATGAGTTGCGGATGGTTGTAGATAGCGAGTGGTACTTGGCAGGGATCTCGAGTGGATTGAGTGAAAGGAGATCTGATGGGCCTTGGCAATCGCGTGCTCATCACTGTGAAGAATGGCAAGTGGACTGCCAGGTCACTAGATAAATCACGGCCAGACATTTCATAAGAGCGCCGTCGCGATACTACCTACGGTGCGTTCTCGCAATGGACCCTATTCAAGCTTGTAGTGTATATGCGTCCATATGTTCCTTCACGCTCTACACAGCCGACCAGCTTTGTCTTGTATCCACTCCTCGCTGCCCACCGCAGTAGTGGCATACAACAACCCTTCTGGGTCCCACTTCTTTTTGAGTCCGCTCAGTCTCTCCCAATTGCTTCCATAGAACTCCTCTTTCCACTTGGGGTTTCGGAAGTCGGCTTCATTCATATATGCACCACTCGCCAACTCCTGCAGCGGTGGCATGATATCCTCCGTGAGCTGCCGTTCTTGCTCATCCATAACCGCGAAAGGCACGTTGTAGTTCCATTGTTGGCTGATGACGAAGTATGACAGTAGATCCCGCCAACCTGAATGCACTGCATTCGATGGCGTCGAGGGATCCTTCACAGAACCATCGAATCCGTACGAGATGACAGTGAAGTTGGTGGTGGTGCTGATATGCCGCAGGCGTTTGATCAGCTCCAGGCTCGTCGCATTCGAGATTGCAGTCTCGCGAGAAATCATAGCACCGCCTTGTAATTGGGCTGAGTAGAATGTGCCATATGGGAACGGGCCGATGTAGTGATTTGCGTGTTCGTAGAAATTCGGGTATGAAGTGACGTTCAACTGATACGCAATACCTTGGCCAGTGAGGTAGTCTGTGAAGGGCATCATGACGGACCGCATGTCGTCTTCTGTTGCTCCGGGAATGGTGGTTTCGCCAATGAAGAAGACCGGCCCGGCTACGGCCCACTGTATGTGAGCTCCTGCATCGAGGATCCCGGGAAGCGCGTTGCGATGGAAAAACGAGACCGCATTCCAAAGAGCATCGTCGTCGACATTTCCAGAGGGGGAAGAGAAAGCGAAGGTCAAGCCGCCAATGATACTATCTGGATGTGCGCGGGATATCAACGATAGCACGACGCCATAGGTGCCACCGCCTCCGCCTGATAGAGCCCAGTAAAGGTCCGTGTTCTCGGTTGGTGACGCAGTGACAATCTTTCCATCCGTAGTGACCACTTCCCACTCGAGAGCTTGATCGGCGCCCATTCCATGCTTGCCGCTCAACAGTCTGCAATAATCAGTAACAGCTTATGCAAAGTATTGGTAACTTACGAATGTCCACCTCCTTGAGTGTAACCACCAACGACGCCAACAGTAATGCACTGACCTCCGAGAACCGTGAGACCTGCCATGTGTGCTGCTGTATATGCTTCGAATGCCTGGACGCCAGCACCCATCTTGAAAGCGGGGCCGGTGTAGCTAGAGCTGGTATAATTCACAGCTTCGATGACTTTGAGGTTATGCATCCACAAACTCAGCGCGCCTTTGCCAGTCGATTTGCCAAGGTAGCTGTCTTCGTTGAGTCCTCATTTCTTGCCTTGAACCGAAGAATACTTACTCATGACCTGTATTTTTAATGACCAGCCGGATGTTATTGGCTTGCGCGAACTTCATACCGGCAATCACATCGGTTGCATTATGCACCTCGATTGCGTAATCCACATAGTTGCCCTGGAGGCATGGAGAGCTTTGCGGTGTGAACGGGTTACAACTCGCATTTTGCTGGTAGGCAGCCATGAACCCGGACGGGTCATCAAAGCTGCAGCAGAATTTAGATATGGACCTCAAAATGTGTTTATCACGTACTGTCCCCACGGATATATCCATGTTTGGTTCAACGCCTCGCACGCGGCTGCATCATAAGTCGGGTCGTGACAAACGTGCCCAGCTGGTGTGGTCTTCATCAAGCGTCCGGACACACTCGCGTTCAATGTCTGCCATTCTTCGATGCTAGGCCACCCCTCGTCTCCAGGAATCTTCCGGCATCCAAATGTCGCCCCTGATCTGTCGTGGACGTTGAGGCTGAAGCTGACCGCTACGAACAAGCTCTCCAGCAAGACGGAAAGGAGCATACTTATCTCAGGTGGAATTGCTGCTCGGTTCGCAATGTTGTAGGAGAGGTGCGTTCATGTCAGAAGTACTGAACCGCAAAGACAACATGTGAGCTAATTTTCCGATCGGGCGTAAGTGCGATCATGGTACTACTCGGGAGACCATGGTCCGGGAGTCAATTCTTAGTGACCGCTTCTTGAAGCTAGAGTGATCTGCAGGGCCGAGCTGTGGACCAATGGAAGTGGCGTTGGCGGCCGGTCGCCCTGCATATTAGATGAATTCGATCGGCGGTCAGCAGGAAGGCGCATCCGAGGATGGGGTCTGAACAAGGCGTGGAACGAGCTGGATGTCGTGGCCATCTCGTGAATCGAACGTACATGCGATATACGCATATGTATCTCAAAAAGCCTTGGGGCTTTCTAGGTCGACTTCACTCATTGTTGATTGCGAGCGATCGATCATCGCATTGGAAGCGATTGAGACGGAAGGTGGGGTCGAAAAGCACGGACTTGCCACCAACCAAACAGGGATCGCACGTGGGAATGTCCTTCACCACTAGCACCAGCCACATCCACGATGACCATCTGTTCATCCTATCTCAGATCACGTCCAGATGTTCGCGCGTGATTGTGGAGCAACGCATTATGTTCGGGACACCACACGCCTTTAAGCGACTGGTCCAGCTACGAATCTGGGCGGCGTCCTCGTGTGGGAAGAAATCTATAATATCGGAACGATATGCGCCCTGATGCTAGTGTGTGTAGCTATGCGCCGGTTCCTTGGTGATGAAATCTTGTGTAGCAATGAGCGTGGAAGCTTCTATTGGGTGTTATGTGCTGGAAATACCGTTGAGTTAGGGTAAGGAATAAATATTTCATCTCCCTTTCCTCCCCTATATCAGATATCCCCTGAGTACTCACACGGCCTTGTAGAAACGAACCTCCAACAGCTTACCCGCCCATGCTTTTCGCAGCAATGACCACGTCACACTTGTCCTTATTGCATCCAAAGACAAGGATTCGCTGCGTCTTTCCCTCAAGGCTAGGCTTAAATTGCTTCACACGCTCGTCAGTGCTGTCCTCATCTACAAGCTCCACCATCTCATTGCACTCTGTCGCACAGGGTTCGCCAACTCTACTCCTGGATGCATGACACGTTACAGCAAGGTGACATTAGGAGATTTGTAGCTCAGGCTCCGGAGTGATTGCTGAGGTCTCGATGACAGCCTTTGGTGACTCTCGTGAGCTAGCCCATTCATGACACGTAGAACATGTGCAGTCCATCTTGGAGCGCACTAATTTCGTTGTTGTCCATTGCCACTTTCTCTGCTTGCGGTATGTTGCAATTGCGACCAAGCCTCTTCAATTGTCCCATCGCGAACGCCCTGACCTCCGCGCTTGCTAAATCCGCACTTTTCACCACCGAAAGCGGCCACAACAGCGAAGTTACAGAAGCCTCAGCTTGCACTATTGGGGAGCTCGAAAGAAACCATGCCGGGGTTCGATCGTGTTCCTCAGGCATCTTGGCTTCTGATACGCTGGCACAGATGTCCACTGCCATTTGCTGAATGTTATTTGCGGCCTGGGTCTTTATTGCTTGCGCAGAGTCGAGCTGTAGGTCGGCAGCATAGCAGCTTAGTATCTCGTTGAGCAGTATGCGTGTCATGCGGTACGAATTCCAGAGCTGAACTGCTCGTGGGGTCGCATAGCTGTGCGCACCTAGAACGTAGGCTGTTGGAGACGGGTTCTGGCCATTCAGCACCTGGAAAGGGGAAGCTGACATGAGGCCAAAACCGAAGTCGGCATACTGGTCATCGAGCTTTTTCGTAGCAACGACAATCTCTTCAGCAGTCATCCGTGCTTCGTCGATATCGGGGAGCAGTCTTGATACCTCACCGGTAAGGTATGCCAGATGGTATTTGGGAGAATGAGACTCGTACCGAGCTGCAACTGCAACAAGCTCTAGTATTTCCGGTGGCACTCGCGTCTTGCGCTGAAGGCTATTCACGCAAATGACGTTCGCGACCTGTACGAACAAGTTTCGACCCACGGTCGATTCCAATTGTTGCGGGCCGCGGAGTTTGAGCAGCTCAAGAGCCCCACGCGTATGCATGTCCCAACTTACAGGGGTGCTCGAGCCAGACCACGTGATTGCTTCGAACAGTCCCAGTAGGAGAACCGAGATCAGTGTTGTGTCCTTTCTGGCTGATAGTGGATCTGCAAGGCACGCATTCGTCTCCGATAACGCCTGAGCGTACGTCTGTCGTGCCTCATTGAGGAGATCTGCGCGACCAACTTTTCGTGCGAAAGTTGCGATGGAGGCCGCGCGAATGCATGCAAGGAGAAGCCCGTTGCTTGCAGACTGTAAATATAACGATTGCAGATAGTCAAAGTGGCTTCCTGGAACGTAGCATAGCATGAAGTTGGCGACAGCAAAATCCTCGGTCGGGTGGGATGGTTGCCACCAAAGCACTGGTTTTAATGTCCAAGTTTCGTACTTGTTTTCTGTCGACGTTGAGGTACACAACGATATGTCGTTATCATCACGCTTTGCTCCAACTCGCTTTGTTTGGGTAGCGCGACGGTTGGTGGCCTGGTAGCTCCTCTGTGCGCGCCGCATGACACTTTCGCTTTCATCGCGAAAAGACTGTTCCAACGGGTCGCGATAGCCCCCACACTGATTGTTCATCCTCTTGCATTGAGTGCAGCTTGGCTTCAGTCTGTCGCACTGTGAAGCGTTAGCAAATGCCATCTCGACAAGTAAATGACAACTTCTGGTTTTACCTTGATGCGGCGAGCTCGACAAGCAGAACATGACGCGGATGGCCTGCCGCGAGATCTCATGGCCATTGTCGTTCGCGGGGGTGTGAATTTCCTGCAATCGCTGAAAGGTACCGAATTGAGCGTCCAAGTCGACGACTCTTGTCCTTCAGAAACGCGCCGCAGTCTTGGCCCCTGTCAACAAGGGCTTACGCAGCCTCCTGACATCATCGCTGACCAAAAGCATTGCCCGCAACAGAAGCTTGATATAGGTTAGCGAAGCTTAGCATTGCGTTAGCCTGCTGATGATTGGTAGGTTTTCTTTTCGTGTTGAATGCAGTATGGACTGTGTGGTGATGAGAAAAGCTCGAGTCAGGTGCGGCTAAAGACGCGACACGCTAATCAACACGCTAACGAACTGCTTTCCTCTTTCGGGCGTACACAGCCCAGAGGTCACAACGGCATCTCTTGCGTGTCGCATCGTTAAACTACCCATTCTCATACCTATTCACCGTCTTGCTGTCTCCTAGAGTTCATATAACATGTCGTTGATGTTCCATACAATGCAGCATTCACAACAAAAAACACGCCTCGATCACTTCTGTTGCCCGAAAGTACAATATGGTACATGCCCGAGATGTCGTTGCGGGAGTTGAACTGGCCTTCTACATTCCAACCTCAATTCTTGCAATCATCATCTGTGTCCGCCATGGATTTCATCGTAGCAGCGGCTGGATCTTTACGCTTATTCTCTGCACCGTCCGAATCGCCGGTGCGATATGTCAATTCATCTCACACAACAATCAGTCTACAGGTCTGATCACGGCCACTATCATCATCGACTCTATAGGACTATCGCCCTTACTTCTGGCGACACTGGGCATATTAAGCCGCTTGTAAGTTGTCCTTCCCCACGGCCAATGAGATTCAACTAATATGATTGCAGCGTGGATTTCATCAACTCGAGGGCCGCCCCGATATTTACGGTCAAGCACTTCCGCCTTCTTCAACTTCTCATCACCGTCGGCCTCATACTTAGCATCGTTGGAGGTACCTCTAGCAACATCCAGCCGAATGGGCACATCGAGGTCGAAACAACGAGCAAAGTCGGGATCATCCTCTACATCATCGCCTACGTTGGCTTGGCCCTCGTATTTGCCATATCGATACCACGTCTCCATGTCGTCATCGGGAAAGAACGACGAGTCGCAGTCGCTATCGTACTTGCCATGCCTTTTATCCTCGTTCGGCTGGTCTACTCGGCATGTGCGGTGTTTCTGCACAACCACTTGTTCAACATGGTCACGGGTAGCGTCGTTGTCCTGGTGGTCATGGATGTTGCAATGGAGTTTATAGTTGTTGCGATATACATTCTGCTAGGTTTCGCAGTTGACAAAGTGGGCAGGGACAACGCAGGTCCCATCGCAGGGCGCACATGAAGAACAGGAGGGGTAAGGAGCCACCGGGCCTGACCAGGAACATCTTGTCAAACATTCAAGCTGAGCTACAGCACTCGAAAGCTGATGCTGAACAATGTCTGGTCTCGGGCTACCCAGCACCGTCTCACGGAGCGCAACACTGACTGCGTCCAGCATCAGTTCTTGGTGCTCGTCGGTTGAAATCGTGAGGGATGGCGGTGCCATGAATGAGGTTTCTGAATGCTTTCTGGCATGCCAAGAAATAGCTTGTATAATTAGCATCATTTTCACGTTTTTGTTACAGAATTTCGCGCTCCAGTCTGTATCAAGCCACCATTGTCACAAGCGGCAAAATCTCGATCATAAACTTCTCCCATGACGATGTGTCACTTTTTCTCACTTGATCGGCTGAAGACGTAAAGATCACAGTCATGCCGGTCATGAACGCGCACGTCACGTTTCGCCCGTCACGACTCCGCCCGTCACGTTGTCGCTGTCACACGATAGCACTGTTCCAACATGGAATTGTGCTGTGCTTAAGAAGACTCAAAGCATACAAGGAGTGCATAAGACCTACGACATGTCGCATTCTAGGCTTGAAGCATCAGTTTTTGAACTATCTCTTCGCATACTGCATCGTTCTGATTTATGGCGTAGATGCCGACCCGAAAACCCGTTACTATTGGTACCCGACCAACCGAGATCTTATTCCGCATTCTCTCATGTCTATTTGATCTACCTTTAGGTCTCCACTACTAGAGATGGCTGGCGCTCAAACTCTGTCGCTTTGATCCAATCAGCTGCATTCGACTCTTTCGCCGCATCGCAGCTGAAGCCTTCTACAAGCTCAATACCCTTACGATAGGACTTGAAGAGCCCCGAGATCGCTTCAGTTCTCTCAGCAATGTCAGTCCTCCCCATAACCCAATTTCTAGGTGCGAAGACTCGTGGTGTCTTTGGGGGTTTATAGCAGTATTGACGGGCAGTATTGAAGGGCAGTATTGACGGCCATATAACTTCGAGGTTGCACATCCAACGGCTGGACGAGCTAGCACGAGGCCATCGCGGATTTGTGAGTCTCTAGCGATTGACCTTGGACTTTAACGCCGAGGTGGCTCATCGGTAACGGCCCGACTTCTGGTCTGGCGTGAAGAATGTTTGGCCTGAAAGTCGACTAGCCGACGGCATTACGCTAGAATCCGATTCTATGATCAAGTTTCCTGTAGCTCAGTTGTATAGTCTGGTAGCGGGCTATAGCTGTAATAGACAAGGTTGTTGTAGATTGACTGGCCCCAGGCGAAGTTGTTCAGTACACTGCTTTGGTAAGTGTTCTTGCCGAGCAGTCGAAGTCATGCGCAGGTACTTTGGGACCAGTAGGCGGATCTGATGGAAGGAATTTGAACATGAAGATGATCTTTTTCCAGTATGATATACTTCACGACGTTATTCACATTTACTGTCTTTGTGTACGTCGTGTCGGCCAAAGTTCAGCGAGGTCTGAATACTTAGGTAGCATTCGCATGCGAATATGGCTGGACCGAAATGCGGTCGCCCCTTGTGGATCAAGTCATTTCACCATTACTTTCATAATGTAGTCGGAGGCGATAGTACCGCATAGTGATGAAGCGAATCGGCATCTCTTTCTGACTGCACAGTGACTACTTAGATTCTCGGTTTCGCCGAGTCTTCACAGAGAAGACCTGAGCAACCAGTTTAAAAACTCCCAGCTCAGTCCAACTCAATTTCACCAACCCCATCGGACAACTGTATCAACAACATGGGCCAGATTAATCAAAAGCAGAAAGACTCAAATGCTAGCGATGTAGTGGGCAATGACATGGCCAAAGCACATGAGGAATTTGCGAGCCAGATCCAAGAGGTAGCGGCAGCACACGAAAATGCCGCAATGAAGAAGCCACCACACATTCCAACAGAGATCGCTCTCAAGATCGTTGATCATGTGTTCGAATTGCCCAATGACATCCATGGGGATTGATGGTTTGCCATTAAACGTCGTGCTAACCGGTTTGCAACGGTCAGCCAAGACTTCAAGGAGATCGTGCCCAAGGCTCTATACAAGCAGAACAAAGTCGTCATCAAGCCTGATATACCCCAATATCTCCCGCCAGACCGACCACCTCGTGAGGCGAATCCAGATATCATGATCTCATACCCGACTGTGGATCAAAGCCACTGGATTGGAGAGCTTGAGTTTCAGGTATATCTGATGTATCCGCATGATCAAGGGGAAAGCATCCAGATTCAGTGGCTCCAGAAACTTGCTTCTGGGACATTGGGCTATGAGAACCTGGACACACTTCGGATTGTATTCCGGGATCTCCGTAACTACGAATTCAACGTCCACGAAGTTCAGTCCTTCGTGCTAGCTCTTCAAGAGCGCCTAGCACGTCCTCTACAGTTCGAGGTCAAGACATTGATAACTGTGATCGACGGACATTGCTGCCCTGGTAACGGTTGTTCGTACAATAATCCCATCATTTGCCAATCCCATGCACGGCTTTGCAACTTGCTTTAGATGCATCCGTAAGAAGTCATAAGCCAGCCCTCAGTAGTCAAGACCCACGTGGAGCGGTAGCTCAGGAGTATACTTGAGCATTGTTTCACTTTGTGTACCAATGAATGAGCATTCAACCATATCCCAATCAATCATGGAGCATTTCCATTCTGAACATGACTCTGCCGTGAACATCTGACCTTACTGAAAAGATAACAAGATTTCCTTCCCACGACATGATTGATGTTCATCAGAAGCGGCGAGAGATAAGGTTGGCAGCGCGATAGTCCGCATCCATGACCGCCTGCTTGATCATCGGATGATCCTTAAGAAAATCCGCCAGCGCCGCGATGGAAGCCGCGTTGAATTCGCCGCGACGACGCAGGTAGGCAAGACGCTCGCCCAAGCCAGTGACCATGTCGTCTTTTGGACCAATGGCGCAGCGCTCCATGAGACCGCACTCCTCAGGGTTTGGTGTGCGATCGCGAAGACCATCCTTGTAAGTCCTCTGGAAGTGACGAATGTACTGATGCATACTCAGCTCGTACGCAGCGTGGCGGACCTTGATGAGTCGTAATGGCGATGCAGGAACGCTGACGCCCCACTTGCCGTTGCCATTAAGGATGGACTTGACCCAGCCCAGAAGAACATCAACGGCTTGTGCGTCGATAGTTGTCGAAGTGATCTTGACCTGTTTGGCATCCGGGTGCGCCTCGAAGTGTTCGCGAAACATGCGGGAGACGACGACGAGAGCGAGCTTCGGGGAGGTGCCGATGATGTTGCCGGCATCGTCAACAACATCGACGTCGCCTCCAGCGAACAACTCCCTGCGCGCAGTACCTGACCACGCGCAGATATTGCTGCCGTCTTTGAGTGTGTTCATCATATCGATAGTCTTGCGGACCTGGATGTAGGCAGGGAGCGTCGCAGTGTAGCCACGGGACTTGTAGTTCGCGCCGTCCGTCATGTTTTCGTTTGCTGGAGGCATTGTTTGTGATGTGATCTGCAGGGTAGTTGGTTAAATGCTTGTGGAGCGTATTTGAAGTGCTGGGTTGAAGAGGCAATGAAAGTGGACCGTCAGGGGATGTTGATAGAGAGACTGCTAGTGTGGTTGGGGGTGTTTATATAACGCATGGGGCCGATTACTGCATTCACTCGCAGTGTAGAGCAGCGTTTGATAAAAGCTGCGATGACAATCGCGCTGGGGAAGCATGATTCATGCACGTGCTCGATCACGAATTCAATTCTTTTTTCACCTGACCTTCGTGGCCGTGGGCGTGATTGGTATGAAATATCAATGGCTCTACATACTCCAAGATCTTCAGAATAGACATAGATTGGAAAGTTACCGAGTCCACCTTTTGGCCAAGCCGCTTCTCCATGAAAGCTTCCTAATCATCTTGACTCTTGGATCATCCTTCAACTCATAACGCTATGTTGGTGTAGAATAGATGCTCACTGATCTACACGGAAGACTTCACGTCTTTGAGACCGCGAACGAATCGGCCGGGCTTCCAGATTGAGAATGATACTAATACAAGTCAGCGTTGCCCTACTACAATCAAAAGCTTTTCATACCAAAGCCGCAGCCAGAGGTACTGCTGGTCTTGACATTGCAACCATCCAGGAGTTCACCCTTAATCATGCAGGCGCCATGGCTCCAGTTCACAAATTGGCGGGAGCCATCATGATCTATCAATACTTGTCAGGCCTTTGATTCGACTTGTAGATTCTGATACTAGAGTACCTTTAGGTTCGGAATGCCGCACATGGAAGTCGCCAATGGCAGACGAGTGAGCAGTGAGGAAGCAGGCATCAATGCCTAATCGCTAGATCAGTATAATTAAGGACCGCAACAGGTTACTGCACATACCCGTAGCAAGCCCAACTGCGGCGAAGAGGGTCGAGAGCTTCATGATGTCGTATCAGAGAATCGAGATTGGGAGATGGGAGGCTAAGAGCTGGGGAAGCTTGACTGTGGTCTTCTTTTTCTCGGGGACAATCTCGAACAGTATATATAGGTCGAGGCCATGCGACACAGCTGCACATGAACGATGACAGTATCAAGGTTGTGCGAAGATACCACGAGCTATGATGGACGAAGTACCTTTCGGCGAACTCTGAACTCTGACTAGATGAAGTCGATATTCGCTCCGTCACGGTAGACGTGTAGTGCCAAGCGATACATTGGTCCATGTTATTCTAAGAGATATCTCAGCAGTGTCATGGCGATGTGTCCACCAGATTTGCGTATTTTGAAAAAGCTCCGTGTTCTCCACCTCCTGCAATCGGTAAGTCGATGCGAAGGGCTACATACCTTCTCCTCATATGTTCCACGCCAATCCGTCTTGGCGACCATAGGTCATCTCGCTAAAATCGCTATAAAAGATCTGATATGACATGTTAGCTATATTGTACCCTGGCATGATCTAGCTGCGCCACCAATGTCGGTGGAAAGCAAGCCGAGACGCGGGATGAAACGATAGCCGAGTATGCGGACCTAGCATAAATTACCTTTTGATGTTCTGCTAGCTGAGTGCCACTAAATGCCGGCAAGCTGGCGGTAAAAATGTATATGGCTGGCCGGTCTGGCTCAAGATTGGACTAGTCGCGCTGAGCTCGATTTAACTCTGGAAACATCGGATTAGGAAGTCTTCGAAAGCACTAAGTACCTTCTGAAGCTATGCGGACGACGGTATTTGACTCGAGTTGGGGTCTTGCATATCCGATTCGCCTCCCAACAATCACGAAATAGACCATCGTGTGGTCTTGTATGGCCTCCAACCTGCGAGCTCAGGCTTTGCAATACCCCGCACAAATGCAGTCCCTGTATGTAGCATACAACAGTACCGCAAAGCTCTGTGCTTCGGGACTTGTGTTGTCGTACGGAGAGGTCTCCGTGTACTTGTAAGGGTTGATGGCAGGACAAAGTGTACTATTCGGTCCAACGGCTTTGACCACATCTGCACGACGTGCACCTGCCCATGCCAGGTACTGAGATCTGGCAAAGACGTTTGGCGCTAGCACGGCTATTCGGTATACGTTTACCATGGTCATTGCAGTACCTGCAGCCTCCAGCAAAGTTGACGCATTGCTGATGTAATTTCGCAGGAGCCCGCTGCGACCTTCTGGGCCGATGCGGATAGCTCCATCGATGATCTCCTTCGCGTAACTTGTCAGCTGCTGTTGTTCAGCAGTCCAACCAGAGCTGGTTGGCCAGTGTTGGATAGTCGCGAGTACCGGGGCAATGCCTCCCAAGGCCCAGCCATTGCCAGTGCTCCAGCTACCCGCATCTGTGCGGCTACCCACAACGTGCCGCCAGAGACCTGTGCTTCTGTCCTGAAGAGCATCTCGATAGAGCAAGATTTGCTTGACAGACTCGCCTATGAGAGTTTCGTTCTTCACTGCGACGCCTTGCTTGGCTAGCGTAGGCGGAACCATATAGATGAAGTCCGACTATAGCATAGTGGAGTCGTAGGGATGGCTAATAGCGCCGTTCGAGTATCGAGGCACGTTGTTTAGCAGCTCATTGACTTGACGTGTAGTAGCTGCAGAGTATGTGGACGAGTCTGACTGCCCTAACAGGATGGCGGCAACGCCTAAGGATGCCAGATCACTCGCGCTCACTGGAATCAAGTTAGCTTCGAAACTCGATTCGTGTTGAGGCCCAGCATCTTACCGACCGCTACCGTCAAAGTATCACTGCCTGTTTTGATGTACCGCTTTACATAAGTTGTGGCCGCTGTGGCTTGCTTTGGTATGTCGCCATTCGGGAAGGCCGTGTCGCAGAAGACTGATACCAGAGGATCGGAGAGCTCGAGTAATGCCTCGGCTTAAGTTCCTTACTACCAGTTGCTCTTTGCCTTAGATTCAGCCAAGTCTGACACTATCTTCACATCAAAGCCAATGTTGACGTCTCGTACACAGACTGTGGCTCCGGGCGCCCGAAGGTCTAGGAATGCAAGGAGTGTTGCGAGTGTTACTAGCATCATCGTGTGAAAATGAGGTCAGTCTAAAACGGTGTTGGTGGCGATGCCTCTGTTGTGCTATGGAGTGTTGTCAATCGAACCTGAGCATCATCGAGGACACCGGTCTTCCTCATTTGTATGTTATATGTAATGTCATGGGCGTCCCCAAGCCTTTCCAAATCGTGCAATAATGTCGGAACCATCTAGTCCGTTCATCGAGCTTAGTTCCGGAGCTAGTACTACCGAAGGGTGCTGCGTAATCTAAAGTGATTGCTGGCCTGAGCGAAAATATCGTAGCTCGCTCCCTCGTGTGTATGTTCGGTGGCGAATGAGTGGTGTGTGCTCGTAGCTGCTGTTTAACAACTT
This sequence comes from Setomelanomma holmii, assembly GCA_010015745.1. NCBI lineage: Eukaryota > Fungi > Ascomycota > Dothideomycetes > Pleosporales > Phaeosphaeriaceae > Setomelanomma > Setomelanomma holmii. The sequence continues at coordinate 190,900 of ML978173.1, forward strand.
TTCTAGTCGCTTATAGCTCAATTTGATTGTGGCTTGATGTTTCCGAACCATAAAGACAATCGTCAGATCACAATGCGGGCCTGCACCGAAGGTATTAGCGAGAGAACCCAACCGTTCCGAGGTATTCTCTTGTCTCGAAGGATAAGGTACAGCACTCTGTAAAGCGAGGTCAACGATATTCTCACCATCTCCACGATACTGAACAAGAGCACCATGACTCTAGCCGAGCAGCAAGCTGATACACAACTCGATCCAAGGGTCATCGACTCATCGACTCGTCAACTTTTAAGACTGCTCACTTTTCAATTACCAGACACTATAACAATCAGGCCTGAGACTCGAGCAGCATTGCAGGTCCAGCACACTTTGTCGTTAATCGAATCAATACCCTCGGGAGACGACCTACGAGGTTGGACGCCAAAAGCCCAACGAGCTCTTCGCATCGGTGAGATTGTCTTTTGTACAGTCGGCGAGGAGTCTGCGAGCAACCAGGTGTTCGTCGCACAGAAGCTGTCGCTTCTCGTAGCTTCACAAGCGCTTCAGCATATAATCGTCGAGGAGCCTGAGGTGGTTGAGATTCATCTTGCCGGTCCCGGCTTCGCACCATCTGCGATCGCCGTCCTCTGCTACTGGCTCAACTCAGTTTGCGATTGGAGCTCGGAAGCGACTTCCTGCTTGCTCTGTCCTGCTGATGTATGCCAGGCGCTCGAGCTGCAGCACAACGCTCAGCCACTGAGTATAGATCAATACACCAAGACAATCGAGAATCACTATTTTTGTGGCATCTGGGAGCGGATTCCGTCCCTGGAGGAAGCATTCGCCGTGTCCTACAACACTTTCGAGGCCAATGATCCAGTTCTGAACGCATGGGTTTCTCGAATCGTGTACCTGCAACGTGTGCTGGAGCTTCCACCAAAGTACTTGCAAGGACTCCGTCTTATCCTTGCAATTGAAGAGCATCGGAAGCTGCTTCGCGCATTAGACAATGCAGTCATGATTTTCTGAGGCCTCTGTATTGTCATAGTGACTGGCGAGGTGAATGTGACGCTAATCAAAAAGGGATTGCGCTGCCCGGCGGGCTGTGCACCGAGCTTCCCGCGGAGGTTCACTAGATATCAATTCACTCCGAAGTGCCGGCGGCGGCCTAGCGCTCCCTTTGGTACATAATCAGTACTCTCCCGATCTTTACTCACCACGAACAGTTCTCGACCGCCAATACAGCAACCGCAACTCAACCCGAATCAAGAACAACTGCATACTCTTGCGCACTCAAAACTTCGACATCATGTCCAACAACGGCTACAACACCCAGCGTAGGCGCCGCCACCAGGCCCAACCCCGCGGATTCGCTGCCGGCCTCGCACCTGAAGGCCAAATCAACAAGGTCTTGGCCGATATCAACAACCTCAAGGACGGCCGAGATCTCCGCAATTGGTCTCCTTCTGCGCGCGCAAAGAGCTTACACAGGCATTGACCATCTCGCTCGTCATCGGCAAGGAGCCTGCCATGGTAGTGCATGTCCCGAAACTTGCGCTGATCGTGGCGTCGCCGGTCGTTCGCGCACACTTCGCCAAGAATCCCACAGAGCCGCAGGCCAAATTCACACATCCTGATGTGTCGCTTGAGTCCGTTCGTCAGATTGCAAAGTGGCTCAGAGAGGTCTGCAACAAGCCAGCGTTTTCCGAGCTTCCAATTCCTCAGGATCCCGAGGAGGCATTGAAGCTGCGTCTGACAGCCCACACGCTCGGCATGGAGCGCTACGTTGAGCACTTCGAGACATATTTTCTCGAACACGTCAACGTCCGCTTTCCTAGCCTGCAGTACATCACTGAGATCGTCGAAAATACGCGCGAGAAGGATGATCCGATCTTGGTGTCGCTGGCAAGCCTATTGAGCTACCTCTGTCGCTACCACAAGGTCTCGCAGGAGAAAGAGATTGAGTTCGCAGAACTCTTGGCGGAGAACAAGTACAGCCATCTTCTGGACGCGGTGGATGAGGAGAAGGTCAAGGCGCTAGCTGGAGGAGGTTGGAGCGAGGAGTGGAAAGTGTGACTGATCACACTACCAGCAGTTGCTCGGATGCCGAAGGATAGGAGGACATGGAGGATCAGGAAAGCAGTTGTTCACACACAACTCACAATCCTCATGGGTCGCAGTCGCGCGACGTCGAGCTGAAGCATTCCAAAGTTGCAGTCGTCAAGAGCAATGCCGGTATCTGGACAGTAGAGTTGATGTAGAGAAAAGACCACAACGTCATCATCGAATTTTACTTGCGCGGTATGCTGTGATGTTCTTCCTCATTCCTGACGAAGAAGAGTATTTATCGCGTTTAAAGACACGTCGTTGTACGATATTACTTGCAATAAAGTCTTTCCAGTGAAGTCATATTCGAGGACGAAGGCTTGGAAATCTCAGCACTTGTTTTCGCGTCCTTAGCGGCTTGGCATCTCTCGAAGCCTAAACGGCCCATCCTTCCCTCTTTGTCCTTGACACTCGACATCGTGCATCGATAAGGCGCCCCTTTCAAGTCGTGGTTCACAGTTCTCGTTGCATATCTCAATCGATATCGGCCAGCTATACCTTATCCTCACAAGTTCAGGCAACACTTGTGGCTTCGTAACCATTTTTACGCAGCTCATTTCAACTGCTTCTCTCCACATTCAATACGCGAGCTTTGGAGATGTGCTTCGCTCTTTGTAGCTAGCAGTCATCTAGAGATCCGCAGCTGTGGATGGCTGTGTGATCGTTCGCAACGATGACTGCTAGCTTGGTGACATTCTGGCATGGAGAACGACAACGCTGGCTATTATGGCGAAGGTTTCTTCATGTCGAACCGCTACGACCACGCCCTCTTCTTGCACCAAATCCTTAGGTCCTTCAGGCCTTGTACGGGAACACGCCGCACATGTAGCGGTTCCTGTCCCGGTTTGTGGGACGGAGTACGGCGCGCCTGGCCGAAAACTTGAGATCGTCAACTCCGCAACTGGAGTGTTACCTGCAGTAGCACCGACTTCTGCATGCAACACCAGGTCTTGGCCTTGCTGCGAAGCCGTTGTCGAGGCACCAAACAAGCATCTCACGGGGCCGATCTCCATCTCCGCATCTTTCCGCCCGGCTAAACTCCGCACTTGATCGATCATCCTACCAGATCTAGCAGTTGATCCGCCCACGGACCAATCGATGGATTTTCCGCCTCGTCACGCAACAGGCGAAGTTTGTTTGTTGACCCCAGCTTCTTCTCCGCTTTCCCCTCATTCAAGCCGGTCGAACTGCAGCACGCACTAAGCATGCTGGCAGACTTCGATGCGGCTGACATATATTGGAGGTACCTCGGTCGCCTTGCAAAATGTGCTGAACGGTTATCTTTGGACATGGCTTTCACGAAATGGGCTGTTGTGTTGACGTTGTGTGCAGGAGCAGTCGTTGGGCAGAATGGTATGCTTGATGCGGAGACGTTAACCGGGAAAGGTTGCTGATTAGTACAGCAATCTCTGCATCGGGTACAAACTTTACGCTGGCTGCGGATGGCATGTCATATCTGTTTCACGTGGACACTGACTCTGGAGATCTTGTGTCGGACCATTTTGGAGGACCGTTAAGCGACTTTACACCTCCAGCTAACATTTTGCCATGGGGTTGGAACGACGAGCTGTCAAATTTCCGCCGCGAATTCCCTGATGTAGGCCGCAGCGACTTCCGCTTGCCTGCGATACACATTGAGCATGCAGATGGCGATACAGTCTCAGCCTTCCGCTACCAATCGCACAACATCACCCAAGGAAAGCCATCAATACCAGGACTACCGGCGACGTACGGTGGTAGCGGCGATGTCACGACCTTCATTGTGCAGCTATACGACAACGTCTCTGATGTTTCAGCCGCACTCTCGTACTCTGTCTTTCCCAAGTACAATGCAATTGCCCGGAGCTTCAGCATCACCAACCATGGTTTAACAAACGGGTCCGGCGCTATTGTCATCGAACGAGCGGCCAGCTTTAGTACTGACTTCCCAAATGTGGATCTGGAGATGATTGAACCCCACGGAGATTGGTCACATGAGTTCCAGACCGTGCGAAGGAAGATTGACTATGGCGAGACTTCGTGAGTGCTTCCCATGGTGATGTAGGCTTTTGCTGATTTTCACAGATTTGGAAGCAAAGCAGGGTACGCATCGCATCAGCACAATCCATTCTTTGCATTAGTCTCCCCATCCACCACTGAGGGAGCTGGAGAAGCTTGGGGCTTCAATCTGGTATGGACTGGTAGCTTCGAAGCGACAGCAGAGAAGTTCTCTAATGGCTATGTTCGTGTTATGCTCGGCTTGAACTCCTTGCACACCAGCATTCCAGTGCAGCCCGGCGAGACTTTCCAATCACCTGAGGCTGTTGCGGTCTACTCATCTCAGGGTGTCGGCGGACTTTCGCGTTCTTTCCACGACCTGTACCGTAACCATCTTTCGCGTTCCAAATTCACGAAAGAGACACGACCGATTCTGTTGAATTCTTGGGAAGGTCTTGGCTTCGACATCAACGAGACTTCGCTGGTCAAGCTGGCAGGAGAAGCTGAAGAGCTAGGTGTACAGCTATTTGTCAACGATGACGGCTGGTTTGGTGTGGATTATCCTCGGAACAACGACTCGCTAGGTCTTGGAGACTGGACGCCGAATCCCGCCAAGTTCCCGAACGGTCTGACTCCATATGTGCAAGCAGTGAACAACTACACGGTTCTCAACTCTTCCAAGCCGTTACAGTTCGGTATCTGGGTCGAGCCTGAGATGGTAAATCCTAATTCTACGTTGTATCACGAGCATCCGGATTGGGTCCTCTATGCGGGCAAACACCAGCGAACGCTCACGCGAAATCAACTCGTCCTGAACGTAGGTCTGCCTGAAGTCCAAGATTTCATCATCGGGTTTGTGTCACGCATTTTGGACTCAGCGAACATTCAGTACGTCAAGTGGGATAATAATCGCGGTATGCACGAGCTATCGCACCCATCAGACAACTACAAATACATGCTTGGTCTGTACCGCGTCATTGACAATCTTACAACCAAATACCCTGATGTCCTCTGGGAAGGCTGCGCTTCCGGCGGTGGACGCTTTGATCCTGGGCTTCTTCATTATTGGTCGCAGCACTGGACGAGCGACAACACCGATGCGGCCAATCGATTGACCATTCAGATGGGCACGTCATTGGTTTACCCACCTTCAGCCATGGGCTGCCATATCTCCGCCATTCCGAACGGCTTGACGAGCCGCAACATCAGCATTGAATACCGCGGTCACGTTGCGATGATGTGTGGCTCTTTTGGTCTCGAACTGAACCCTTCAGAGCTCTCTCCTGAAGAGGCTTCGGCAGTACCCTCCATCATGGCGGAAGCTGAGCGTGTCAACCCGGTGGTCATCAACGGGTCGTTCTACCGCCTCGCACACCCTGACAGCAGCAACTGGCCGGGTGTACAGTTTGTCAGCGGCGACGGAAGCAAGGCCGTCGTCTTTGCGTTCCAGCAACAATACATGGTCAAGCCTGCACCGCCACCACTGAGACTGGCCGGCTTGGATCCTACGGCGAAGTATAGCAATGACCTGGATAATGCGACGTATAGCGGTGCGACGTACATGAACGGTGGACTGAATATTGCGTGGGATAGGGCGGATTATCAGAGTAAGCTGATCTGGTTGGAGAAGCAATAGAAGTAGATGCAAAGCTTTACAAGAAGCAACCAAGGCCGAGGCCCTGGAGATGCCGTTATGCGCGCGGCTCGTGTTCATCCTGCCAGCTGAGAGAGAGCTGGCACTGGTTCATAATATACCGAATGATTGCAATTCATGCATTCGTCTTTAAGCGAGAGCAGCTTTCACCTCGATTTGGCAGTCATTCGACGCGCACGGCCTGCACGCTTACACTGCAACTTGAAAGGCGGTGAGCCTCAATCTCAGCCTCAAGGCAGCCCAATCTGGGTCGTTGACGGAGATTGCTAACCCTCAAAGCAAATTGACACTGTGTACTTCGAATTTTTTCGCAGCCATTGAGCGTTATCTCAGTACAATTTTACTCGATTCTGGGTTCATTCACTTGCTGAAAATCTGCGACTTTGGAGAACAACAACTTGGATCTTCCTCATAGATATGTATAGTACTTACCCTAGCTAGTGGACTGCAAGCGATTACGATCGAACGTTCGAAATAACGTATAGTGTCTAGCTTCATGTTTTTGGGACACTCTGGAAACGACACTTATGGATTTGGCAGCCTTGTTGATCAATGGTAACATGGCACAAATACTACTGTAAACAGTGCACATAGGAATTGGACTTTCTGATTTTGGGAAGGAAGAACCCAGAGTACCATGTTGCACTTCTCTAGTCCTCTTGAATAGATGCCAAAGAAGAATTGTGGAAGGAGGACCTGGAGATAGTCGTAGCGGATATTTAAATATGTCATTCACGGCTCTAATCAGGACATGCATAGCACGCACAGGGCCATAATTTTTGAAGGAGTCGTATTTTGGGGCAAATAATAACCCACTCATAAGTGATTATCGCGTTCATTTCGAACCACACAATTTGCGGGTTAGCGTGATCGTGGATAACTTCAATATGAGTTCAGCCAATCTATATTCTAATCGACTGGGCTCGCGAACTTGAACATCATTCCTAGTTCTGAATCACATAAACCACTTTCGTATATTTGATTACTTATACCTCAGTCCAGCTCATGTAGTCGCAGCGTTCTCCTTTTGATCATGAAATGAATACACACGAGTTTCAGAAACAAGACATGGCCCAGGTAGACATTGGTAGTCGGGCTGTCGTGTCTGTAGTTCTCCAGGACGTTTCACCTGGATGCTCAGACCTGGGGTGATGGCTTGGACCTTTCTGCGCCACGAGAAGACATGACATGTGACTCTCGACGATTCGGTCGCGCAAGCGGATGAGTGGAATTATCGTTGGCTTCGAGAGGAGCCATGGGATGTTTGACGACTGTTTTGGGAACAGGAGAGAAGGATCCCGCATGCGGCTCTTTCATCACGATCTTGAAAAGAGAGAGAGAGAGAGAGAGGTTCTGATCCTGGCTGTTTTGTTGTGGGAAAGCAGCGAAGGCAATGATTTATACTCCACCGCACCAACTCAGCCGTGTGTTGAATTTTTAGCTGTGCGCAATATAACTGTAGTTTGAGTAGTCTTTGCCGCAGCAAGATGGACATTCACCCGCTCGCGTGCGCCTTTCAGACCACGACTTATTCTTGTTGAGCTTGTCGTGGATATCTTCAACATGTCCCGTAGCAAGTGACATTTGAGTGCAACCGAAGACGCACAGACATGAGTAAAGTGATTCTTTCTTTTCGATCTGGATTCAAGGCGAAGGAATTAATGAGACGGCCTGGGCTCTGTATCGATATTTGCGTTGCTGGGACTCATCGTGCAGCGCTGGACTACCACACGTGTCTGAGTTTCTGCTCATCTCGTGGATGGATCACCATAAGCGGTTCTTCGTGTGACTTCGGGAAGAAGGAATTTGTGTATGAATGTGGACCCAAGTCTTTCTAGATGCAGGGCAGCGACTTCGGTGCAGTTGAATTGGTTTTTGGAGAACAGGGCAAAGAAAGATCATTGTTCGTTCTGTGCCACATTTCGAGAAGAAGAAGTTCAGTGGATGTGTTGCGAGGCATGCCGCCAATCATCGGTGAACTCAACACCGATTGTTTCTGGTGCAGTGCCCGTGAACGCGCTGAGCATCGAATTTTCGAGCGCGAGGGGAGACACCTCGATTGCCTCGAAACTTTCACAGAACGGACATTCATGGAAGACTCAATTGTCGATGGTGAGGATCAATGTCATGGAAAACGACTTTTTTTGATGTCGTAGGCAGGGAGAAGACAGCAACCGTGAAACGCACCCATCGTTTAAGGAAGACGCAAAAATGTTTGCGCGATGAAAAAGAGAGAATTGAAGTGAAGCAGGCATATTTATACTTGGTTTTTGGAGCAGAAAATAGGCCAAGCCGACTAATGTTGTAGGGCGCGGGATGGTGATTTGATGACTTGCTGCGCGGTCAAGCTAGGGCAAGCTCATGATATGATGGTTCCAAGATGAAAATGCCAGAGTGATGATACATGACATTTTACAGAAATGCGACTACATGTGCGTCTTCCGCTGGCATCGAAAACAGCAGTATCGTGCATATGCTTCCTTCGTTCCGAATCCAGACCCTATACACCAGGCATGCCCAATAAAGCTCGAACCTGGGGTACTCCTCGCGGCATAAAGTAAACCAGCCACAGTCCGGTAAATGCGACTGCCAATCCAGTGAATTTCTCAAACCACGTATGGAAGTACGCTGCCGTCATGAGCAGCATCCACCACATCAGGCCGGCTACACCCAGCGCGAACTTAACACCTCGGGCTGTCGCGTTTGCCTCTTCTTTGACGCGCTCCTTCTCGACCGCCACACTCGCCGTTTTGCCATCTTGTAGGGTAATGAGTCGTCCATCGCGCAGACCCTCGACTCGTGTCAATGCTGGCAGCAACTCCAGCCAGAGCAGCGATGAGCCAACAATAAGGAGGAACACGTGTCCTGAGATGTCATGTCCACCCTTCCACGTGCCACCCACAGCCTTGCACGTGGCCGCTGTGATGAACTCTCGAGCATCGCTCATATCTTCCCTAGCGTCTGGGTCCCGAAGCTGTTCGCATTGGCCGCCCGTAAAGCGGAACATGGTGTCAATCAAGGGCGGCCCAAAGAACCACTGCGTGACAAACACCCACCACGTCGTGACCGCTGCATAACGCAAGACTGCATTGATACGTCGCTTGCTCACACCCCTTCCAAAACCAGGGTGGAATGCCAAGAAGACGACAAATGCAATTGTGGTCCAAAACCAGCCTACTTTGACAAAATAGACATTGAATACATTCTTCTTTTGTGCGAAGTATGATGGGGCAAACTCGGGCGGGTGTGATTGTGATGCTGCGGAGTAGGGGGCACCTCGTGAGGCGGGTGATAAAGTGCTAAATATGCTTCCGAGGAGCAGCGTGAGTGGGTAGATGGCAATGAGCTGTGCCTCGAGGCGCGTGGGTAGAAAGGGCGAGCGGCGTGCCGAGGCCAGTGGTGGTCGTATGGTGCTGGCGGGCATCGTAGAAGTGAGGGGTACTGAGCCGTTGACTGCGGGTTCTTTGCGGCGTGTTGCCATGATGGGTCGTGGGTGAGGGTGTGGGAGAAGTGTATGCTCCCTTTGTTGCTTTAGAGTGGTGAACTACCGCGCTGCTCAAAGCAACGAAGCGTGATGAAGGAAGATGAAGTTGAAGAGTTTTCCTCGTATACGAAATGCAGTGTGCGCTTGGGTTGCTCGAAACTTGGCTATTCACAACGTTGAAGCGGGCGGCTTGAGAAATCGATCAACAATGACGTTATGCTGAAATGATGGTTGAGCCACATGTGGCGCAGAACTAGTCCACTCTTGGGTTGAGAATTCCAGGCACCGCTTTCCTTCTCCTTCCACCATCAACTGTGACCACGTTTCTCCTCTACAACGCAGTTCGATCACTATCTCCAAGCTTCGGGTATGCATCGTACCGCATGCTCTGTCAGATTGGTTGTTTGCTGCGGTGTCTTTCACTTGGCGACACCTGGCAACCTTTTACTTCTTCGATTGCTTGGGCGACTGCAGAAGGAGATGGCAGGCCGTGTACGATGGACTTGTCGAGGCATCGCTCAGTTTGGCTCTCTTATAGGCATCATCTCCTTGTCTTTCTTCAAATTCCTATAATGTTTGGTCAACGTCTTTCGCTGAACTCAGCAGCCACCGGTCTCCCGAAACATAGGCCATCCACAAGTTATTGATCTTCCCATTCAACGTGCACTGTATCAAGGCTACAACTAAATGGTCGTCAAATCCGAGCAATTCGTTGCAACAGAGGTGGAGTACACAATAGGATCATCTTTAGTGCACGGTTTCAAGGATGGATAACGAGGCCCAGAAACGGCTTCCGCGACGCAACGTGCGACATACGAACGCGAAAGTCAAATGAACCACAGGGTACTAAATCCGCAGCTGCACGGAGTTCGTCCTTTTCTCCCACGCAATAGAAACCCGTCGAATCGGAACATATGCGTAAAGTTGCCCAAAATGCGACCGGTGGCGCAGACCCTGATCTCCAACGACAATGGTGGCGTTCTCAGCGTCCAGGCGTGAGGTCATCGCCACGTCCGAACTTGGTTTTCCAACCACACTAGTGTCCCGCCTGACACGGTTCGAACCACTCAATCGAGCCCAATGGATATGCTCTACCTAATTGGGATGGTTCGCACAAACACCCTCTGCCTATTTCGGATGGTTTGCGACGCCTTCTACTACAGACTACTCCGATTGCTTGGGGACTCATCTAGATTGCAGATAAACTCGAGCTAAACTACCTCTCAGCTGCACTTCTCCATCGTCATGAAGGGCTGGAAGCCCCCGTGGGCCTTGATTCACAGCAGTTTAGACCCTCATGTGGCTTGCGGACGTCACGAACGAGACACTGTGGATGAGTACACTGACGTCGATAAGCAGGCATCGAAATGCATAAGTGGTCGAATCCTTCACCCAAAGCAGATCTGTTGTGCAACCCGGCTCTTGTGCAATTACTCCTCTGAGCTATACAGGTCTTCCTAATTCAGACCCCCAGTTACCCGCACCACCCAATCATTGTTCACATACCTCAGTCACGATGAACGTCGACCGCCCCGCCCGTGGTCTCCGCGTCCCCTGGAAATCTCGACGCCGCCAGCTCCCCGAACGGCATGAGAAGCATGTCGAGCGTCGCCTCTGGGTCCTCGACTTCCTTCCCAAAGCTGCCAAAGGCCATATTGTAGCCTGCGTGGGAGAATTCGTCGGCACATTCATGTTCCTCCTGTTCGCACTAGGTGGAACCAATGTCGTTAACACTGCACCGGCCGAAGGGCAGAATGCTGTCGAACTGAGTGCGAATCCAAGCAAGATCATGTACATCGCATTGGTCTTCGGCATGAGTCTCGCTGTGAACGCATGGGTGTTCTTCCGCATCAGTGGTGGCCTGTTCAATCCAGCTGTCACGCTGGGTATGATGGTCGTTGGTGCCACGAGCTACATGCGGGGCGCACTCATCATCGTGTCCCAAATTCTCGGCGGCATTGCCGCGTCCGCTGTGGTCAGTGCCATGATGCCAAACGTGCTTGCAGTCAGGACAGAACTCGGTGGTGGCACAAGTGTAGTTCAAGGTCTCTTCATCGAGGTATGTCTTGCCCCATCCTAAATTACCATGGCTACGGCACAACTAACACCACCCAGATGTTTCTCACCGCCCAACTCGTCTTCACAATCTTCATGCTCGCCACCGAAAAGCACGAAGGCACCTTCATCGCCCCCGTCGGCATCGGACTCTCCCTCTTCGTCGCCGAACTCATGGGCGTCTTCTACACCGGCGGCTCCGTGAACCCAGCACGTTCCTTTGGGCCCTGCGTCGTAACGCACCAATTCCACTCCTACCACTGGATCTACTGGGTGGGACCGATCCTCGGTGCGCTGCTGGCGAGCGTGTTTTATATGTTTATCAAGGCGCTTGAGTACGAGACAGTCAATTTGACGACGGATCCGAAACAGACGCTGGCGGAGAAGTTTGATTCGAGTGCGGCGCACAAGAAGAATGTGCCCGTGTCGAGAGACAGTATGGGAAGCGGACATACGCTGGGCAGTGGGAATACTTTAGATAAGAGTGTTGTTGATGGGCCGGCGGGTACGTATGAGAGCTCGCCCGCACTGGAGGGTGGGCACGTTGCGAGACATTAAACTTGTCTTCATTCGTCTTCTTTTTCTTGTATCAGTACATATTGCTCTTCAAGCGTCTGAGCGTCTACAGCATGTCTTCTTTCATAAAATCAAATACACTTAGTAATTCATTCACGCACACTCACACTAGTGATCTAACGCATCCCTCTATTACGGGTTTATTGCTCGTGCTACTGAGTCTAAATATTCATCATCCACTGGGTATACAACCTCAAGGAATTTGTCTAGCCGTGGACGCCGAAAGCGCATACTGTTCATCGGTCTCGTGCAAGGAAACATGTAAAGAAAAACGATCGTGCGTGAGCTTCGATACCATAGTGGCGGGGCATGTGTTTGGCGGCCGTTGTGTCTCGCTTGCGCATGCGAATAGTCTTCGTCCAAAGTTGCGGAAAATCCAGCCTCCCAAAGGTCCGCATCATCAATCGTGACATACCGCTCAATCCCCAGCCTTCTAAATTCTTCGCGCATCCTTCTCATATCGACCCGCGTCACGCTGCACAAGGCCGCGTAAGTCAATCCGGTTCGGGGTACACCGCCACGTCATATTTCCCCGGAAATAACCCGGATGTGTGTTCCACAATTCCTGCCACGAAAAGCGTGCAGCCACAACTTCCAGTCCTGGCATGTCGCCCGACGTCATCCGTGTCGGTGGTTTGTCGGCCTCATTGTGCATTTCTCAACGTTCAGCGCCAGCCGCCCATGCCCTGTCCCTGCTGCGGCGCGAACTGCGAACGGTTGTTGCCGGGGAATTGTGGCTGGCCGTTGTTCATGCCCATGCTGGGGTCGAGAAATGTGTTTGCCCATTCCTCTTGGTTGAGCAGGTCGTCGAATTGGAGGTTGTTGCTGGGTAGGTGCACGTTGGGACTGCCGGTGTGGGGTGCGTAGCCGCGCGATGGCTGCCCGCCTTGCATCATGTACATTGGCATCGAGCCGTAGAGCTGCACGTCGCTGTGTGGACGTCGAGGGGCGCCGAAACCGGGTGGTGCGAAGGGCGCGGGGTGCGACTTCATGTCGACGCCGGACATTTGTGGCGGCATGCCGACGGCGGGAGAGGCGGTGTTGCGGTCGAGTAATTGGGGGTGTCGGCTTTCGAAGGTGGTCATTGGCTGGTTGGGGTATGCTAGAGGGTCAGCAGAAGGGAACATGATGGTTGAAATGTCTGGTACATTTAGGCCAGAAGGGTCTGCAAAGTTGCCGCCCAGCGGTGTTGCAAGAAATGACGGTCGCTGCTGTGGTTTATGTGTTGGTCCGAGCCCGAACCCTGGTAGACTTGCGGTTGATGAGGTTGGAGTGAGTCCTGGAACGGCGTCGAAAAAGTCCGGATTTGATGACGGCGATGGCGAGCCAAAGGCTGGGTCGATGCCAAGACTTGCGAAACGTGATTGTGATATTGGAAGTGAGTGGGATAGAGCAGTTCGCTTGAGGTCTGGGACGCTCTCGGGAAAGGTGCTGGCGCGACGTGGTGCCATGAACTTGTCTTGCTTGAGAAGGTTAGATCGCGATGTCACCGACTGCGGTGAGCTGCCTTGTCGCCGCTTCTTGGACTCGAGGATTTCTCCACCGTGCTTGATCGATTCTGGTAGTCTTTCAAACATGCTCTGAGAAGATTTAGCGGTGAGCCAAGATCGATCTCGAATATACTTACACGTAGCGCAGTGCTGCACTTATCCGCCGCAATGCTTCGCTTAGAGAAAAATGCCAGCACTTCCTTGCCTTCCACGGCATCTCGAAGAAGCTCAAAGCTGGTAGGGCTAGTTGGGTTTTCTAGCACAAAGTACAAGATCGAAACGATAGCGAAGAAGGTGGTGTACATCGAAAACCAGTAAGCACCAGCTAAGACGCCCTTCTTTCTCATCTCGGTGGAGATGTGAATGATGTTTCGCGAAACACTGACACACGCGGATGCGCAAGCAAATGCTCTCTGGTCCACATTCTTTTCCTTGTTCGCCAGCGATACGTAGTGTAAGAAGGGTCGGTAAAGCAGTAGTTGGGCGTGTCCGAATGCCATTCGTAGCATTTGTTGTACCCTAAGATTGTCAGCAATCGAACTGTTCGGTCGATTCGGCCGCACTGACCGTATGATGAGAGGAGACTCTGCGCCGCCAGGCTTGAGTGCTACTGGTAACTCATCCAACCATTGCGAAAGATCTTGCTCCAATTCTCTTATCTTCGAATAGCTCACAGTGTACGTGACAGAGTCACTGCCACCCGACTGTGTCCCCTTGATTGGATATACGACTTTGCAGATCTTGCTCAGCACTCGCACGATTCGAGTGTGGGCGTTGAAAGCGGACATGACCGATATGGTGCCTTCTGGCATGGAAAGAATGCCATTCTCCGTGATGTAGTCATCGTCCACCTCAGCCGGCCATTCTTGATCGATATCCTCGTCTTCCAAAAAGCGTGGCAAACCGAGCATCGCACCAACATAAGAGTCCATCCGCCGTATCACCCAAAATATACGTTTCCGTGTCTCGGCTTCAATCGGGTTGAAGCTAGTGTTGAAAGAGCGATGCAGACCCATACGCAGAGCCGAACGAAGTGCTACTCCGATATAGGCGTAGCATGTACTCAACTTCGCGGACGATTGCAGGAATTGAATCATGAATATGATGGCCTGAAGAGACACCAGATCTCGACAGTCTGTGACGTCGATGAGCTGCCGGGCAGCCTTGAAGTACTTGTACCTGGTCATTTCATTCAGCAGCGATTCTCAAACAGATGAGTTAAGCACTCACCCCTCATCTATCAGCGTCTCATATGTGGCCTTGTCTAGATCGCGGTCGTTGCGCGAGAACAGCTTACCCAGCGCCAGCACAGAAAAGAGCAGCGGAAGGAAGTTGTGTTCAGCCGGTCCATATTGCTCTACAGGCAGCTCCCACATGCGATCAAACTGCTTGTAGAATGTAGGTAAATGTACAACTCTAAGCATTGCACTGGCCTCAACAATAGCGGCGTCACAGAGCTTCTGTGCTTCGTCCTTGCTCGGTAAATCTGCCGCAGATGGCATTGTGGATGATGAATCGGCAAACGATACAGTCGATGAGTTGGGAGAAGACGGCCCTTGCGACATGGAGCGATGTTTTAGTGATGGCGAAGAATCCGCAGGTATCTGGAAGAGTTCGCCAAACTGTCGCAGACCGCTCATAAAGCTCACACCCGATGAGTGGCCATGGTAGTCCCAATTCCCTTCTTCATCGAGATCCAAGTGGCCTGTGGCTTTCACCATGGCTTCCAGGTGAGAGTCATTCACGTCTTTGGCCGGCGCAGCAACATGGTTCGATAGAAGGCGTGGATCAGTAGGCATGGGTTGTGGCTGCGCATGAGCGACAGGCAGTTGTGGGAGAAGACCACTCTGAAGGTGGGCATCAATGCTAGGATCGTTCAGGTCCACGGTCGGAAAGACAACATGCAAAAGGGCTTTCGCACGTTTCAATTGACTTTCTAAGGCTTCGATATACTGAGGTGTAGCATTACGTCGCCGGTTCGAGGGCTGGTCGTAAGTACTAGCTTGAGTCAATACATTGCGCGCCACACCCAGTGTTGGGAGAAATTACCATTCTACACAAGAGTCAGTATGCGCCGGGGCGAATTGCAAAATGGTAGGAAGATATCAACATACCGTAGCTGTATACGGTACAGTGTGTGCATGGCTGCTTGCCGTCGCATTTGATCTTCTTCCTCCTACATTCATCGCAAGCGCGTGTCACCCGCCGCCGCTTTTGGAGTGGCTGTGGCTTTGACGCCTGATCGTCGGCAGGATCATTGCTCGGGGAGTTGTCGTCACCAAATTCGGGACTTTCCTCGTGTTGTGAAGGTTCATACTGACCAGACTGGCCGGAGCCTGTTGGTAGGCTTTCAGTTGTGGTAAGGGTGGGTGAAGCCATGGCGACAGTTGGGGAACATGACTGTGGCTGGGGGATGCTGCGCCTAAGAGCAAATAGGTGGGATAGTCGCGACAAGGGAGAGTCAGCAGCGGAGCGGTGGGTCAAGGAATAGGATTCTGATGGAGAGTGTCTTAGCGCTGTTCCATGGCATCGTCCCGCTCTTGGACACCGGAACCGGGTCGCGTTATTTCCACCGAGTCGTCCGCTCGTTGGCTGCTCTTCGACACCAAGGGCTGCAGAAAGTTCCTGCAATATGTATATCAATTGAAACGTAATCGCACACTGTTGATCTCAATCAGTGTATGGCTGATGAGTATGGAGCTGTTTCTCTGTTTCCTGAACATCTGTCGCAGTCGTGCCTTCCCCACCCCTCGCCGTCATTCACATTAACAGCACCAAATTCGTTTAGTACAAGACAGCGGGAGCTGCACCACCACAGCCGCCAAGTGACGAAGCACAGCCATTCGCCTATCCACTGCCTGTGGCGTCATGGTATTGTTCGCAGCGTATATGCTCATAGGTTGAGATGCGGTGAGGGGTCTTCGTCCGGCGCCACCCACGCCACTCCAAGGCTAGTCAGAAGAGCACTAGGCTCTTGGGGCTTACCGACGCGAAGCGGAGCAGCAAGCACGCTTTGCTCCATTCAAGGCGCGCGCTAAGTGGTCTGATCTTCTGTGCGATCGCAGCTTGGTCTGTTCCCATACTTCGTCGTGCGCTCTAAAGCCACTCATCGTGGCAGTGATCAACGTTGAGAGCTCGGTTGAGGCGTCCGTGTCGTATTGCCAATCCATAAAAGACACCGTCATGTGGCCAAGCATTTGATTTTCTCCTCAAAAGTAAGGTCGCTTCGGAGCGTACTGTTTGCGAAGCCCGACCGGATGCATTCCCACTGCACCAGCCTCTCGCATGCGAAACTCATAGCGCCGGATAAACTCTCTGCAAAAGTGACAGCGTGGCTTGACCTTGGGGCTGGTGGGGCTTGACCTGTTCCGGTTGGTTACGTTGCCGAGCTTTAGACGTCGTACACATTCCTCAGAGAGTCTTGCCATGCCTTGGTACTGGTTCGGTGAGAAACAGGTGCAGACAGAGGACAATGTCGGCGCAAGTGCCGAGCATGGGACAAGCATTGGGTCGAGTCCATCTGACTTGGAGCCCCCTGCGATGATGATAATCTCACAGCCGCAAAGATGGGTGCAGTGGGCCCGCTTGTCCGCTTGAGTTTCCTTCGAACTCAGTATTCGAATGCCGCAATTAGTAATTGGAGAATATTGGCTGCAAGGACGGTTCGATATGCAGCCCTTGAGCAGACTTCACATTTGCTTAAGAGACTTTCTGGCAATGCTACTTGATT
The DNA here is from genome assembly GCA_010015745.1 of Setomelanomma holmii. Classification (NCBI taxonomy): domain Eukaryota; kingdom Fungi; phylum Ascomycota; class Dothideomycetes; order Pleosporales; family Phaeosphaeriaceae; genus Setomelanomma; species Setomelanomma holmii. The sequence goes on from ML978173.1 coordinate 207,948, forward strand.
TGGTTCGTAAGGCGAGAGTAATTGCGGATCTGATTAGTGACGGATGCTCGCTTCCACAGTCGGTCGCACGTCGTGCTCCAAACTATGAGCTTGTCGCACCTACCTTTCGGTTATGCCGTAATCGTGGTTTTGGGGTGTCATTCCGACAAGTCTTGGCCTTCAGGTATTCGAGCCACAGTCACAGGAGCTAACGAAGGAAATTGGGCTATATTTGGGCGGCTTTGTGGCTAGTGTGCACTTGTGGCTGGTAATGCGGATGTCGAACCAAGGCTTGCGTGTGGCATTCGTGGACTACGCGTCTCTTCTTGACGCCCTTGAGATCGTGAGTCAATTGCGACACCAGCGATAAGACTATTGTGATGTTGAATTTTAGCCGTTGATTAGCCACAGAGCCAAGACTATTTGCAACGAGGTTTGCGGCAGGTTGCGACTTGACTGCATGGTTGGGATCGTGGGCCTGCTGTATTGTGGCGTCACCGAGCAGGGCCATTGTAATTGGACGAATTGATTGAGGTGCTTGCATAGAAATTGTGAGATTGTGCGCAGCCTCGATCGGAAACTGTTAGGAAGTTGGGGTTGGAATATCCCGGCAGCATCAATAGTACGAGAGAAGAGACATGACTAGACTACAGATGTAGGGTAGCAGAAGTCTGAACGACGCGTATTGCTCGTCTCTTTGCAGTTCTTGGTGTCGGCGGAGATGTGGTTGAAGAATCTAGTGCCAGTCCGGGGGTGTGGCTTATCAGCATGGCGGCCAAGACGTCACCTCCTGGAACTGACAGTGCGATCGCAAATTCTTGTGGCGCATGACCTCGCGCAAAGCAGCCCGTTATGTAAACATTACACGGATCAGTGTTGAGCGGTGACCTTCGGCCGCACGAGTAAATGAGGAGACCACGAGTGCTGCAAAACATTGAGGCGCACCCACCAGCATTGCCAGAGACGTTACTTTCTGCGATGTATCGAAGTTTTTGCCGGTCATTGACAGGACAATCGCTTCATCCATTCGCTGTCGAGTAGAGAAGAGTGAAAAAATTGCAGACTCGACACTAGAGACTATAAGAGAGGGTTGTGGGCGAAACTGCATCGGTGCGACACTGTCTTCTCATCTCATTTCTTTCTGAATATGGCGTAACGGCTGACATTCTGAGTTTGTGCGCAGAATAGACTCAGTTGGACTGGCGTGCGAATGTGCTGTTCGAATGTCGCTCGATGATGGCAGGAACGCAACGACTCCGAAAATGCCAAAATCATTTGCTCACTCTGTCAAATCGCAGGCTGAAGTCGTGTACCACGATCAAATTGCGCGAGTAATGCTGAAGCTCATAGCGCTTGATATGAATCGCAATGTCAGAGTGGTAGCACTCGTAAACGACAACAGACGTGTGTCCCGTCTGAGTCGTTCCACGATGAGTCATGCATGATGCGAAGATGGGAATGCCAGTCGACACCACATTGTTCTTCGAGAAACGGGGTTTTCGAAGGTGCATGTGGGATCAACTGAACGTGCTCCTGGCCGTGAAAATAGCTTCGTTGATGGCGATAGCGAAATTGCGGATAAGCTGATTCGAAAGTGAATTGTCTTTGGCTGATACTGCTATAGTTCGAGTTCGAGGTAGCCAGGCTGTCTTCAGAGAAGTGTTGTTCTTGATCATATTCGTGCTCGCTCGTCTTGGTGTTCGAGAGCCTGTTAACGCTCAAAGAGGCCCGTGCACGCTAATCATTAGCCGACACACTCGAATATCGCAGATTTTAGACTCCAACGACTACGACCACGACAACTAATCTCCAGCACAACACCGGAAACGACATCATGTCCACCTTTGAGCCGGTCATCGTACGTACCTTCCGCATATACGACACCACAATCCCCGAGTTAAGCAGTCGCGATCTACGCTACCAATGCTCGCCCCGAAACCTCCGCAAAGTCGTCCTAGAATCTCTGGCTGACTTGTGATGCAGGTCATTGATGGCAAGGGCCATTTGCTCGGTCGCCTCGCCAGCACCGTCGCCAAGCAGCTGCTCAATGGCCAGAAGATTGTCGTTGTGCGCTGCGAAGCCCTGAACATCTCGGGCGAGTTCTTCCGCGCCAAGTGTACGTTGTCCCCCCCGACCACGAGAGAGAACCGAGAGTAGACACATTGAGAGTGAGGGGTTACGGCAGTGGGCTTAACACGTGCTGGAATACTCGATGTGTCTGTTCTTGGGAATCGCAGTTGGAAAATGTTGCAAGCAGGAACCACAAGCTGACACTATTCACAGTGAAGTACTCTGCTTTCATGCGCAAGCAGACCCGTTTCAACCCCACCCGCGGTGGTACGTTCAAATATCCTACCAGTACGCCAGGAACGCAGCACTGACATACCCAGGACCCTTCCACTTCCGCGCTCCCTCCAAGATGTTCTGGCGAACCGTCCGCGGCATGATTCCTCACAAGACCGCCCGCGGTAAGGCCGCCATTGAGCGCCTAAAGACCTTCGAGGGCATTCCTCCCCCATACGACAAGAAGAAGCGCGTTGTTGTGCCCCAGGCTCTGCGAGTACTGAGGTTGAAGCCTGGACGCAAGTACTGCACTGTCGGCCGTCTCGGACACGAGTTTGGCTGGAAGTACCAAGACGTTGTTGCTCGGTATGTGGTATTTATATTGTGCTGGAAACATGAGCTAATTCGTGCAACAGTCTCGAAGAGCGCAGGAAGGTCAAGGGTGCCGCATACTACGAGCGCAAGAAGGCCGCCCGGAGGCAGTTGGCTGAGGCCAAGAAGACGGCCACCGTTGACAGCAAGACCCAGGAGCACCTCACCTCGCTCGGCTACTAGACTACGGCAGTTAATGAACAGTGTCGGTGTCGGTAACGTGGTTCGGCGTGGGATGCATTGGGCTCATGGGATCTTTTCTACCTCTACTATACTTCGACCATTCCAACGGGTGTCCAGGCTAAAAGAGCACATCACTACTAGAGTGCTCACGTGTTCATGGGTGTCATCGCGGTCGGTCTGCTGTGTCTCAGGTACTCTTCCGGCTAGAAGAAATACGAAATGAAAATCCCAGAGCTGCTCGATAGCATTTTGATGGCGTTTTGCACAGTCAATATATCCAGTCTCATCATGCATCCTCTCATTGCACTTGAGTGTCGTGCGCGATGTTTGTTTGCAACCTTTATCGTTCTTAGCGACGCGCCGCGATATGTCATGCTATGATTTTCGGCTGACCCGGATCTGATCCGCGTCTGTCGGAGAGAAGGACATGGCGGCTTAAGCTGCTCGCGCAGCTGGCCAATGGGCGCATAGCCTCGGTTGTGACGTCGCGTCGGATCTTTACCCCAGCTTTTCCCAAGTCGCCTTCGACATCTTCAGCATCATCTGCATATACACTAGACAGACATTGGAAGACCACACACGCGTTCTTGGGGTTTTCTTTGTCTATATACCCTTTCCGTTGACATCTATTGAGAGCTACGACCCTTGCACTCCATCGAACTTACTCCTCATCTGGCACTTATAGCTTGTTGCTAGCTTGGAACGCTTCCGTGAACATCTCACGTACACAACTTTGGCTTTGTCCAGCGAGTTCTTTCCAATCTTCAGTTACTTATCGAAATGGTCGGCGCAAAGGATCGCCTTAAGCAACTCGCGTCGCATTTCACTTCCGCGAACCCTGTCCCTGGGCCTCCACCTATCCAACCAGGTGACAGCCATGAGTACCACCACAGACACAACTTCCACACATTAAGTCCAACCTTCTTCCTTCCGCGCGCTGCGCAGATTGAGCCTGATGCGACGGCAATCTACCACAAGACAGCGAACAACAAGATCTTGCGACGCACATATGCCGTTACAGCGGACCGCGCACGAGGATTGGCGTACTACCTCAAGAAACATGGCTACAAGAAGGTTGGCATACTTGCGACGAACACACCCGCGTTTCTTGAAAGTATCTTTGGTATTGCGGCTGCAGGTAGCGTAAATGTCGCGATCAACTACCGCTTGAAGCACGACGACATCAGCTACATCTTCCAACATGCTGATGTCGACATGATTATTTGCGACTTCGAGTTCGTGGACTTACTCGACGACTTCAAGAAGGCGAAACCCGACATTCCAATCCTCGTCGACAATGACACCGATGCGACCGAAGGTGAACTGTCTGGCCCATTCGACGAGGCGGTGCTAGAAGGCCTCAATCACGACATCGCAACTGGCCACAAAGGCTGGGCAGGTCTTGAGACACAGGCTAGTCATGAGGAGGATGTCATCGCGCTTGCGTATACATCTGGTACTACGGCGCGTCCGAAGGGTGTGGAGTACACACATCGTGGCGCATACCTCGCTGCGATGGGCAACGTCATCGAGTCTGGACTCAACTACCACACCGGCCGCGCGAAGTATCTTTGGACGCTGCCCATGTTTCACGCCATTGGATGGACCTTTCCGTGGTCTGTGACGGCTGTACGAGGCACGCACTACTGTCTGCGCAAGATTGACTACCCTCAAATCTGGCGATTACTGAAAGAAGAGGGTGTCACACATTTCAACGCTGCACCGACAGTCAACACTCTGCTGTGTGCAGCGAAGGAGGCGGAAAGATTGCCAAATCCTGTCCGCGTGACTGTAGCAGCGAGCCCACCCAGTGCATGGCTCTTCGAACAAATGACAAATCTCAACCTGACACCAGTGCACGTCTATGGTCTTACGGAGACTTACGGACCCATTACGAAGGGCTACCACATGCCTGAATGGGAAACGATACCCAAGAAAGAGAAGTACGACAGAATGGCGCGCCAGGGTCACGGCTTCATCATGGGTCTACCCGTGCGAGTGATCAAGACTGAGCAAGAAGAGGGTGTCTTGATCAATGTCGAGAAGAACGGCAAGGAGATTGGAGAAATCGTCTTTGAAGGCAACATCTGCGCCAAGGGATACTACAAAGATGCGGAAGCGACAAGGAAGCTCTGGGCAGGCAATGTGCTGCATAGCGGAGATTTGGCGGTCTGGCATCCTGATGGCGCGATTCAGATTTTGGATCGAGCGAAGGATATCATCATTTCTGGTAAGTTGGCTTCTCCTGCAACATCCCAGCACACCGACTAACGTCAATACAGGCGGCGAGAATATATCCTCGGTAGCTCTCGAAGCCATGCTCTCGACCCATCCACAAATTCTCGAAGTTGGTGTATGCGCCGTTGCTGATTCGCACTGGGGTGAGCGACCCAAGGCATTCGTTACGACCAAGGATGGAACGAACAGCGATACGCTCGGTCAAGAGGTGATTCAGTGGGCCAAAGAGCATAGCCATATCAGCAGGTTCATGGTGCCGAGGGAGGTAGAAGTGGTGAAGGAGTTACCAAAGACAAGTACGGGCAAGATCAAGAAGAATGTGCTTAGAGAGTGGGCGAGGGGAAATAGGGATAACAAATGAGAAACTAAAGCGGATGATTATAAGAGTCTTACGCGAAGAGTCTTACGCGAAGAGTCTTACGCGATGTACATATGCCTGTGGAACTTGGTACTATTCTGGTGTGGTTTGAACCAAGGTGTATTATAACGCATTTAATGATTAAAGTGCATGTATCACCGCACCATAGATCGAGGACTGTTTGTTGCCACTTCAGAGCATACTTATCGGAATAGTCAAGGACGTGTTAGAGCCGAACCTCATTCGTTGTGGCTTCAACTTTGCTAGAAAGACATGCTGGAGGTTGCAAAAGTTGCATGACCGTAATTCCACGTTAAATCATGACACCTAGGGCGTACTATTGAAATGTGCCAAGCACCTCATCTGGATGACCGCTGTAGATACTCGGATCGATGAACTCAGCCTTCACCAGCGGCCTTTTCTCCCCGTGGTGATTTTCCTCCCACGCTTCCAGAAACGTAGGATCCTGGACTTCGTCAATATTAGCATACATAGTGCATCCAAGCCGTTGCAACACAATACACCTCTCATCCATAGTGCGAGCCAACGATACAATCCCAAAGTGCTGTGGCCTAAGCGTCTCGCCGCCTACGCGACCTATTATTACCTTCTCGCACGCAAGCACACAAAGCGCCCCTAGCTGGTGCGAAGGCCACGCAATGCGAGCCCATCCGCGTTCTAAGCGCGAGGATTCTAAAGCTTCGTTAGCGTCGATAGCATTAAATGCTTCCTCATCGCCATTCTCGAGCTTGCTAACGAAGGTACGCCGGGCCTCGCTATCCCACCATGTTGCGCCTAAGCGCAGCAGGGCCCGACAGAAAGCGTCTTCAGCGTCTTGGTGTGCGTTGCATCGTAAAGGTGGGTCCAACGGGTCAAGGTGTAGGAAATCAAAATCAGGAGAGGTTGCATTTTCGAGCACTATAACACCGCCTCGTGAGGGCCAGCCCTGCAGTGTGACAGTTTCTTGTCTAAGTAAGGTGCGTTGCGAAATACGGAGGTTGTGCGCGCGGTGTCTGCCTAGTGAAGGGCTTTTGATAGATGGATTTCGGCGCTCATGATTATCATAGACGCTTTGAGGGGCTAAATTGATTCCTGATGCCATATTATTGGGATAGTACGCTCGAAAGCATATGCGTGAAATGTGTTGTTGAAGTTGGTTGTAATGGAGGTTTGGTATTGAACCTATAAAACCTCAGGGCGCTGCTTGACGCCCAGGCAGCCTGCGCCGCTAACGTTATCAATACCGGTAGTGCCTAATAACCTGCTGTGCTCACATCTGCTTCACCTAACAAGTCTCTGTCAACTTTCTTCGCCCTCAAACGTCCCACAAAAGATCTCAGCACAGGTGCGCGACAGTTTGGCAGCTTTCGAGGATTGTTCAAAACGTCGCCAAAGCGCCCGCCGCCTGTTTCCCATCACGGTCTCTCAATTCCAAAAATCAGACTTGGCATATCGAGGCCATCTTCACCGGAGTACATAGTAAACGTCGTCCTCGATGAGCCTTGTGCCTGTGGCCACCAGGACAGTCGAGGATCTCGACCAATGAGATGTCAGCACCGTCCACGGAATCTGCAACCGTACCGCGACGCAACCCGCAACACCATGTTCGAACACAGTTAGACTTGGCACAAAACGCCGTTTGAAATTTCTTCCGGCCTCAGCCCGACCGACAATTTGTTCTGCATCAGTTGCACAATGCGTTGGGTTGCCAATGCTGCCCCACTATTGGCTGGCGACAAGCATCTGTCAGAGAAGCATGTCGTTGGTACCAAGGCTGCAGTGCTTGGTATGGCTTGGTATGGGGATATCTTGATCCTTATGCGCTGATGGAGAGCGTAGTTTGATCTTTGTCCTTGTCTTTGCTGTTGATTTTCGTTCCTTTGGCTGCTGGACAGCATTTGACATCTTTGATTATTGTTTGCAATACCGGCCTCTTTCAACATGAAGATCTCTTCAGGCCTGGCACTTCTTTGTGTAGCATTGTCAAGTGTCGAAGCCTTCGCTGTCCCGCCTCAACATTTATGGGCAGTAAGTTCGGACCTTTTCCGCAGCATGAGCTCGGCAACCATGACCATTTCGCATCACTATCGTTTGACTCGTAGCTGATGACCTATCTAGAGATCACTCAGTCGTCGAGCCTACCGTTTTCATCCTATCAGGCGACAAATCGACATCGGTGGCGGCCAAGGTCAGAGTGAGGCACAACAGCAGGGCCAGAAGCCGCAGCGACAAGGAGGAGGCCTGACCATCGGGGGACTGACGCTTGGTGGTCCCAATGGAGGTCTCACTGCAGGCAACCTACAGCTTGGTGGTACTGGCCAGCGGAAGGGAGCGGGGCAGCAGAACCGCAACGCGACGGAAGCAGCTGGCGGAAAAGCACCAGCAGCCGAAGCCCAGAAGCCAGCTGCGGAAGCTCAAACACCTGACACTGAGCCCGCAGCCAATGTCAAGCAACCCTCCGCTGGCACTGGGATCGAGAATCAACCTGGACGTGCCGAAGGCGAAGCAGCGAAACAAGAAGCCCTGAAAGAAGCGGGTCAGACTGAAGCTGCTCAAGAACAGAAAGCAGATGGTGTGAAAGCTACGCAAGAGGCGGAACAGTTTTCTGATAACATTGGCATCGTGCTGAACGAAGCTGGGAACGCGCAGAACATCGGAGGCAATTTGGGCATTACTGAAGGATCGGACGGGAGCAAGTCCATTGGTGGTGAGAACGGGATAAATATCGCAAAGAATGGGCAAGCGACTGTGGCTGGGAATGAGTAGGCGTGCTTGAAGCTATCCTGGAACACTCAAGGGTGGTATCTTTCTTCATTGGATGTTCTTCACTCCTCTCACATATGATCGCTTGTGCTCGCTCCTCTGTTCTTCTTCACATTGACTGCAGATGCTCGAAGATAGCCACGAATAGCTTTGTGGTGCTTTCGAGGAAAGCTTCATGGGCAGATGTCTCGCTCACTGTACGTTCCTCTCTCCTCTCGTATGAGATTGCTTGGGCTCGCCTTGCTGTTCATGTCCTTCACGACGAGGCTAGATGCTTGAAGATAGCCGCGACTAGTTTTCGGCGATTTCTAAGAAGCACATCTTTTTGATTGGTCTTGTGTCCTCATCTTCACTTATCACCGCTCCTTCCTTCAATGAACGCGCTCCGCACGAGCTGTTGTAAACATGGCAAGAACTTCCCTCACTTGTCTCACTCGCTCCAACTTTCACGACACTACACTCTTCTTTCTGCTTTAAGAAGTGTTTCGCTCTACTACGCTACTACTGGTGTGGAAATGTCATTGCGTGGAGGCGACACTGGCGCGATGCGCGCTCATCACCGCCCTGGTGAGGAAAGTCCTGCACTTACTGATGCCGATACCATTACCGATGGATACCACACAGACCGCGACGCGAACGATGACGATAACCTTAAACCTGAGATCCAGCTGTCCTTGGCGGAACGACGCATCGACGATCTGACTGCGAGGAACGAGAAGCTGGAAAATGGTGAAGATAAAAGTAGATACACTCATTGAGCGGCTGACCACTTCCAATGAAGACCTCAAGGTCCGAGTCGTGGCTTTGAAGAGCGATCTCTTTAAGCAATATCAGCGCGCTTCAAATGCAGAGAAGCGGGCCGAGACCGCTGAGCATGCATCTGACCAAGTTAACCTAGAAGAGATGCAAGCGATGCGGGAAGAGGCTTCCATGGCTGCAAAAGAGAAGGATTCTGCTTTCAGGGCACGCGATGAGGCACAGAAAGAGGCGCAACAAGGGACGGCCGAAGTACAACGACTCTGTGCAGAGCTGAAGACAGTCCAAGTCTTCAACAAGAAAGCGGTTGCGAGCCTCAACGAAGCTCGAGAGAAGGGCTCCGGTCCTGAGCCATCTATGTTTACGCAGCTTCACAACACGATCACTGCCCGCAACAATAAGATCGAGCAGCTGGTGGAGAAGTACGACAAACTCTCGGCTGAGCACTTTGAGACGTTGAAGCAGGTCAATAAAGACGGCGACGCGACTGAGACTTTGCGTGTGAAGCTCGAGGGGCAAGAAACGCAGATGACGGATATCCGCGCACGCCTTGCCGCAGCTGAGACCAAGCGAGACTGGTAAGTCCAGCCTTGTTCGCAGTCCATACTCAGACACTCTACAATTTGTGAATAAGTGCGACTGACCAATTTGAAAATTGCAACAGGTACAAGAATGAACACGCTAAGCTTCTCGCCGAACGTAATGTCCGTAATGCTACAACCTTTGCCGCCAACACCACCGAAGTCACAAATCTCAGCTCGGAGAATTTCGATCTCAAAGCTGACATCGAGTCGCTTGACGAAAAGATCCGCCTCTTAAAGTGGGACATCGCGTGCTACGTCACCGATCTCGACCTTTCCGAGGCCGGCTATCGTGTCTTCACTTGTCGCCATGTCAGACTCAGCGACATCTCCGATGGCCAGAATTCGACCCGGGAGAAGACGGCCGGCATAGTAGCGGCCGAGTTTTTTGACGACTATAAGTATGATGACGAGTTCCTCCAGGGGTAACTTACAATGATGCAAGGGCGAGTGTGTTAAATCATCATCGTGCGCATGAGAGAATCAATCAGGGCCGGGGAGATTGGGTGAGAGATCTGAGGAGTGAGTTGCAGAGAGTGGATCAGTGGAGGAATGTTAGAATCACGTACAACTGAGGGTGCCAACATGGCTTGATGGATCGCGAAGAAACAGGAAAGCGGACGGTGATGATGCGCAGGTCTTTGTTGCCGGAGTGAAAGTCACTGGGATGTTAGATTGACTTGAGCTCGAACGATGTGACGTGGGCATATGGAAGCCAAGGCGGGTGCTGGGAACGGTCAGGTCGGTACAAGCGATGTTGGTAGGTCAAGTCATCTCCTGTCTACGGTCAGCGAGGATGCACTCAGACTTCTGCTGTACAACGTACTGCAGTCAATACAATGACCGGAGAAGCTTCAGTGTACTTACGCAATAAGAAACGCTGCATCTACGCTCAATGTTAGTTCCCGAAATGACTCTCCACATGATGCGCAACAGCCCTTTCATCCGCCTCAAACTCCCCACAAACAGGACACTTCACAACCTCCTCTTCTCTCCCACTCCCTCCCCTACCTTCCTGATGTCGTCTATCCGCCTCTTCCAGTGCCGCAAACAACCCCTGACTTCGATCAGGAACACGACTCTCGTCATACAAATACTCGTCCTCATCCCTGATATCCCTCTCCACCCTTCCACCAACCATCCTCCCTCTGCCCCTACCTCCTCCAGCCCAGCCCTCCGCCACCCCATCTCGCCCTAACCCTGCACCCGCACCACCAACAACGCCCTCCCCAGCTTCTCCCTCCGCTTGACTAACGATCGCTTGCACCCTGCCCACGCGACCATCACGTAATCGTACCTTCACGCCGCGCGGATGGTCCCCGCGTGTGAGTAGATCGGCGACAATGCCGTGCACGCGATGGCCAGTGGGTTGGTCGATTTTCAGGATAATGGAGACGGGTGTACCGGGGTGGATGGATGATATGGGTGGGACGGAAGGGTGGTCTGGATGTCTTTGGCGTTGGGGATGTTGGTTGTTTTGAGGCCGTGGTGGACGGCTGCCTCTCCCGCGAGGTTGGTAGTCTCCTCTCCCGTGGTCACGACCGCGCTGCATGGTTTGAATGGGTGTGCTGAGGGGTGTTGGGGTGGAGTGCTGATGGGTTGAGTTTGAAAAGGATGTGAATGTCCGCCGAACACTAGCTCTTCTATCGATAGTTTGAGGTATTGTATGATTGATTGAATGGTCGAAATTGTTAGCGTACAGTCTTCTCCGGTGTATTTGCTGCAGAAGATTCTTGGACATAAGTATGTGCTGAGGTGAGAAGATGTTGATGGAAAGAACGCGAGTACGTTTGCTTGAAAGGGAAAGAAGTGGCCGTTCGCTAGCGCCAAGACGGATTATGTAATTGTGCATTTCACCCTCAACATGCCATACAATAATTCGTGCGGGCTCATATTGGACTTCTTGGAAACTTAGGAAGCTTTTTATATTCAAGTTAGTGAGGCCTAGCTGTCTTCAAAGTGTTTCTGAACAGAGCTAACCAAAAACAAAAGTACTTGAAGTTAAACCGGACAGTGCAATGCCTATTCATCTGCCACGCTCGACCAGGGTCGCGCGCGAGTTATTGCACGACCTAGTGCCCTCATATTTGGATTGCGTAAAGCCACTACCAGGTCTCAAATCATCGTGCAGGGTTTGTTATGTTACATTAAGACAATGAAGAAATTGTGAACAGTAGTTTGGTTAGATAGGAAACGCGGAAGGGGTATCAACCTCCTAACAAAAGAGCAAGAAGACCTCCCAATACAGCCCAGTCCATGAGCGATACAAGTACATTTCCAGACATACCCTCATCTCGTGTGCCATGCTCAATCATCTTTCTTATCATCGCCTTCAGCATCATCCTTCTTTCCTGCCACAGTCTCCATCTCCACCTCTCCCTGCATCCTTCCTTTCCCATCTCTCGTAGTGATCTTGTACTTACCGCCGTCCCAGAGATCTTTGAACGTGAGTTCCTTGGTCCTGCCCAAGCTCTCAATATCACTGATCCTGTCAAGCGTCGCCTCGAGGAAGTCCTCAAAGCCAGGTTCGCTGCAAATCTCGTTGAAAGCGCGCTGCATCGGGACCGAGTCAGCGCGCACCATGGCGTGGGAGTCGATACTGAAAATGGAGAGATCGTGGTGCTGCCGGATGAAGTCGGATCGCGTCATGATGTAGCGTGCGCGGTGGAGCGGGATTTGTGGAAGAATGTGGCCTTCTTTCGGGTCGTAACTTGATTCCAAGCTTTCATGCGCTTTGTAGAGAGCATTGGCGAGGACCATGGCTGTAGACTGGTACCATATCAGCAAGCAGTTGTGAGAAGAGTGGAGTCCCGAATGCAACTTACAGCATACTTCTGCTGATCCATAACGTCGTCATCCATTTCTTCACCGAGGATGGCGCAGTTGTTCAAGAACCAAATTTTCTCTAAGTCGCAGATGTGGTTGCATTTGGAAATCATATCTTCGGACTTGGCGACACGATTGAGGAAGGTTAGTCGGCCGCCAATCTTGTCATACACTTCTTCGAGGGTTGGTTCTTCTGGCTTCTCTTTCCAGTACTTCATTCGGTAGTTTCGTAGCGCTTGCATTGCGCGCTCTTTACAGAGGTCTTTGATCTGATGCACTTCCATGCGGGTAGCATGGTGCTTGAGCCGCTCAAACACCCAATACTTGTCTGAGTTGATGATGACCGTCGCAAGATTCGAAGCTGCCCACTGCTCTGCGCGCTGCTGAATGAGTTCGAGTAGATCGCGGCCATCTTCGTCATCTCGTATCAGGTGCGCCTGGTTGATGATCAGGATCAAAGGTTTGCCTATTGTCTGCCGCCGCCGGAGTGCAACCTTCTCAAGCTTGTTGAACGCGCGCTCAATGTCAAGAATCGCGCCTGCGTCTCTAGGACCGCGTATCGAGAATAGAGACCCAATATTGTCCTCGTGGTACTCAAAGTCAAGACAACGGCCAAGCCGTATGCGGAACACTTCCAGGTCTGCATGCGCTTCCATCATCGAGCAGCCTTCGCCGTTGACTTTCGACATCGCATCAATGAGCATAGAGCTCTTCCCGGTGCCTTTCTCACCAAGCAACAAATGGTAGCGCCCCTTAGTCTCGCCCCACACAATCTTGTCGATCTTCTCTTGCTCGTCACGTGGAATCCATCGATCACAGTCGTCTTCGTCATGGGTAACCTCTACCCTCGTAGGTTCTCTGAACACTTCCTTTCCACTTGCTGCGAGATCGAGAACCGGATCACCCTCACGGAAAGCATTCTCCATTTTTTCGATGACATTCCACTTGTAGTACTTGGTGTACCCAATTCCCACGCATCCTAGAATGAAGATACTGGCTCCCGTGGTTGCGGCTGCTTCGAACATTTTCCATGTCGTGTTCTTCCACGCCTGCCTTTTCGCCTCTTGCTTCTCCTCTTCTTGCTGCGCATGCTCAGTAGCATCGTCAACGGGATTTGGAGCGTCATTTCCTGGAGTAGGCGGACCCGTCTGACCAGTCAGAGAGCGTGTGAAAGTCGGCTGACATGCTTTTGCTGTGCCAGGGCCAGCCTGCTGTAGGTGCTGAAAGAAGGGATGTGGTTGTTTATGTTGAAACGCAACATGGGCACGCGCAAGTTGCGTCCTCAGGATGGGTCGTAGCATTAACATTATTACCGTTGCGGCGCCACCTGCGTTACGTGTCGCGTGTCAACCCACGTGTTCGGCGGCTACGCATAGAGCTCAATGCACGCCGGATAGAGAAGGAAAGTGAAACGAAGGACAGACTGACGAGAGAAAAGAGATGGACTGGGATGGAAATGAGAGGTGACGACGCAGCATGCGCTCTTCTTGCGAGCTGTTGTGACGTTCAGGGATAATTAGCTGCCAAGTGGACAGCCGACTTGGGCTGGCCAGTGCGGGAGGCCAAGTTGTGTTGTGGAGCAGGAGCGATGGTGCATTTTCGAAGCAAGAGCTGCAAACAGCATGTTTTCGGTGTTGAACATGTAAAACTTCGAAATGTTTGCAAAAAACATGGAGTGTCCCAGCTGATTGGAAACAGAGCTCAGGCATATGGTCGCAGCCTGGGGGGCCGTTCGTTCCGATGCGACCCTTGAGTCCTCGGAAGTGTGTGCGGGCTAGCGGCTTCATCCGGGCATTCTTGCGGCAGAAAAAAGTTTTGGAGACATGACACGCCGTTGCGGAGCCTCTTCCCTCCACATCCTCAGCGTGTGCCATTGTACATTAATGACCTCTCTCAGTATTGTTTTCTCGCCTTCCAGACCCATTCCTTCCCCCTGCAGTCGTTCTTTCCTGGGGTTGTAGAGTCTGCACCGAATCCTCCGCAATCATGGCCGCTAGTAGCAATGACGCTTCCAAGTCCGGTGAGCTCTCCACACCCGCACGCGCGACCCTGGGCAAAATTGTCTCCGGATGTTCTGGTGATACTCGGGATTGACGTAGCTTGCTGCAGTCATGGCTAACATCAATGGCGCGACAGAGGCCGCAACGACACCCAGCAAAGAGCAGGATGCGGAAGGGCAGGTGGAGCAGACTGAGGAGGAAGGTGCCAATGGCCAGCAGCCAGACAGTATGTCGATTAGAGTTTTATGTGGTTGGAGAAGGAGCTGACGAGGTGCAGACATCTTCCAAGTCAAGATCAAGCTGCCCCACGAGCCATTCGAGATGCCCATGACGGTCTGCACACACGCGCATAATTACACATCTCGCAGCTTACAGTAGCAGATATCGACCGCCGAGCAGGTCCAAGATCTCCGACAGTCTATTATCGAGATGCCACACACCTTCCAGTACTCGTGCTTCCACCTCGAACACAACGGCCAGCGCATCAACGATTTCGTCGATCTCTCCGAAGTGCCCGAGCTAGGCCCAGAGTCCGTGTTGGAGGTGAAAGAAGACCCATACACAGAGAAGGAGGCTCGGCTACACATCATCCGCGTGCGGGAGCTCATTGGCGCGGCCGGCGATCGAACCGATGCGCTCCACGGCATCCTCGCTGGTCTGTCCCTGCACGACACGGTTGGCCTTGATCAGTCAGGAAAGCCAAAGGAGGATGGGCCCGAGCAGTCACCCCTGGCAGATTACGACTTCAAGTCTTTAGGCGCAATCAAAACTCTCCTGCCCCCTCAGCAAGACGCCGCGCCCAAGTGCATAAAGTCCATCGCTCTATCAGCCTGGAACCCTCCACCATACCATCTGAGGACGAAAGGACATCTTTTGTACCTCGTAGTAACGACCAACGAAAACGAGCAGCATCACATCACCAGCCATGTCACAGGCTTCTACGTCAACAAGTCCTCAAATGCGAGCTTTGACCCTGCGCCACGGCAGGGACCAAAAGCTCACCACACGCACTCGCTGCTCACATTACTAGAAGCTCTCTCACCGTCCTTTCAGGCATCGTTCCAGCAATTGCTCGAGCACAACGCAAAGAAGGAACTCCTTACCATTTTCCAGCTCTCAAATGCGATCCCAGCGAACCCGTGGCTCGTACCGCCGCCTACCTCCTCCCTCACCACACATCAGCCGGATCTTGCGCGGACACAAGAGAGCTACCTGATATCTGGTGTTGAGAACACGGACACGCTCCGCGACTGGAATGAGGAGTTTCAGTCGACTCGGGAGATGCCCAAGGAGGCAGTCCACGACCGCGTCTTCCGAGAGCGTCTCACATCGAAGCTATTTGCCGACTACAATGATGCTGCAACGCGAGGTGCCATGTTGGTAGCTCGCGGAGAGATTGCGCCTCTCAACCCTACGGAAGCCAAGGATGCGCAGATTTTTGTTTACAACAACATCTTCTACTCGTTCGGTGCGGACGGTGTCGGAACTTTCGGTACTGAAGGTGGCGACGAGGCTGCTCGCGTAGCTGTTGGCAAGGACGTAGTCGGTGTGCGTGCAGTCAACAACCTCGATATTCCAAATTTGTTCACTTCAGGAACCGTCGTTGTTGATTTCCTCGGGAAGCGTATCGTCGGTCAGAGCATTGTTCCTGGAATCTTCAAGCAGCGGGATCCCGGAGAACACCAGATCGACTATGGCGCGGTCGAGGGCAAGGAGATTGTCGCCGATGACAAGTCTTTCGTCCCTCTGTTCGAGCAACTGTCTAAAGCCCTGCGCGTCAAGAAGCACCCTGTGTGGGACAAGGACAATGTGCGCCACGAGCTGGAGGGCAGCGTCGAGACCAAAGGACTGATTGGTACCGATGGCAGGCGTTATGCCTTGGACCTGTACCGACTCACGCCATTGGACGTTGCGTGGATCGAGGCTCACTGGAGCGAACCGAGCAAGGATAGCGCAGCTAAGCCGAAGGACAAGGACTATCCACATCGCATGGCGACATTGCGACCTGAGCTTGTAGAGTCATATGGTCGCTTGAAGCTCCGAGGATATATCGAGAACGAGCTGGCCAAGAAGACGAAGAAGGCTGAAGTTCCGGCCAAGAAGGAAGAAGAAGATGAGGAAAGCTCATCTGAGGAGGATTCGGACGACTCGGAAGAAGATTCAGATGACTCGGAAGAGGACGCCGAGGAGGAAGAAAAGCCGAAGAAGTCAAAATCGAAGTCTAAGACCAAAGAGGTTGCAAAAGCCGACGAGGGCGATGCTGAGAAGAAGGCGGAGGCCGATGCTGAGCAGGATCGCGTTGACATCTCCGGCTTCTCCTTTGCCCTCAACCCCGACGTCTTTTCTGGACAGACTCCTCAGTCGAATGAAGACAAGGCGGAGTGGACCAAGGACGAGGCCGAGGTCCGCGCTGCGTGCGACCACCTTCAGTCTGAAGTCATGCCTCGCTTGATCACCGAGCTGAAAGATGGCGAGGTTGGGTTCCCTATGGATGGCCAATCGCTGAGTGCACTGTTGCACAAGCGAGGTATCAACATTCGTTACCTGGGCAAGATTGCTGAGCTTGCTGACAAGCCTGATCCGCGACTTCAGGCATTGAAGCGTCTGGTAGTGCAGGAAATGATTGCTCGTGGCTTCAAGCACTACGCCAACTCCAAGCTGCGCGACGTCTCTGCTCCTTTCTCGGCAGCTTGCATTGCTCACCTTCTGAACTGCTTGTTAGGTGCTGAGGTGAATGCCAAGCCCGTAGCAGAGAGCGACGAGGAGATCAAGCAAATGTTCCAAACTCCACAGGGCGACTTCAGCTTCGAGGGGCTTACTCCTGAAACACTTAGGAAAGAGGTCATGGCACAAATCGCTCTTCGATATCGCTACGACATTGGTGCATCATGGGTTGAGCCCGGCAAGCAATTGCAGCTTCTCCGCGAGGTGTCCCTCAAGCTTGGACTGCAGCTCCAGAGCAGATCGTACGCCTTCACCAAAGAAGCGCTGGCGAACGGTGCCGCTACTGAAACGCCAGCTGCGCCGCAGACCAATGGGCACTCGACGTCTTCCAGTAAAAAGAAGAAGAACAAGACTATCACACCACCTCGTGCCGATAGCCCAGCAGTCAATCTGCCAGTACAGACATTCCACGCCGACGACATCTTGAACATCGTTCCTGTTGTCAAGGAGGCGTCACCGAAGAGCTTGTTAGCGGAAGAAGCCCTGGAGGCAGGTCGTATGTCCGTTTCCCAAGACCAGAAGGAACTTGGCCAGGAACTGCTATTGGAGTCTCTCCAGCTTCACGAGCAGATCTACGGCGTGTTGCATCACGAGGTCGCACGTGCTTACCACACGTTGTCGAACTTACTCTTCAACTTGGACGACAAAGCTTCCGCGCTGGAACTCGCACACAAGGCCGTCATTGTCTCCGAGCGCACTCTTGGTGTTGACCACGCCGACACTGTGCTAGCCTACCTGAACCTCGGTCTCTTTGAGCATGCTTCAGGTAATACCAAGGCTGCCCTCGTGTATGTTCGCCATGCGCTCGAGCTGTGGAAGATCATCTATGGCCCCGATCACCCTGACTCGATCACCACCTTGAATAACGCCGCCGTCATGCTGCAGGCGATGAAGCAGTATCACGAGTCGCGCATCTGGTTCGAGGCATCGCTTGCCATTTGCGAGGACGTCTCAGGCAAGACTTCCATCAACACGGCAACTCTGCTCTTCCAGACAGCGCAGTCTCTGGCATTAGACAAGGACATGCGTGGCGCTGTCAATCGCATGCGCGAGTCGTACAACATCTTCAAGGACGTGATCGGGCCGGAAGACCGCAACACAAAGGAGGCAGAGAGCTGGCTCGAACAGCTCACGCAAAGCGCGGTCAGCCAAGCCAAACAGCTCAACGACCTCGCCAAGGGCAGGATCCGACGCATTCAGCTCACTGGCAGGAACCCTCTCCGACCTGCTGCCGCAACACCCTCTGCCAGTGAGGCCGCTGCCGCAGCCAGTGGCCAGCGGACTGGTAACAGCCGCGTCGACCAACGTAAGATCGAGGATCTCCTCAAGTATATTGAGGGTGAGTCATCGAAGACGCCGACGAAGAAGAGGCAGGCCAACCCCAGGAAGAGGACAACGCAGAAGTCTTGAAGACATAGCTTAGATCTTCTCGTCGCCTATCCTTGTTCGCAACGGCTCGCCGCTATAGCGCTACCGTATGCTTGGCGCTTTCGCATTCCGCTCCATCTTCCTGTATCTGCATTCTGCATCGCTTGCTCTTGTTTTGTTGGAGTCTGGCCATGGCCGTGAGCCAATGTGACTATGTAACACTAGTTTCTCTTGATCGGCATAGAAAAACGGAGGATGGTGTGCATGGCTGGTGATGGACCTGGGACTATGCATGGAAACGACCTAGATGTACAAAATACCACGACGAAAAGTCTCTTCTCTTCAAAGAAACTCGTATTGCCCCAAAACCACGATTTGTAGTGAAATCGATGATGTCTCGTATATGCTCAGCGAGCAATTGGCGGGTGGACCGTGCACACTATGACGCCAGCCATAAACAAAGCTCTTCCTCCACGCATTATCCACCCAACCACGCGAGGCGCGCACCCTCTCACCACCTGCGCACACTTTGCTTCTCTCATCTCGCCTGACCACCGCCTTCACATCGATTGCAAAAAGCTCTCGCCATGTCGTCCAGGCTTACTGACCGCACCGAGCCAACGGTGATTCCACGCGCGCACGCAACAACGCGGTCGCGCCTACCGCCCATTCTGCGCATTCCCATACTTCTCGTCCTGAATCTCGGGATCAAATCCGCGCTATGGAGCTTCACTTCGAATTTCCTGAACCCAGAGCTGGGCGCAATTAGCAAGGTCCCAAGCGAGGCTGACTTGTGGTCGCTGTACTCGCCTGGAGCGCGTCTGGTCATGACCACCGCGACCATCTGGATGAACTGGTACTTCAACTATGACTGTAAGAAACGCGCGCTCTCCAGATGATCACATGCTGATATCTACAGTCTATGACGTCTCTGCGCTCACAGTCCTCACCAACGCGCCCTACGCGTATCTCCTCGCGACGTACTACGAGATCTCGACCTTGACTCTCGCGGCGCATATGAACATTGAAGTGCTGGCAATCGCGATTCCGACATATCTACTGCGACCGCGCTCCATTGTCCACAAGCCAAACGCGCCGCTACGAAACCGTTTCCTGCTCAACAGCGTGCAGGTGCAGTTTTCCAACTCGCTACTGGCCATGGGCGTCTACATTGTCGTGCTCTGGGCGCTGCTGAAGACTGGCATCACCAATCTGTTCCTGATCCAGCACTTTGACATTCCAACTCTGGAGACCGCGCATCTAGAAACTCCCGTCTCCATTCTGGGCAAGATCTTCGTTGCAGGTTTTGCAGCCAAGGAGTTCTTGCTCAATCCGTCCATCGCTGCCCAGCCTCCATCAGGCCTTGCGACACCAGAGGAGACGTTTGACCCTGCGACTGCCACACTGGAGAAGACGATCAAGGCGAATGTGCTGCCATTTGAGCGAAGGACGAGGACTTTGCTCCAACAAACCATCATCTTGAACGCATTCACATTCGCGAGCACGGTCCAACGGTGTATGACCCTAGATGGCACTGAGGCCCTCGGTGCAGCTGGTTATGCTGGCATCTGGGTATTCGCGAACTTGGTGCTGGCTGGATGGTACGCTTGGGTCGGTGACACCAGCTCTGACTACGAGCCATTGTAGAGCTGGATTCAGAGAACTCTCCAGCAACTACAGTGACTGGCAACATATCTTTTGACGTTCGTGGCAGATTCGACAGGTTAGCGAGTCAGTCGCATTTTCTGAATTTGGTCGCGTGCTCTAAAGATACGGCAGGAGGAGGAACGGCGACATTGAGGTCTTTGAGATACCATCAGTCATATTTCATATTGATTTTCCCATAGCCCAACTCGAACATCTTTAATCATTTCAAACACAACGAGCTAGGCGAAAGCAGAGACCTTCCACCCACATTGGGCAAATTACCATGTCTGTGGAGGCCCGACACATGTGAGCGGAGGAAGTTGCTTCGTCTCCACTTATTCACGGAGAAAGCGTGGAGTGAGAGCGAATCCGATGACATCCGACGTGCTTTCAAGCCGTTCCCGAGAATCACCCGCGGCACCACAGCGGAGCCCTGAAGCTAGTGCTGGGACTTGCGAGTTGAGCCGCATCTTATCTGCATGCCAAAGCACATGTTGGGCCAAAGCGTGGGGCTAAATGCTTGTCTACCCCAATGGTGTACACACAAAGCACTCAATATGCATCTGACCAAAGGCCGGATCCTTTCGCTAGCCGGCAGCAAGCATGCAATCAGAAGCCGGATCCTGTTACCGACACCCGATGCCCTTCGAGACGAGGGGATGGTGGGTGGAGGAGGTGGTGGCCGAGGGTGGGTGGGCGGTCAAGAGTTCTTTGCGCGAAGAGTGATATGTATTGATCTCTTAGACAGTCTACTAAGAGTACTTGTGCAGTCGGCGGACGGCAATTGCTCTGTAAGTGCTCGGGTACACACGATCTCCATGCGGCTCTAATAGTCGGCTCATGTGGTTCCCAACGCCGACAAGCAGTCATCCAATTGCACGGCGGATTCCTGTGAGACAGGGCCAAGCATTGTTCTGCCCTGGAGATTAGCGGCGCCTTTTACGTTTGATGGAGCCCCGCACTAAACGGCTTACTGCTTGCAGCAACCTCGTCGGCGATCGCGACCTGGATAGCAGCTTGGCCCACGGAGTTTTCGCGCGTTGCAGCTCAACGTGGAGTGTGATGTAACGTCAGGCATTGCTGGGGTTTGTGGAGTGCCCGCAATTTGCAGTCACGTATCGCACAATGGAACCAAGGAGGGTGGTATAAAGAGCTGGCATGGTCCAGCATGTCGCGCTGCTCATTTTCCAGCCTTTTCAAGATGGCGTCGAATTCTCTCGACATCAAGGACGCGGCTCTCGATGAGCCGACTAAACTCGACACGTTCCAGCGTCCCGGCGGCATCGCTGCGAACATGTCTCCCGAGCGCAGAGCGCAAGTGGAGAAGAAATTGAAACGCAAACTGGACGCGCGGTGTTCGATATTCGTGTTGATTTATATCATGAACTACCTCGACAGAAACAATATCGCGGCTGCGAGGTTGCGTGGATTGCAAGAGGATCTGAATATCAACAACACGCAGTATGCAACGTGTTTGAGCATCCTGTATGTTGGGTACATTTGTGAGCATACACCTGGGAAGGATGTTCGAAGAACGATGCTAACTGTTGCGAAGTGATGCAAGTCCCATCAAACATGATCATCAACCGTATCTCCAGGCCATCGCTTTACATCTCTGTTGTAATGCTTCTTTGGGGCATGATCTCGACTCTATCGGGAAACACGAACAACTTCGCTGGCATGGTTGCAGTGCGCTTCTTCATCGGCTTCGTTGAAGCAGCTTTCCTCCCTGGAGCACTCTTGATCCTATCGAAATGGTACACCAGACGCGAACTCACGCTCCGAAACGCCATTCTTTTCTGCGGCAACCTAATCTCCAACGCCTTCTCGTCTCTCGTCGCAGCAGCCGTGCTGTCCAACATGGAAGGCACCCTTGGCCACCGCGCGTGGAGATGGCTGTACTGGATCGAGGGAGCAGCCACAATGCTCATCGCCATCAGCGCCATGTTCATCCTGCCTGACCTGCCTCATAATTCGCGCGGCTTCACTGAAGAAGAGCGCGCCGTCGCCGTCCTGCGCATGACGGAAGACGTAGGTGAAGCCGACGAAGACTCTGCTGAACAGTCTCCCTGGGCGGGGCTCATCATGGCTGTCAAGGACAGCAAGATCTATGTCATGATGCTGACCTTCACCGCGTACGTCGTCGGTCTCTCCTTCAACGCATTCTTCCCTACACTCACCCGCACCCTGGGCTTCGGCTACATCACCACGCTCCTAATGTCCGCGCCGCCGTGGGCATTCGCATGCGTGGTCAGCCTCATCAACGCATGGCACGCCGACCGTACGCAAGAACGTTTCTGGCATATCGTTGGCCCTATCTTCGGCGGGCTGGTCGGGTTTATCATTTCAATGTCCACGCTCAACACCGCGGCCCGCTACGTCGCGCTCTTCCTGCAAACCTCGGCGTACGCAGGCTTCATCGTGTTTTACTCGTGGATTTCGTCGTCGTTCCCGCGTCCACCCGCAAAGCGCGCCGTGGCAATCGCTATGATCAACGCATTTTCGCAGCTCGGCAACATCGCGGGTAGTTATGTGTGGAACATGTCGGACAACGGGTTCCGGAACAGTTATGGTGTTGTTACGGCCATGTTTGGCGTTACGATCGCCGGATGTTTCGTTTTCAGGGTGATTTTGGTGAGATTGAATAAGAGGCTGGATGACGGAACGGACGCGTGGGTTGTACATGGGGATGTCGCGGAGCAGACTGCGAGGATGGAGGGCGTCAGTGTTGAAGAGGGCAAGAATTTGATGAAGGACTTTAGATACTTGGTGTGAGGAACTGGATTGGGTTGAAGGGAAAGTAGTGCGTGAAGCTTACTATAGAGCAAAATCATAAGATGAATGGGCATTCAAAATACGTTTCTATGAGACTGGTTCGTGATGCTGTCAATACTAGCTGAGCCTTCAAGGTGAGGACCTATTGATAACTTCCCCGTAAAATGCGGTTGACTGCATACACAATAGTGCTTCATCTTTTCACACCTGGCTGTCCCCCGCCTTGAATGGCTGTGTATAGTCTGGCGGAGGAACCTAGAGCTTCTATGCGGCTCAAAACATCTTCCCGACAGTCCCGGCCCATCCTCCTCCGCTCGGCACACCTCGTCCCGACCAAGCTCCCCTCCTCTTAGCGTCATCCAATTCCAGAACGTGACAATATCACAAAAACATCAAGTCGATCACCAAACTTAACAACACAGACCTTCAATCCTGGAAAACACCAGCTCAGAACTCTCGCCGAACATTTCTCTGCAAATCAGCGGCCGCAGCGATATGCCATCAACGAACCAAGGTCCCCGCCGCGTCGGCCAATGGCTCTACCTCCGCCCAGAATGCATAGACGAATATAAAAAATGCCACGCCACAGTATGGCCAGAGGTTTTGGAACAGATCAAAGACTCGAATATTCGCGACTGTAAATGTTTCCCTCTCTTCGCAGCTGTTCTCCCCACCGTTATTCCTCTCTATTCTCCATCGTTCCCTTCTTCTCATGATTCCGATCATATTGGTTGCTTAGATTGACTTAAAAGACACTGCTCACTATCCCAGCAGATTCCATATTCTTGACACTCACGCCTCGCCCGACGCTCTTCGCGTCTTTCAAGTACGTGGGCAATGCGTTCGACGAGGATATGGCGCGTATGGCTGCGAATCCCAAGGTGCAAGAGTGGTGGCGCATGACTGATGGGATGCAAGAGTCGCCGGTCGAAGGTGCGGTTGGGAGTAAGGATGGGCCCGGGTGGTGGGGGCAGACGGAGGAGGTGTTTTATGTCGAGTAGAGTGAGCTGCTTCTACGTTTCGTGCGATTATTTTTGGTTAATTGACATCAAATAGAGGTACATATTCAGATATGTCATTAGCTCGAGCAGGCACGCCGTTAAGGTTAGGTTCCACGTGATATGCGAAATCTGTACCCTTCGCCTTCCGTATTTGTCTTGTGTGCCCATCTATGAGTATGCTCATACTCTCTCACTACATCTTGCCAGCTTCACAGATTCGCCCTGACCTTTCCGTCAATCAACCTAAAAACATGCTGCCTCACGATGTTCTTCGCATCGCCTCGCACCCTGATCGATCGCGCGTATACCGCATCATCATCTGCATCCGTTCGCTCGGGCGGGACGTAATCCTCGATCTGGAAGAGCACATGAATCTCCGGTTGCGGTCTGTCTTCTCTGTCCTCATGTTCCCAATTGCCGTGGAAGATGTTGACAGACGTGACTTGTTTCAATCCAAGCTCGGCTTTGTGCTGGATAAGCAGATATGCTAGAGTGGCGCCTATCGGAGAGCCTGTGCGATGCCCACATTAGTATTGATACCTCCATATCGCGATGAAGGAAGTCTGATATACCTAGCAGAGCTTCACCAGGTCCTGCAAATGCCCCTGTCGTAGGCAAATTGACACCAGGCCACTTCGTCATCTTGCTTATGCCACTGTCCTTGAAGATCTTTGCAATGAGCTTATTTGTGTCCTCATTCATAACCATTTCGGCGAAGTAGTATCGCAATTCGTCCGGGTGGGGATTGTTTCTATACCAGTACGCCCACAAGACGTCTGAGGCCGCGCGAGGCGCTGGAAGCTCGTCTAGGGCTGGTGCGCGTCCCCACTGTAGTTCCGCGGCGTGGGCTGGGCTGCGAAGATCCTGAGCGAAGATTGCTTAAAGAGCGTGGTGTTAGCGAAAGGCAATGAGGGTGAGGTGGGTGAGCATTCTTACCTCCTCCAGGTTGATTTACAACGAAGCGGTAGTACCCTCCTGTGCTCTGTTATGTTCATTAGCGGCTGAGCGCTTCAAGTTGTCTGAATAACTCACGTGGTACACCTTGCCGTCGACAGTATATGTTTGATCCCAAAGCGGCGGAGTTTCGGGGCTATGGTCTTCAGGATCGTGTTCAGGATCATCAGGATTGTGTTCAGGGTCGTCCGGATCGTGTTCTGGATCATCGTCAGGATCATCGTCCTCAATCGCCTCTTCACCATGTTCAAGGCAATAGCCGTAGTTGTCTCCGCCCTGTGTATTCGGTACCAAACTAAGACCCAAAGCTTGGAGGCAAGTACCGATGTGGAATGCATTGCTTTTAATAGTATCTTCAAAGTTGGCGTTCTCTTCTTGGTTATAAGCAGTCTGATCCCAACCCCAGTCGCCAAGCTCCTCTTTGTACTGGTGTTAGCCACGTCTGCTATTGTTGCTTGGTGAGCTGGCAGTTCTTACTTGACATGTCGCCCTGCCAAATGCTCCTTGCTGACTTGGGTGTTCGATTAAGGGGGTCGGGCCACATATTTCCAGCTTCTGCGTCTGTCGCTCTGCACACACATCCAAGGAAGTTGCCTTTGACGCGGAACCTCTCATACTCTTCCGCGCTCGCAACGTTGTTCGGGTCCCATCCTTTCACAGCTGTGAGCACGGTGTCTAGCGGAACCGGGTTGCTGTTGGGAGTGCGAGAGGAGCCGTGAGCATTTCTACCAATCGAGGTATTTCCATTTACTAAAGTGGAGTTGTCGGTCGAGAGCTGCGTGATGGGCTTGATCGTGCGGCCGTACGTGATGCTGATGCACCCCACGGCCAGCAGAAGCTGGATTTCTTTCATCCTCATCAACGTAGGCGTGGTCTGTGAGTGGACGATAAGTAGAACGGTTGTTGTAAAGATGATGTGGAGTAGTTCGTCCGAGAAATGTAAAGGCAAGAGCGAAGCGAAGTCGAAGGCATGTGCGAGTGAAGTGAGAGAGGGCAGGTACGATGGTCGATCGCGAATATCAACTTAGCGAAATGGACGAGTACCTTGAAGCGCAGCGCTTGCAATTGTTACGCGTGTTCTGAAGGCTTGCTATCCATCTATTGCCCGCCTCTTTCGCACGATAGTCATTGCTGTCGAAGCCAGTGCAAGTTACAGCTTCGCAAAGGCACCTGCCATTCGGAGAACTTGCTCCCTCACCATGATATCCTGGCTCTTTTTCACCATCGTAGTCTGATAGCTTCCAACTACCAACCCCTGTTGCGGCACAGGAACATCCTCAATCGTAACTAAGAGCTGCACCATCTCCTCTGGCGCTATCCACATCCTCACGCCTGTAACATGCTCCCGCCCCAACTCCGCCTTATGCTGTACAAGCATAAACGCAATTGTCGCACCTAGTGGACTCCCGAGCATATACTCCGCCTCAGCCTCCCACATACCCAGCTGCACACCCGACCAAGGCGGTAAATCCTGCAGTCCCTTCTTCCTAACCACTTTCGCCATGAGCCGGAGCGTCGCCTCGTTGGTGACAGTGTTGACGAAGTAGTATCGCAGATCCTTTGGGTTCGGGTTGTTGTGAAGCCAGTACGCGAACATGATGTCTGATGCGAGGCGGAGTCTGGGCATTGTGTCGTCGTCTGGTTCGAAGTCCCAGTTCTTGCGCGCGGCGACTTTGGGGGACTCGAGGTTTTGTGGGAAGATGGCGCCGCCGTGGTGGTTGATGGCGAAGCGGCAGTATGCTCCTGTGGCCTGGCGTGAATCAGCATGAGGTTTCGGATGTGTGAAGGGGTGATGTGCCGAGTAGTCGTGGCCGTCGACCCAATATACTTGATTGATGTCGTCCTGAAAGTCGCTGTCCTTGTCCTTCGCATTCTCGTCGAAGTGTTCGATCGAATAGCACATATTGTCTCCACCCGCTGATTTCGGCTTGCTGCTAAGTCCAAGGGCAGACAGCGCGGTGCCGATTTCGTTGTAATTGTCCGTGCCGTCAGTCAAGAAATCGCAGTTGATCTCTTGGTTGTACTCTGCTTCGTGCCAGAACCAGGTATTGAGCTCATCTATAAAATGTAGTCAGCTTCAGAGCTTTCGATCGAACGGTGCTACTGAATCAGTGTGCCCGCCCATGGACTCCGTGCCAAGTTCCACATCTTGAGCGCATCTTCCTTTGATGCATCTTGGAGACAACCTAGCCAGCTACCCTTTGCCTGTAAGACTTTCGCATCGTCGTCGGTCGCGATGATGTTTGGATCCCAGCTGACAGTCTCTCTCTTGACTTTACGTGTACAGTACCAGAGTCAACGCCCGAGGTACCATTGAAGGTACCGGACAGCACACCAGACTCGGTGAGCCGAATAGTGTAGATGTCCTTGAACGACACGTTCGTGGAGCTGGAATGATTGAGGACTCGACCGCAGATCAAGCTTACGAAACCTGCGACCGCAATGGGAATATCTGGGAGTCTCATAACTTAAGCTTGAAGGATCGAATTTGGAGAATATCAAGGGGCGAGAAGTGAAGTAGTGAAGGAACGGAATGCAGTCCGCATGATAGCTGTCTTAACCATCTATCTCAGGGTTTGTTGTAGTGAGAAGCAATTCAGTCGCCATGACAGGAGATTGCGTGCTCGATCTTGTGATCTTGTGATCTTGTGACTTTGAGGAAAGACAAATGAGACTGAGATAAATATGTCGAGCCGGCCAAGCGCAGCTGGATCAAGTCCGAGTAACACTCAAATGGGATATTGTGATTCGTCTGGTCTCCGCTATAAGACTGTCACGTCATTGAACTCTATGAACGCCACATCTATGTTGGGTATGGGGCTGCTGACAAAAATACCAAAGAAACGGTCGTCACGAATTATCCTTCCCGGGGTATCGATTGTCCGCCCCGTTTGCTTATGAGCAGCTCCTTAGCGATGTTCCGCTTCGTTTCTCATGATTTCTCGGTTGTTATGGTCCCGATGCGACCACTTCATACGGCACTGTGAAGTTGTTGACTTGTACCCGCATTACGATCATGGAACCCTTCTGGCCTCGCATGACTCTGTCCCGGCTGCGCCAGGGTCGGTCCCTCAGCTGATAGGCTCGCCTCCTCATCCACAGGTTTCTCAGTGACCGGCTTAGACAAATCGTTCATCTTGCGTGCATGCGTTGACATGGGGCCATAAGCATCGATATGCGCGATTGATCTCCAAAGTAGGTAGGTGCTATGCCATCACTATCAGCAGATATTCTTGCTTGAAGAAAGGGTTAAAACATACCTCACAAACGTAAACACCATTCCCGGCCACAAGAAGACCACACTAGCAATCGCTCTCCCGTTATCCCGATATCGCAACGGACTTCCTCCATACGCGGCTAATTCCCTCTGACTCTCCGCCGCGTTTGCACCAGTCACGTACGCGCTCTTCGTCGCGACGATATCCGTGTACGCCAGTGCACACGCGAGTGTAAGCATGCAAGCGAATACCGAGCAGATACGCCACGCGAGTTTGACACCACGCGATTCGTGCCGCTCGGGCCAGAAGAGGTCGAAGAAGAAAGCCGAGCCGAAGATGGTGGCGACGTAGATGCCGACGAAGATGTTGAAGGAGGCGATGCCGATGAAGTTGTTGTTGTGGACGTATGCTTGGGGGGTTTGGTTGGCCATAAAGTCTTGTTGGTCGACGTAGTCTGTGTAATGTTAGTGACATGAGGACTTGAAATAGGGATGTGAAGGTGTGAGGGAGATAAAGAACATACCGGACAATGCAGCTGTTCCTAAACTCTCGCTCACTACGCAGAGTATCATGGCCAGTTGGTAGATGACGAATTTCGTCTTACGCATGTGGTACTCGCTGTTCCACATGTATGAGCTCTTGAACTTGCCCCATTGCATTTCGCGCAGGTCGAGACCCCATATTACTGCCATTGTTGTGTTGTGTTCTGGGTTGCTAGAAATGATTAGCGGTGGTGTGATGTGGTTCAAATCGTATGTGATTTCGAACAAGGCAAGGTCGGAAGCTCAAGGAAGGCACGCTCGAGTGACGAGGTGAGCTGATGCGTATGCGTACGCGTATACTCAAACAAGCTCAAAGCCAGCAACAATAAGCCTAGTTGCGATGAAAGCAGCAAACAAACAAACGTAAGGGAAGACGCTCAAACCCCTCAGCGCCCGCAGTTTTAAGGGACCAGTCTGCACACTCAGCCCTTGCGTGTCATACGCCTCATGCCTACCCACTCACCCATACCAAACCAATCTCCTAATCCCTAATCCCATACATCCACCGCCGATTCCACTACTGGCAAAACACCGGCCGGCATGCCGCGCGAAGATCATGCGCCATTGCGGCCAAGGCAAGGGCCTTGCGAAGCTTGTACAGACAGCATAAACCTAGCGTGCAGCCAATTAGACCTCGACTTCGTACGAATGCAGCATTTATCAGCGTCGCCGGCTGCTTCCGGATGCGATTGCTGGGCTTGCTGGCGAGTGAAGAGTGCGTGATGCGCGAAGCTTGACGCACGCGGATGGTGGGGCGACGTCATTGTACAGGGATGTGTGGGTGATTAGCGAGCTGGGTTAATCAGATCATCGCGTTATGTCATTGTGAAAGTATGGTAAAAATGGAATTGAGATGGGCATTTTGGTGATTTTTAGTCGTGTATACTGCGGTTGTGCATTTCTGCCATTATTTGTGCGCGCATGAGGTGGAATTGCGATTCGCGCGTAGCGATCCAACATCAACCGTGCGATGCGAATGTGCACAACGTCTCGCTGACGTCGTTCAGCGCTTGACTCACTCGCGTCCAGGCTCGTTCTGCTGACTCCAGCTTCCCAGACCTATCAGTATCTGAATTGGAGCCCCGCGGCGGTTCATCAGCGGAGCGGAATGTATCGGTCACAGTGAAAGAACTGTAGGTAAGGCTTGGTCAGAGTCTTGGAGATGCTTAGTTGCGATGTGGGTTTAATTCGGCAATGAAGTGCCGATTCTCTATTTCCAGAGTCGAGGAATTTCACCAGCAATGGTGACCTGTCGATACTTCGCACGGCCTCCATACCCTTGGGCCTCTCGCACGACCGCGAAGAACTGCTTTGTGTTCCTATTATGGCCGAACTTCTCGTTTGCGCTCGGCGTAATTCAGGCCCATCCCTGTCATCCAGGATCGCTATACTCTTTCCTCGTGCCGCGAGATAATTCGTGCGGGATGCAAGACAAAGTGTTATCAAAGTGGTCCCCGTCGGTGAGTATCTTGCAAGCCCTATTCACTATAGCGTTCATGCCCTCGGCAAGCAATGCAAGGATTGGTTGCATTCTAAGCATGTCGAGGTTGGAGTCAACGGTTCTCGGTTCTGTATGCAGAACCATCTCCACCTTTCCCGCCTCAAAACGTCCGCCACCAACTTGCCCGTCGCAGATGCCACCAACGCGGCTCGGCTTCGACCTGAATAGGCAGTCTGTTTGGGAAATATTCTCTCTAGAAATGAAATTAGTAGGGAGTTGTATATCTGCAACAAAGGCAGACAGAAGCAATCTCGCCTTCAAGGTTCCACGTTGTCGAGTCTATGTCGTTGAGCATTATTTGCGCTTGTAATGAATATACAGCATCAATACGTGATATGGTTGGCGAGGATGATGCTATGAGTGAAGTGATTGTTAGTCGGGGCATCGCTTCGATGGTAAGGCATTGCCCGTCGCCCAGGCGGAGCGCACCGCAACGTGCTTCGAAATTGCGCGTTAGAAACCGGGCGCGTGGTAATGTGGAGTGCTTCATATGCATGACATCCAACGGCATTCATGCGTTGACAATTGATGTATATCGACGGTGGAAACCACGTGGAAGGGTAGGTGCTGCATTGCATGGCATTTTGGTCATGTGAGAGACAGCCCTTCATCTGGAGGTAATGGGTCGCATCGCATCATGTCGCAAATGATGATATAGTGCTCGGAGTAAGGTATTCCATGGCGTTCTATATCGACTTCTTATCGCGAAAATCCTGAAATCCTGGAGTTGACGCAAATAGGCGCATACAAGCAGGTTCTCATATCACGGAACTGGATGTCAAATGTCGGGCTCCAGCGACGCGGCACACTGCAGCCCTATGCATGGAGACATGCTTCCAGAAGGCCGTTTGAACATCAAACATCGGGCCGGGCGCACCTTCCTTGTTTGCCTATCGCCCCGTGGTATTGTAAGGTGGTCTCGTGTATAAGGAAAAAGCCTACGCGATTTAGCCTGCCACGCGGAAATTGATACGCAGCGTCACACACGCGCAGAACGCATTGCTGTTTCATCTTCAGCTGTCAAGTTTGATGCGCGATCAAATTTTGAGAAAAAAAAAGCCTTCATTCGATAGCACTGAATAAACCTTCTAAGCTAGCATCAGCGTTTAGCATGCAGAGTTTCCTCCTTTGGCTTTGGCTTTGGCTAGGCTAGGCTAGGCTGTGGCGTAGAAACTGTGCCGGGTTGGTCGGTCCGTTGCTTTAGCATGAGAGCGTCTAGTGCGATTTGGTAAACTTTGCGGATTCGAGCTTCCGCGCCCGCGACGTGGCTGGGAGATTGGAAGCTGTATGGAAGGAACAACGTTGCGGACTTTCAAGGCTGAAGCGGAGTCCTGTAGCCCCGGCAAAAAGGGCATGTCAGTGCGTCTTCTGGAAAGTTGCAAGGGCAAGGATCGGGGCGTTGTTGTGGAAAAATTGAGAGGCTGATGAAGATGTTCGTGTCCCAATTTCTCCGTGCCGTACGTGAGTCAGATACACGCTCATCAAGTCAATCCGCTTTGTGAACCGCACCCGCGAAAACAAGACGAAGAGAAGTGGGTGCTTGGCATGTAGTCCTTTCGATTTTGCTTTTGGGAGTGCGTGCTCCATTGGTCCGTGGAACCTCATTTTCCGACCAGTGATCTGAACGCTAGCTTTCGACTGGTACTTCCACGTGCAACGCGCGACTCAAACAGTGCGCCGATCGTTCATGACCCTGACGATCGAGCCTGGACCAGCTATCTCAACAAGCTGTGACAGCGTCAGCATTTGACGCCAGTTTGAAAGTCGCCGAGTTGACCGAGGTTGGGACGACGCGGACGATTCGTGTTTTGTGGAGGAAGGAGGGTATCATGCCTTCTCGTGCCAGCTTAGCAGTACACTCATAGCCTGACCACCGCCCTCACCACCACCGCGGGAGTGGATCTGCGAAAAGCCTGTTGCTTGGGGAGTGATGTTGCGTGTGTTGGACGGTGGTGAAGCTTGCGCCATGCCCTTGTAACTAAGTATCACCAACCATTAGTCTAGTGCGCTGTTTGTACGAGGTCGTTCCATTGCGGGGAGTAAGAGGAGCGTCGATTGCAGAGAGACATGGCGGAAGGCGGTCAAGTTGAGGGACGATGATGTAGCAGAACGTACATATACTTCATCAAGACATCCAATGCCTCGGTCCCACCTGGGGCACTGTATACGCGGCTGAGTATTGGTGACATGTCTGACTGCCGTATGGACTGCAAAATCTCGATGACGGCGGCAAGATGTACTTCCTAGATGGCGGTGAAACCTGTCAGCCTCGTCTCCCTTCTGTGACTGTGTAATGAGTATAAGCTCGTCCAGGTAGTCGGTAGCCCAGGCCGACGTTGCGGTTGCTGCCGTAACCAACAAAGGTCCATTTACGGAGACACGCTGGTTGCTGCGTCCCATTGCAGTAGCCTGGTACGGGGGAGGTGCCCCAAAGGCATGTGTTGAGGTAGCATGCTGCAACGTACCTTGCCCTTCTCGTCCGCACCATACGGTGGGTTTTCTAGTGCGCTCTGGAGAGCTCCCTCATTGTCTCCGCCTCTTAAAAGCTGCCGTATCTGCTGCGAGTTGCTCTGCACATCGGCGGTCGAGACGGGCGCAACGGCGGGAGTAAGGGAGCTCAGGTCAAAGTTGGCGGGGCTGTCGGGATCCAAGGCATCAATGTTTATCGTCCGCCAATTGATGTTGGCCATGGTGGGCGTCTCGTATACCGAATCTAGGTAGGGACAGTACTGTGAGAACTCGAATTGGTGGCGTGCAGTGGCGTGGTGAGAAGTGCTGGAGCTGTGGTGAGGTTGCAATTCGGCGCGCCGTGTCGTGGGGTGCAGCTGCCCGTCTCCACACCGCCCGCCAAGTCGCGGCTGCCAAACACAGCGCCAGCAACGTCTCGCAACACAGGCAACGGTGGTACAGACCAGGGTCGGCACTCGAAACGGATCGGTACCAGTACCCAGAGTCCCAAGGCTACTCGATCTGCCCGGGACGGGGATCCACGGCGCCACAAGTGCAACATCCATGGGAGCGGATACGACCATCACGAGAATGAAGGGACGTCATGGTCATGTTGTGGAAATGCAAAGTTGTGTATTCGATTAGTCTATACAGCCAAGTGTCGCGAGACACCAGCCCAAGGCCCAGGCACTCTAATCCAAAAGCCACGGTGGGCGGCCCATCTAATCCAATCGCGAGATGTCCGTCGTATGAAGCAAATTCGTGATGCTGTTCGTGAACCGCATGGTTCAAGCCTGCCTGCCGAGCTATTGTACAAATTACCTATTGCCCTTTGTTGCCAACGAAGGCGGACAATGGAAGTCTACCATGATATGCTGTCCTGTAAAAGAAAAGAAAAATCCGTTTTTGGTATCTATGCCTGGGCCGATCCTAGTCTATGAACGCCGGGAGAGAAAGAACTTTTGCCGCAAGGAGAGTCGCTAAGGGTGGAACGCAAGGGTGCGGCGGTGCCGCTGAGATTCGCTCGAGAACGCTGGATGGAACCGACAAACGCAGGGGTATTAGGCTGCTGTGAAAGGAAGTGGTCGCTGATTATTAAAAGGCGGTAATCGCGAGGGAAACGGGTCGAAGCAAGTGCGCCAGGAACGAGAGCGGCGAGGCCGGTGGTGGTTGTGTGAGATTGGTGTAGGGCTGCAGTCATATATTGGTTAGTCAGAGTGCTCATGCAAGGTAGCCTGGGCCAGTACTTACGACGCGCACGATGTCATCCCTCTGCTCCCAACGGAACACGGCGCATTGCAGGCAATTGCGATGCGCAACCTAGTCGGTAGGCGGAGCGAGCGAGGAAATGGAACGATCCGTTGGAAGTCGATGCGAGTGCGTTATTTGGGAGGTGGCGGCGGCGGCTTGGGCGTGCCAGTCGTGTCGTAAGCACCGCGTCCCATGTTGTTAGATTCTGATTCTCTGAAGATCATGTTGTCGGTGGGTGTGTCTGCTGCTTTATATGTCAGCATTGCGTTGCACGGAAAATGTTCAAATATAGGCACGGCAGCGCCAACACCACGGGAACTTACAGTTTTGGAGATGCAGCGTGTCAGCAAAAGCTGAGATACGGCCCGTGTGATGATGGCCGGCAGACGGGGACGCAAAGAGAAGGAGTGTGGTGGTCGGCGAGCCTGCGAGCTTGGGATGACAGGGCGGAGCGGCGTATATGGGGGAGGCGGATTTAATAGTGTCGTGTACCAGTGGACTACAGCCGGGCAGTGCGCCGGGCGAGCTGGGTGAAGCAGGAATGAGTGAAGCTCGAAGGGAGTGAGATGGGAGATGAAGCAGAAATTCCAGCCCGAGGGCGCGCCCTTCCTATAAACGTGGAATAAGGGGGTGTAGACTGAGTAGCAGGGCCTTGGCTGCCGCAAGACAAATGAAATGAGAGACAGTGCACTGCTTCCTGAAAAGCACAGTGTACATGACGTGCCGGGAGCAGACGGGTCTTTCGGGGCTGTTTCAACTAGCTCCCTGTCGCCCAGTTCGGGCCTGCTTCTGGCAGAAATTGTGTGCGGCCACAGACAGGGAGCCAGGATGATCTGCGCAGCTGAATCCACGAGAGTGGACGAGAGTGTGACCCTGGCCTAGCGTGGCTTGTACCTGCAGCACTAGCCCAGGGCCACCCAAGTCGACCCAACGGCGCTGGATGGGGTGGGCGCCGCGCAGTGTGACTACTCGCGCCGCCAGTCCATCATATCGTATCGCCGCCTGACAATGGGCTGCGAGCGTGGCGGACGGGGAGTCATTCATCGTCGTCGTCGAGCCGCCCTCCTGCTCCATCACAAACTCGCCCCTCTCCCGGGCGAGACAGGCTCACAGCGCGGCCGCTTAGATGAGACAGCGTCAGCTCCCGTGTGCGCGCTGCTTTGACTGGTGGTGACTCGCCGTGCCGCGTCTGTTGGCTCCGCGCCAGAAGCAATGGAAGGTTAGAATGCGCCTCTCAAGCCGCGGATGTCCTTCCCCGATCATGGGCCCACTGCGCCCTGATTCAACTCTTGTCGCTGCAATCCATCCGTCGTCCCGGTAGTTGGGTGCTCCTGGTTGGAGGGCGCTCACTGTCAGCTTGGGCATGGGAGAACAATCGCAGTCTGAAGTCATGCACCACGCTGCTTTTGCCGTCTATCGCAGCTGGCATTTGTGTGTATCGCTGTTTCATTCCACGTGGGATTCTTGCCGTCCTTGCCCACGCCTTCCTCATCTTGCCCATCCCGCGCAGCTTGAGGAAGGAGCGCCCAACGTCTTCTGCGGTCTGCGCCTCATCTCATGTGAAGCGCGTACGACTCGCCATGGACTTCTCCAGGCAACACCGTTACACGCAAAGATGAGCGTAATTCCCACGACGAGCATCGCGCCGACGACCGTAATGAGAGCGTTGGCCGGCTCCGCGAGTGGAGTCCTCGGCGCCACACCACCTCGCCTGGATAATACACATTCTGGAAGGCTACCAGATCCAGCAAGGTCTCTGACCAGCGACATGTCACTAGCTCTCTATCCCACACAACCGCGACAGGTTTCAGCAGATACGACCCGCGAAGTGCAGCGTCTGAGATGTGTCGCCAGGAGTTCCCTACCCAGCGCTTCACTGCGGCGCGGGATTTGGCCGTGGCTCTCAGACATGTCGCATTCTCACTGCGATCAGATCGCTGCAAGCCTTCCGCTTCAGAGTCCAAGGACACGGTTGCCATGCAAGCACCTCCCGGGATCAGAGGCTGGAGCCGGTTTCACGCACAATCCGTTACATTTTCCAAAATTCGACCTGTCGCGCACTGCGTCATTGACCACATCAACTCTCTCAGAGACATTGAGATGAGGTTGCTTTTGGGCACGGAGGACTGTGACGACAGCTCGCCCTTCACAGCAGGTGCTCTCCATTTAGGAGCTGGTTGCTGACCATCCACAATTTGCCTGATGCCAATAATATAATTCGCACTCACTCGGCCATGCTGATTGGCTGCAAGTCGCTTCCCAGCCAACGCCCTTCACCCCTTGCCGAAGACATATCGACAAGGATGAGCGGCCGTGTCAGTCAGGCACATATACGGCATACCTACCATCAGAGTGATCATTATTCGACAAGCTTGTTCAACAGGAGAAGAGGTAGCGAGGGCTGCGCAACGTGCTTGTTCGTCGAACCTGGATGATGTTTGTCACGGCCGATATTGCGTTTGCGCTGAGTCGCAGGCCGCGCATTCGCAAGGGGTCACCCAAGGGAGGATATTGGCATTCAGTGCGCCTCGTTGAGCTTAATCCTTCGAAGTCGCATCAGAATTTTTACCAGCAGCATCGTTGTTTGTGACGGCCTTTCCCCGTCAAGCACTACTGGCAGCACGCTACGCCTGGCAGTCTCCACCGAAAGCTTTTCGAAATTGTGATCTTGAGTTTTGGCTGCGGGGAGACGGGCAAGTGGATTCTGTCGAACGGTTTATGTCGACCACATTGGGCACGCTACTGCAATCTGCAGCGGCTTTCCACTCCGATGGAAGCGAAACAGGGGTTGGCGATTGAAAAGGACCAAGACCTGCACTCGAAACCCTGCGACACGTGGAATTTGAGCTGTGGACTTTCGCCTAGTTGCTGGAAGCTGCGTCGCCGAAATCCAGCGGAACTTTCTCCGTTGAGGATTCCTCGAGTCAGTCCATGGAGGTCAATGTTTCCATAAACTCTACGACGATGCGACGCTCTGAGTCTGCGCAAGCTCTCGGGCCGCAATCATCTTTACGATACCGGCAAGGTGCCTTCACAGCCGATTGATCCCTTAGCCGGTGGTTGCTGCCTCCATCGGGCAACACGGCCCGTGATAATGCAACGTTTCACGCGAGCCTGCTCGATAATAATAGGAAGCACGACTCTGGACAGTGTCAATCATCTAAACATCCGCCCTGCATCGTCACGCAGGCTGAACAGCAAGCGGATAACCTGCTCAATTCTCTGCGGAAAGCGTCCGCTGTTTGAGATGGACTGCGATCAGCACAAATGACTTCACTCGATGCAGATGCAACTGCAACCTCGGCCTGTCCCTGACGATCACCAACCCACGCGGGCGACTATCACGGAACAATCCATCCTCCCTAATCTTCCCGCCTTGCCTCGGATGAGATGAATTGAGGTTCACACTACTCGAATCTCACATGTGCTCCCACGCAGCGACATCCAATTGTGGTGTTCGTGCCAGATTGCACGTCGCAGACAGATCGTTTGTCCCACATGCTCGAGATATTTCTCCGTCCCCGGTAGAATTTTTTTTTCGCGTCCTCGCATGTTCCCGCAGCCGCGGTGCTGCTGTACGCCTGACTGACGCCCGCTAAGTACGGGTGGGCGCGTCATACATGTGGTTCGAATGCTTCCGGCATGTCTGTATGCTGCACAGAAGGCTGACAGCAGACGACAAACAGCTGTTCATTGACGGGTGCATCACGCTGGTTTTGAGGACATATGTACGATCACTGCTGACTGTGCGAACTCTATCATCAGCTCATGTAGTGTGCGAGACTGCAGCGCCATCGAAAATAGTCGCACAAGTCGATTGTTGAGCCCGAGATGTGTTTCCAGAAGAGCGCCTTGCTGGTTTCCGTCGCACATAGCACCGCGGCGCCATTCTACGAGCTGCATACATGCCATGACCGACCGATCGAAATCGATAGGTACTATCGATACGGTGGCTGCACAGCTAAGATTCCACCGCTGCTACAAGCCTGCACCTTACGTTGCGCCAATCTCCAATACGGCTGTCGAGTCCCTAGGGCGGATATAGGAGCAGCTTATGGTTTTGCAAGGAGGGCATTGTTATCGCCGCTACGAAGTTGATCCTGGTCCGGCAACTTTCTACATTTGTCCCGTATGCAGCGTCGAGCGAACTGCGTCTGACTTGCAGCTCGTCACGATTGCCCCATTGGAACGCAGCCTATTCGTGACCCAGGTGGTCGGGATTCTGCAACAAGCGCGGCGGTTAATTTTGGAAAATTACGCAGGACCAATATCTTGACTGCGTCGTCTCTTATCAGCCCTACAGGACCCGAATGATATGTGCACACCGCATCTCGTGTTGTCAGACTTGATAATGCCGTCATCCAATGTTTGCGCGGAGGTGTGTACCATCTCATCTCAGCGATGATGTTGGTGAGCACAAAGCCTTACCAGTGAACATCCCGGCGGTTTGGGAGCGACACGGATACATCCACGTGTGGGCCTCCCGCCACCCGTCCGATGTGTCTTACGAGGGGTGGCAACACAGTCAGGATCACACAGACACGCGTATCATGCTGCGCCGAGTTAGCAGCATACAACATCACGAGTAATACTGCCAGGTCTACGGGATGTCAATCCGGAGCACACCGGTTCTGTTTGACAAGGAAAGGTGTAGGTCGCTGCTTACTGCATATAGCATACGTCAGTCTGAGTGCCATCCTCAGTGCCGACGAGCCCACATACTTGATCTGAATCACTCTCTGCGGGAATAAGACCTCAATTGTCATTACACGGAAACGAAGCTAAATGGCTCAATCAGGAGTGCTGAAATACGCGGACGTAGGCAATGGGTATCTTCTCCAAGTGGCAGGCAATCGCTGGCTTCCACCCTCCGGTCGACCGCACGAGCTCTTCATATCTTGGAAAGTAGGCTACATTTCAGCATGCTGTCGAGGTCTTCCGACTATGCAATGAAGATAGACAGGCCCAATTCTGGCCTAACAGACACGAGAGTCCCTGTCTTCCATTTTGGTCGTCTTGGATGAGCATGTATGAAGCCTTCTTCGTGTTCTCGTATGGCTTCAACCACTCGCCGCAAAGCATGTCGTGGAGGGGAGGGAGGTTTTGTAGATTCGATCCTTTAAGTGAATGCTATGTGTAGCTTCACGCGACGGCGGAAGGATTTTACAGTGTGCTTCGAAGTCTCGTCAAGACCATGAAGTGGTGCCATGATCGGTATCATGCAGGCCTTAAAGGATGGTTTTCGAACGCGAAAGACATGCGACGCATGACGATCTGGTAAGTATGTGAATTTGACCAAGTCCATGTCTGGTGCCTCGGATCAGTTCTAGGACGCAGCAGACGACTCTAACCAACGTTCAGTTTCGGCACATGATATTTTTTGGCTCAAATCGACGCCCAGAATATCATGTTTGCCATGACAGCATTTTGGTATCCAAGATATGGAAAAGGATGTTAGTGGGAGCAAATTCAGAGGTCGCTTGAGGTATTTATATGCGCGGCCAAGTGTGAATCAGCTTTGAGCCTGCGGCGGCGTGCTGCATACGGTATTTTGTCACGAGATTCCGAAGGGGCTTTGTGAAAAGAATGTCGATGCCGACTTCCCCGAATCATTCGCAGATGCTTCAGGGATTCCAAGGTCTGAGAGGCTGGCAACTACATAGCATGTTTACGTGCTCCTTTACGAAGCAACGGGCATGCATCGGTTGATTTTCTATACGTGAGAAGTGAAAGAGAGAAGTCAATCTTCACCCGCTTTCCTCATGTTGGTTTCCAGACGCCGAGGGGCATAATTCAATGGTACTTTGGTTCCGGAGAATCTGCACATACGGCAATGT
The DNA here is from genome assembly GCA_010015745.1 of Setomelanomma holmii. NCBI lineage: Eukaryota > Fungi > Ascomycota > Dothideomycetes > Pleosporales > Phaeosphaeriaceae > Setomelanomma > Setomelanomma holmii. The sequence continues at coordinate 247,553 of ML978173.1, forward strand.
CCCGACACGCAGTCATCGATAGATTGAGGGAGTCTTTCCTAGACAGCGCAGAACATCCCAGTCGCCCATAGTGACTTTTGGAAAAGAGAAGAACACCAAGACATTCACGATGACTTTCAGGTCTTTGAACACCAAGTTCTGCTGGCTGTGTGAAGAAGGAAGGCGGATGATGAGGAAGTTTATATACTGCTTCTGCACGCCGCGCACTCTGGGACGTCGAAATCTAGAACTAAGCCAAGTATCCGCATCACTCACAATTCGATGACGTTTAATGTAGCGAAGTCTCCCACAGTCGCAGGGGGAAACATGGCCTCGAACACTTTTTGAAATCGACAAAAAGCTAGAGCTCATAAGAGAAGTTAATCAGCATGTCGAGATGTTTAAAATGAGTATCACTAATGCGACCGCTGCGACAATGTAGGTCGATTTCGGCGGAAGGGAATCATGAACTCTTGCAGTATGGTATCTTGGGGCAGGAGAAAGTTTGTGCAAGTGCGGAAGAAGATTCAAGAGCATGCACCAGAGAACTTATATGCCTTCGGACTCCCTAGAGCCACCGGACGCACTTTAGCATGTTTCTGTCCCGCTTCGAGGTCCATTTTGGACGAGGAGTCTCCTCCAGCCGCTTTCGATGCCTCAAATGTGGCTTGTCGATTCAAAAGCATAAGCCGCTCGATTAGAGCCTTGTGAGACGACTAGGCGATCGATACCTAGCCTAGATTCGATGTGACTTAGAGATCAAAGAGGCACTCGAAACAAAAGACATGAAGGGCGCCGCTTGCTGTTTTGGAAAAGCTTCCAGTTGTTGGTGAATACACCAAGTTCCAAGGTTTCGACCACTGTGATCCGCTGGACTATTTATCTTCGCGTCTTACTCAAGCACGAGCTAGCGCACCAACTGCTGCTAATGGATCATGGTCGCTGTCCAAACTTCCGCCATACACCCGTGAGATCTCGACTTTGATTAGAAGATGAGAGAAGCTAGAGACATAAAGACAACTGATGGGTTTTAGAGAAGCACAAGAAGACAGAAGAACATCGAATTGCCGTTCCGTCGATGTTTTGGCGCACAGCGCGGGAATATGGATATGGAAAGGAAGGCAGTGAACTTGGAAGCACTATTGGAGGATTTATATATGGAAACTCAATACAAGCAAATGCACAAAGTCAGGATCAGCGTTAGCACGCGCTATGCAATGGAACAAGGGCGGACATGTATTAGTACTGGCCTTGCTTTGAACACGTCGGAGAGTCTCAATGTACTTCACATCCATGTAGGCTCCGGCTCGCAGATTTAGTCCATGGAACGAGATCCGAACATCACTTACCTAGACGAGCATTGGAGAAAGCGACAGCTCCAGCAGACATAAAGACATGGTCGGGGGACTTTTGGTGAGTCGACTTGATCGATAGATCATGGATGGAATATGCTTGCGGCTGTTGGGGTTTTATACCAGTCCTTCAACCTGACCTACTCAAAAGTATCCAAAAAAGAAACATATCATCAGAAGGCGCTCAGATATCTCCACACTCATTCTGTCCCTCCTAATTCTGGCAAAGACAGCGAAGGAAGACGCAGAACAGCGCCTAGTTTCTTCGTTTGTTTCAGAACGCGAGAAACGGACAGGACATGTAATTCCTTGCCGCCACTTCTGCAAATTCTGCGAAAGAAAATAATGATGAAAGGGAAGAGGCAGGAGTTGCTGAGTTTAACTACTTCGTATGCTCATAGGCGTGCATAGGCTACTTCAAATTTTCGGTATGCGAAATGTGTTAGCAAAACTGTATTGCGAGATCAATTTGCATGTGTGTAGCACTTTTATGACACGTACCAAATGAGGGTAAAATCGGGACTCGAATCCAGATCCAAACATAGGAGACCTCGAAAGGTATTTTTTAGAGAAGGCAGGAGAGCCAGCAAACATTTCCGTCTACACTAGTGGTTTGGAAATGGTTGAAACCGTTCAAAGGATGAAGGAATATGGACGGTCACCGCTGGCAAGAATTTATACCTTTCATCGAGCGAGCCAATACCCATCTCCCATAAAACATGTAATCGGGAGCCGCTTGACTTTGGACACATTCGCCTTCTCAATTGCAATTTTGGCGAGGGAGAAGAGACGTGCAGGACATGAGTCCAGTTGCGATAATCTTGAGAACCTGAGAAGGAGGCCAGAACATGAACTATCCAGGAGTAGTTTTGGAGAAATGGCAAGAGCCAGGTGATAATGGAGGAGAAAGAACAAGAGCTTCGGAGGAGTTTATGTATGCACTGAGTGCATGGACCATGCCGGAAATCTGGTGTCATCGCTCATGTCAACATTCCCGGAACATAACGTGGCCTTGAATGCATGGAGATTTTTGTGTTGTACATACCTTCCTCCAGGGACGTTGCTATTGCACCATCCCCTCGACCGTTCCCACCGGCCTCTCAGTAATATGTATACACCCATCAACAATGCTCTTCCTCGCATCTTCCGAGCTCACAGTCTGTCCACCAAGATACAGCAACCACACCAGCTTGCCAACTCTCGCATCCTTGACTTCGCCCAGCCACGTCGCCTTGCCCATCTTCTCCTTCTGCTCCTTTTGCACGACCGGCTGGTACAACGCACCCAGTACACCCTGCTTATTCCTTGTCAAGACAATCACACTGCCCTTGGGCGCCTTGCCCTTGCCCTGGAATATGTTTTTGAAGTCCTTCATCGCGAGACCAAACGACTCGTCCGAGAACTCGTTCTCCTCTACCGGCTTCGGCAGCGATATTTGCTTGCTCTCGGCAGCCTGCTGACGGAGCAATTCTGCCTGCTTCCGTCGAACCTCGTCGGTGCGTGATGCAATGCCGCGCATCCAGCCGTCTTGGAGATGCTTGAAGTCTGTGCCTCGGCAGGGGACTACGCGGAAGGCCATATTGACGGCGCCTGCGCCATCCTTGCTGAGTATCGTTTCCCAGATCTTGTTGCTCTTTTCGGGGTCGAGGAGGGAATTGCGCAGGTCGTCCTTCTCGCCGGGGATGAGGGCCGATGCGGCCGGGTTGACGGTGTTGATGAGGTAATTTTGGAGTGTTGCAATGTCGGCGGTCTTGACGTAAAGTCCAACGACGTACACTTGTACCCGTAAGAATGATACCTTGCGGATTCCAAGACCCAGTAATTGGTATTCTGCGTTGCTGCCGGTTGGCTCAGGTCCAGTCGTGTCGGTCGGAAGACGGATCGTGCGCGGGAAGTATGGGACGTATGATGTGCCAGTCTCGACCAGCTCAATCGCATCGACATCTGAAGCCTGTGGGTTTCCTGAAGTTACTGGAGCGGCAATGATTTTGTCTCCAGCTGCGATCACCACCTTCTTGCCCTGAAACTCGTCTGCTGCCTTTCGTGGGGCATCGTTCTTGGTAGGCGGTCCCATTACCATATCTATGATGCCTCGGCTCGCATTCTCGTCCTTCTTTTTGATATCCTCCTCCAACGGCACATCCCATAACCTCACGAGGAAGATGGGTGCAATCATTGACAGTGCAGCACCGAGTGCTAGCCAATTCCGCTTCCTGATCAACTGTGCACGACGAATTGCATCGGCGCGGTGGACCGAGACAAACTCTTCGCTCGCATGTTTTGCGCCCATGATAGGTGCATCCTTCTTTGGGGCGGCATAGCGGGTGGCGTTGCGCAGCTGTGGTTTTGATCGAAGCGGGGCAGGTGGTGTATTGAGGCACTGAAATGCTGGCCGTCGGGCAGAGAGTCGTAGGGCGTTCATGGCGGGCGCATCGAGTGCAATGTGCTGGTAGCTTGGTGCAGTGAAGCTTGGTGCAGTGACGCTCACGATGGTGCAGCTTTCTCCAATGATGTCGATGCCAAGCGAGCACTTTAGCGCGGCGGAGACGAGAGACGGGGCGCGTTCGACGCGTCTCAGCCCTACGAAGTAGTTGCTTGTATTGCGAAAGTGCATTCAATCACTCCACGTTGCACGACTTTATCATGCCTCTGCGAACAAGCCGACGGCGGGCAGTACGTATTGCGCATACACCAGTGTATGTGCCTTCTAACATTTACAGGCAGCCGAGGAAGATGTCCCCACCCCCACACAAACACAGCGACGCAGACGAGATGACGCTCCCGAAGACGACGAGGATGTGGACATGGAGGATGAGCAGGAGGATCGTGGCAGTGGAAGTCTCGAGCAACTTTCGAAAGGACTAGTCAGATATGCGATATCCTGCGAGTACTCACGCAAGCCAATTAAGCGGCAAGACATCAACGAGAAGGGCAAGTGCAATAGAGACACTGTAAGACTACGCTGACAGATTCAGTTCTTGGATCTCACACGCGTCTATTCAAGGAAGTCTTCGCACGCGCCAATGTGGAGCTTATGGAGGTGTTTGGCGTGCAAATGATCGAGCTCCCAAAAGCCGAGCGGGTGACAGTACGACAGAAGCGCGGTAGGTTGCCTGTCTCTACCATCGCTGCCCTGGCTGATCATAACAGCTGCCGCGGCCTCGCAATCACAGAGCAATACCACCAGCCTGTGGATCCTGCAAACAATCCTGCCTGAACAGTATCGAATACCTGAAATTGTTGGTCCTTCCCGTCCAGTGACAGACGACGAGATCAGCAGAGAAGACTCATACGTTGGACTGTATACCATGGTCATTGCGCTCATCACCATTTCTGGAGGAAGAATACCAGAGGGCAAGCTGGACCGCGCGTTTAGGCGCATGAACGCTAACCAGTCTACACCACTCGGGAGCAAAGACAAAACGCTCACGCTCATGGCTAAAGATGGGTATATTGCGACGGTCAAGGAAGAAGAGACCGTTGACTATATCGTAGGACCGCGTGGGAAGGTGGAAGTCGGACGAGACGGTTTCGCCAATTTCATCAGAATGCTGTATGGCGAGGATGGTGATCCTGGAGAGCTCGAGAAGCGAATCGAGAGAACGCTGAACGTAGCGGATGCCTTCAATGGCAGTGCGGCGCCAGTCCAGCCTGCTGTAGCAGCATCACAAACTGCTGGGCGAAAACGAGGACGACCGAGGCGCGACGAAGACGAAGCTGAATGAATGTTGTGAGCAACGACGATTCATGTATATATCCTGTTCACATGTTTAGCCATCACACAGAGTGGTGCAGACAGGCGCGTCGAGGCGCATTTTTCCGAAATGGGGAGCTGAAGGCGGGATTCGAGGTTGCATCATCGCTCCGGCCGCAGAGAGCAGAGCAGAGGTCGCCAACAATAAGACACAAATGTCGCACTGGTGTGCATGAGAACTATGTACTGTAGCAGCGAGGCAGGCGCAATGCTGCATATAGCGGTCTGCGGCATTTGTCAGCGTGACCAGCCGCACCTCGCCTGGTGGTGAGGAGTTGTTGGCGGTTGCATGCAGTCTAAGGATGGCGCCCCTCCCCAAAGGTGCGCGCCAAGTGCATGATCGAAACGGTTCTATTTTCCTAGGCCAACCACCCGCCGTCGCGTCGTCCTCCTCTTCCCGCTCCCCTCTAGTCGCCAATCTCGTCAGTGCCCCCAGCTGCAATGCGTCTTTGCCCTCCCCGGCTTTGAGGCAGACGACCGCGTGAACGGCGACCATGAGCAGCATCAACTCTCTTCTCAACCAGGAGCCCGCAGCCGCCGAGCGGCGCCTCTCCATGTCGCAGCCGCACTTCGCCCAGACCACCACGTACGAAGCCGCCGATGCCCTCACCACGCTGGCGACCCTGGGCAGCGGCCAGCAGTACGCCCCAGCGCCAGCGCGAGAGCTGCCCTCGCCCACAGCGTACTCGAACGCGCCGCGCCGATCGAGCAGCTTCGGCTCGCACCACGCGCCTGTAGAACCTTCGCCGCCCCTCGAGCAACCGCCAGTGCACTCACCAACGCTCGATCAGTACCATCATGGCTCGAACTCGCCAGAAGAGCAGAAGCGGCGGCAATCGTTGATGTCGCGGTCGTCGCCAGCACCCGTGCTCGCCCCAATACAAAATTTGTCGTCAGCGCTGCAGGACCAAATTGGCGACGAGAAAACGTCGACGCCGATTGGCGAAGATGTGTCTCAGATTGTGCCGCACTCCTCGCGCTCCAGTGCGGGCGGTGAGGGCAGAGACAAGACGCAGGACCGCGAGCCTGCCTCTGTGCGCGACGAACCGACGACTTCACAGATCCGCAAGCCAGAATCCGCGAGTGCCACACCGAAGCCAACGTCAAGCTCACATCCCTTCATCAAAGATGAGCCCTCAGGCACACCGCGAGAGTCAACTCCAGCCACCGCCTCGCAGCTGGAGAGACAGAACTCAACTACAACCGAAAACATGGACCAGGACACACTGAAGGCGTTGGAAATTGCCAAACAAGCCGACCTGGGCCTACGCAACAAAAGAACAGCAAGCGTTGCAGAGAGCATACCCTCGCCTGTTGACTCGAAGCCGTCCGCAGCACCTTCCAAGAAGCGTCCTGCACCGTCCTCAACACCAGCTGTCAAGAAGAAGGGCACTGCAAAAGCAATGAAACCCTCCAAGAAGCGCAAGATCGATCCCGAAGACCCAAATGGACGGTCGGTCACTCCCACCTCACGCTCCTCGAAACCCACAAGTAAAAGCAAAAAGGGCTCGCAGGCCGGCACGCCAGGTCTCGAGTCGTCACCGGCGCCCGACAACTCCTCACAAGTGCACGCTTCAGACGACGATGGCGAGTCCTCCGAAGACCACAACCTCTATTGCATTTGCAAGAAGCCCGACAACCACAAGTGGATGATTGGCTGCGATGGCGGCTGTGACGACTGGTTCCATGGAGACTGCGTGAACATGAAGCAGGCAGATGAGGCGCTGGTGGACAGGTTCATCTGCCCTCTCTGTGAAGAGAACGGGAAAGGTCACACTACGTGGAAGCCAATGTGCCGGCGCGATGGCTGTCGGAAGCCTGCGCGACTCGTCAAGGACCGAGAAAGCAAGTACTGCTCCGACGCCTGCGGAACGCTCTTCATGACTGAGCAGCTACAACGGACGGCTGGTGCAAAGGGTGCCAACGGAGCGAAGGACAAGTCGAAGAAGGCGAAGAAAAAGGTGGAAGGGGAGGAAGAAGAGCCCACACCCCTTGGCGGTGTGCTGCGTGCGAAAGACCTGAAGGCACTCGTGGACGCCTCACCCAACATTCAGACTTTCAAGAATCTAGGCACAGGCGTTTTGACACCCCCACAAACCGCCTCGCCCAACCGAGTATCGTTCGATAGCGTCGACGGCTTCGCATTGACCGCCGGCGAGACGGAGCGACTCAACGCGCTGCACAACGAGAAGTCACAACTGAAGGATCGGTTAGAGGTACTGAAGGACCGCGAAAAGTTTGTCAGCATGGCAAAGGAACAAGCAGGGCGAGTGGCCGAGCGTGAGAAGATGAAGATAAAAGAGTTCTGCGGCTACGACTCCCGCCTGTCGTGGTCAGACGCAGAGTTCCTGCAATGGCGAAACGGCAAGCATGGCCGCGCCGCATTCAAGTTCAGCACCTTGTCGCCTACGCCTGAGCAGGTCGCATCGATGCCTGTGGTAAATGGCTCTGACACATCCGTCGAGGCCAAGGAGACGGTTTGCTTGAAGAAGCGCTGTCCCAAACATCCGCAGTGGCAGAAGCTCAACCTCCAAGACGCCCGCTTCGAAGAGCTCGAAGTCGTCGAGGCGATTCGCGAATGCGAGAAGGAAGAAAAGTCTGTCCGTGAGCGCGCACGGCGGCGTGGCGCAAAGGATTTGATGGCGAAAGAACTTACTGCTGGTGATGGGTCGAACCAAGACCGCAACCGCGAAGGATGGGTCGAGGTTGTAGCCACTTAGCGGGCGCGGCAGTGAGGTACTCGGAGAGCACGACGAGGAAGAGAAAAAGCTTGGATAAGGCATATACCCCGTTTTTTTTTTTGAGTTTGCGGCGTATTCGACATGGAACGGGACAGAAAAATGGCGCGGCGCTACTCACTCAGTCTCAGCTCGATTCTTCATATCTATATCTTTCATGAGTGGGATGGACTGGGCTACACATTATTTGCAAACCTTTGCGTAGTATGGTTTAATGACATCGCTACCACTACACTTCAATCTTGGCGCCGCCAAGGTATACATTTTTCTTCTCTCTTGGGTCTCTCTTTCTCTCATACACTTACATTTCTGGACGCTGGTCCATCGAAAAACCGAGTTCGGCGGCCTGATGAGTTCTCTCAGTCGGGGACTTTGAAAAGATCACGCGGACCTCCTGATGGTCTGGGAAACGAAGGGGGGGATTCAGACGCCCTGTCCTTATGTGCGTGTCCGCCTAGGGTGAACGCAAATCCCGCTATGACGTTGCCAACACTATTACAAAGAAGTCATGTATTTCCAAGGACATGATGGCTTGGTATCTGCGTTTGGGAAGTGTATGGGGTGTTTATACTCCTTTCATGCCTTGATTCCTCGTTTCCTATAAGGCACGCTTTGCATCGACGAACCAAAGAGGTCGATGGCACATGTCTGTGGCGAAAGATTGGCGGAATTAAACGTTTAGAGGTGCCATGAAATGGTGGACAACGAAAGCGCAAGCTGGTGATGCGATGTCTTCTGGTGGTTTGCAATGGTTTGGGGTATGATTATCTTCTTGTTCCTCGTATCCTGGTTTTCCTGAAAATTTATTCGATCCTAAGATTCACCGAAAATGATTTTGACTTAGCACTAGGAAGTCGAGAAAAGCAATCTAATCATGCACGATATCGCTCAGCGGCCCGAGTTTGGATCATAACGAGGACGATGGTAGCTGCAGGCTTGGAGTGCCTGCTAAGTCAAAAGCCAAGCTATCACAGCATATGATCTTTCAAAAGACGAAATTGTCATCGGCGTGCTGGGAGTGTTCCAGAATGGGCGAAGCGACGCCTAGATGGAGAAGTGTTTTGATTTGTGCTGTTAGAGGCGTATAAATACTTGTTCGAAGTCGCTACTTTCTCATTCTTCATTCTGCGATCGAGCTTGACCTTTCCGAAAGCGGCATGCTGGATTCTTATGGTATAGCACCCACAAACGGTCTCGTCGCTCTTCCACCCATACAAAAGCAAAGAAACCTCGAATATGTTTACCGCGCGTTTCCCAACTGCCTGGGAAACGGAAGTGAAGCACGCCTTCGTCGATGTTGGTATGCAATTCGTTCCGAAATGACTGGTGGAAGGTTTATATGTGGTTTCCCGAGCTGTACTGAGGGTATGGATACCATCTTCCCATAATTATGGGTTGTATATTGCTTCCATCTCCGATTCCATTACCCTTCAGTCACTGTCTCCGTTTTGTCACACTGAAAACAACTTCAATTGGCGCGATGAGTGCCATCAAAAGTGGCCGAGAAGAATAAGATGTTGTCCTGCGAACGAGCTTGAGTTTTGATAGAGAAATGTAAAAATCAAGGGAGGGGGGCTGGCACTCAATTCAGAACTTGTGTAGTCGTCACTGCTGTACGAGAAACGACATCGCAGCTGCTATGCGTCGAGTGTAAGAAAGTCCTGGAGACCTTGGTATGAAGCTGTGCTGGAGCGGTTAGTGAAGCGTATAAATACTTCCTAAAAGTCACTACTTGGTTGGTCCATACCCATCTTGTCGCATTGGATTTGCTAAAACCATGGTCCCGCAAGGCGATGTCTAGAAAGCGTTTCGACGATGACTCATGTCATTTTCCGAGTTAGTCTTCCTGCGGATATTATAAAAGTCGATCACTCCAATTGATGGACGGAAGACGTTGTGGGGAAGTTGAAATCGAAGTGACGCTTGATAATGTCGTTTAGCATCGATGCTTCGAGTCAGCGTCACAATCACTGTGTGTTGACCTTCTGAGCGCGGCTTGAGGACTATGACTTACTCCTCGAGGTCTTGCCGCTGCTCTTGCTCATCAGGCTCGCAATCTCGCATTTTGCAAAACACCAGTTGGCTGCACGATGGTCCAGAAGTCTTCCTCGAATGGGTACATGCCGTTTCGTTGGCTTGTTGCCCGCGTAACAAAATAAGACAGACGCGAAGATCATGGTTGTGCATCGCCGTGGAAAGATTGGGGTTTCAGCCAACAGTCGATAACGTTGTTCTGCACTGCTGGTCAAAAGCTAACCTTCAAAACCATGATGAGCACTTCCTGAGAGCGTCAGGGGTATGAATACCTCTTCCAGGTTTAATTCCTTCTCTCGCAGTCACATTCATCGTGATGAATCAAGCATAAAGCCTAGACTCATTGCTCATGTCTGGAAATATGATACGTGCAACATGAGTCTCTGTCCTCCTTGCTTCGAGCTCACATCAACCGAGAGATCGAAGAACGTCATGGTTGTGGACTGCCATTGCGGTAGAACAGGAAATGAAGTGGAAGGCTATCGACGACTTTACTGCCTGTTGATTCCAAAGAGTCGTAACAAAATGCTATGAGCAGTTTCGATGGTGCGCTAGGTGTGTAAAGTCTACCTCGGCGTCCGAGTGTTCTCTCAACCAGTACATCTTCCACTACCGGTAGTCCCACCAGAACCAAACAGATGGTAGCGTATGTCCGAAAGACATAATCGAACAGCTCATGTCACCAGACATTTTTCTGCCAGCTCGCACAAATGGCTTGTTCGATGGAAGCATGGTTGCGGATTGTCTTGGCGGTGAATCAGAAATACAGATGCGCCTGGTCTATGTCGTTGTAGCCTGCTGGATTCAAAAAAGAGCCAGTCGATGACGCCATGTGGAGTTTTGGTGGTGCATCTGAATATAAAGTGTACTTCAAATCTTCAAAATCCTTCTCATGTTCAGCAAGCTGCGGTGGTCAAAGTCGTATGAACTTGGCCTTCATGTTGCAAATACTCAAAACCCCTTGATTTATGTCGTTTCCTTTTGCGCTCGCTACTTGCAACATTGGAGAAAATTGGGGATCGCACGCCCCATGGTTGAACGTGACGGATGGGAACATGTGAACCACCTGTGCGATCATTTCGTGTTGTTTCAGCTGGCCGTGACGCCTTTAATTCACGTCTGAAAGGGGCACAAGGGCGTATTAGTGCGACTTGCGAGCATAAATTCCTCCCGGACCACCCGGTCTACTCGCTGTACAATTCGCCCGTTGACCGGGCTTCGACCGAAATTGACCCGTTCAGCATCGATGGTCCAGAGAATTGCTGCCGAGGATTACATGTCCATGTTCGCGCCCTTTGACGGAAATTGAGAGAAAAAGGTTGGAAAGCTATTTGATGGATAAAAGACTTGGGCTGGGAACTCTGCAATTTCTTCGTAGCAGGACACATCGTCTCGTGCTGCCGTGTGCGCTCAAGTCAAGAAAAGTACTCGCAGTCACGTCCAACTGTATTGTTTCGAGCCGCGTAATACGAGCATAAATTTTTCACGTCAAGCACGTTAAGAGTAAGTACTACTCAAGCTCATTAACCGAAGAATCAAAGCAGTTTGCTGCTATCTTCATGTAGACCAAATGCGAATACATTTGCTCTTACTTTCTGCCCCTTTGCGAGCTTAAAGAGCGTTGAGACGATCGAAGGTCGGTGTCAATGGAGCCACGGGTATCACTGAAACGTTAACCGCCAGAATGCTTAAGAGGTCGGACATGCTGCGACTACATTACAGGAATTTCTTTTCAAGGTTCTATGTTAGTGTAGCAAATCTTTTGTTTACTAGCGCGAACTGTTCGCCCTGGAGTTGCAGAGCTGGAATGGCAGTCTAAGAAGGTCATGATGCCAGCAGAAATGCCTCACAGAAACGAATGACTTCGGAAGTATGTTCGCTCGAGCAACGCGATGTAAATATCCTGGTTCTGATATTTACATCTCTTCTCCATCATCATTGACTCGTTCACTCACTCAAATTGACTATGACGGTGTCGATGAGCGTAAGAGAGACATTATCCCAACTATGATTTGCTCTTTCGCAAGCTCTGGGACATTGCCACAATGTTGTGTAAGTCTATTGGACCATGGCTAGCCAGTTTGGTCTTTCTTTTGGCGAGGAGCCTTTAGCTTTTCTCTAACCCCACGTTGTACGCTTTAGCTAGGTCCAACAGTGCATACAAAAGCTTCATCGCGCCTAGCCATTCCTTCTCTCACATCATGCATTAACAACTACCATGCTCTTTCCAAAATCAGGTGAATTGGAAATGCATGTGTAGAACAAAAGAAAAGGCGAAGAGGTTCATGTGCCGTCTTGTATCTCGCGTCCACCATCGAATCCTCGCAGTAACTCTGGTATGGTTCGAAAACTCGGCAAGGGAAACTTCATGACTTTCCTGCTACGAGTGTGAGTGACACTCGGAAAGCATATTGCATGGCGGGTCGTGACACTTCCAGATGCGGAAGGGTCAACTAGAGAACTTTATGTCTCAGCTGCGCCATGGAACTCAGTTCAGAGCTAGCCGCATATATAAGTCTGGTCAGTATCTCTGCTCTTCTCTTCGACATCCACTCTTTAGTTTCGGTAATTTAAAATACAGCGGGGGACAGGCTATGTCTGCAAGATCCAAACGTACCTACTCTTGAGCGCCTTTTCTCCAAAAGCGGTGCCATCGCCCGCCATGTCTATCATCTAGCTGGAAACCTAGCAATACGAAATTGTTGACTTGCGCGACCGAATCGTATGTACATAACGTGCATGTGATTGAAAGCCTTCGCAAAAGCGGTCATGTAGCATGAAAACCCGTTTTTGCAACTGGAAGAGCGTGCTCCATCGAGATGTCATTGACGTATACAACCTCTGCACAGTATTCCCCTTGCCTATAAAGTTACCGCCTGATCCAGGAATCTCTGCACCTCGGTCTTTCTTCGACACCATTACTCTAAAGACTCTACCCGAAACCATCATGTTGTTTCCGCCTGCGCGCCACAGCGATGCGTTCTCAATACATGAGACGCTTACAACATTTTGGACGTCTTCGGTATATGAGAGTCGACTTTCTCCTTGGTCTCCCAGTACCCCTCGCCATTTTCGCATGTGAAGCGCACATAGCTGTCGCGGTCGTGGCGCTGGTGCTCGTAGACGAAGCCCGATGACGTGATCGAGCTCGTGGGCTACAATGGCGGCGCGGATGTCGCCCTGGGTCTTTAGTCGTTCCAGGTGAAGGTGGTGGATTCGCAGGTATGTAGAAGATGGTTGCCCAGGAACCTCGTGGGTTCTCGACTGAGCCCTGCTGGATCATGAGTGTACCGTGACGCACTGCTCCGTTCCAATAATCGTTCTTCTCGTCCCAGCAAGGGGGGTATACACCGTCTTTGCCGTACTCGCGGAAGCATTGAAGTTGTGCATGTTCTCCTTGCTAGATTCGCCCAATTTAGCCGCCAGATCTTGATGGCTGCCTCCACATCTTTCAGGAACTCGCGATCTAGTCAGGTCTTATAGCAGTACGGGACGGTGACCAGTCCCTGAGGGCCTGGGAGGTCGGTCGGGGCCTTCTCTTGCATTGGCCACGACAGATGAGATGTGTCGCCAATGACGACCGTGGTCCAGTTTGTCTCTGGGTGAGGATTGCTGTTGGCAGCCCACTCAGTAACGAACGTGCTCTCTGGGCTGGCGAAACAATTAGTGAGGTCCTCGAATTAATTTTCCCGTGCGCGACGTACTCATGAAGCGGACATCGTTGAAAGGCCCATAGCAGGCCTTGACAAGAACACTGTATACAGTGAGGAGGGCCAGCGCGAGTTGAAACATGGCTGATTGATCGATCCTGTTCCTGAACGTGTAAGGAAAGGGTTGAGTAAGAGAAGCGGGCGGCGGTGATATTTGTAGCGGGCGAGGAACTGGTCTCATTAGGGGAATGCAAACGGATTGCCTGGGGTCATGAGGATGTTGGAACAGCGAACGGAGTGAAAGCAAAGCAAGTGATGATCTTCGATGGGAGCGATCTGAACGACAGCTGCGACCCGACGACTTATGGCAACTCGAGGAGCTAGCACTTCTGTTCGATCTTCACTCGGGAGCTGAGCGTGCATACAATGGATGTGGATGAGAGTGAATGCTACTTGTACTCGAGGCCACTTGTTGCGGAGATGGTCGCACAATTGTTTCCCATATATTGCGTTTGGCCAGCTCAATTTCTTGACTCCAATCGCCTGTAGCCTTCTGGATCCTTCGAAATTGGTCCAGTCTTCTCGTATGGTCGTTCAGCAATATGTGGCCTTTCTCACACGGTCCGCAGAAGTCGCCTGCAGATCTCATCGAACCTTCGCAAGTAGGGACCGAGATTCCATGCCACATGCTCTCCCATGGTGCAGCTCCACGTGTGGCTGTCACAGCCCCAGTATGCATAGCTTACGTTCAAGGTCGTGACCGTCAGCACAATCGGCTGGGCGTAGTCCACTTTGCTGATGAGGCCCGGGACGTCGTATGCGAAATTCTTGAACTCAAAGACGAGTTCCAGACTTCGCAGGTGGCTTGTGCCCAAGTTGCCTTGCGCGAAGACGGCCAGCCAGCGCCATTGTTCGATGTGAGGGAATATGTTGATCTTTACGTGTTGCATGAGAGGTGTAATGAGTGGTGACGGAGCGTCGTATCTGGGTGCTTGAGCTGCGAAAACAATGCAGTTGTTTCTGAAGAACGCATCGACGGCGACAGTCGCAAAAGCCGGGTGTGTAAGCAGCAGCCAAAGGAGGGGGATGGTGCAGCCCTCGGTCCCGGTGAGGAAGTGTTGTCTCGATCTTCGTGACGTCTCGCTCAAGATGGCTGCGTCGAGGAATGCGTTCTGGGGAACAATGTATGAGATAATCATGAGCTTCATCTCGTTCGGGAGCCTGCACCAGCCGCGCGGAAAGGCTGGGCAAACTGCTGAGATTGTCATGGTACTTGAGTGCTGTCTCTGATTGTGGTGTAAAGCCAAAGGTGACTGCGACGTGGCCGCCAGGGAATGTATGCTATCTTCAATGCTCAGAAAAGGAAGCCGCGTAGTGAGCATAGCTCTGCGAAGATTGCCCCGCACCCTCCCAAGTAGGGAAATAGAAACGACCTGATAGACTTGACCAGGCTTTCGACTTGACCGAAGCGTTTCCAAAGAACAAGGGAAAGGAAAGACATTTCGAACAATATATAACTAAGAGTCGTGAATACTTGCAAGCACAAGAGCCCATATATGCGACCCCGAATGGCTTATCAATGCCGTCTCGTATGCCACCATCTCTTGATAACAGACCAACGCCATGCTCATGCTGCAATACTTGACATCATAATATACAAATCTTGATACACCTCTAGACATCCTCTTGCCGGCGTAAATCATTTTATGTCCTTATCCAACAACTCTTTCGCTTCGTTCACCTTCGTTGCTAGGTAAGGGGAGCCGCCACGATCGGGATGGTTCAGAAGCATGAGCGACCGGTGCTTCTTTCGTAGGAGTTCTTTCGTTACGCCTCGCTCACTATAACGAGTCAGCCATAAGTTCTCCTCTCATCAGCAGCAAGCCGGGAGTCTTTTGGATGCATACGGCATCTCCAGTATCAACGCTGCCTCTCTCCGTGTCATCTTTGGCTCGAATCCGCCCTTGTAGAAACTTCGTCCTAGTGGTCCAGCGCCCCCTCCAGATCTCCGTAGTGCGACCAGCGCTGCGCGTCCCTATGTCATGTCAGCACCCTCCTCCATCGCAATGACAGCTAGTCAATATAGCTGTTTGAGATCCATAGGACGTACGAAGAAGGCAGTCGCGCCCAAACCAACTACCCAGACCCAAGCCGACATCTTCTTTTTTGGCTGTGTTTGCTGCGGTCGTGCGATGGGATATGCAGAATTTGGGATCGACGATGCAGGTGCTGGTATGGATATGTGGTAGTTCAAAGTATGCGGGATTGGATGATGTCGTCGCCTCCGAAAGAAAATGAGGAAGCCGCGATGCGGCAATGCGGAAATCGCGGTCGAGCTGGGCTGTGATTGGCTGCGAACTCTTGGCAATTCAGGGCCCACTAGGATTTTCTGAGGCGGCGGCCAACTTTGCAACTCCACCCGCAAACCACGACAACGCGCCGACGACAAGATGAGGATTGAGACGTGCTACTTTTGCTCTTCGCCGGTATATCCGTCGAAGGGTATCACATTCGGTATGCTGCTCCTACACTGTAAGCAAAGCTCGATGCTAACTTTCGCAGTCCGCAACGACGCAAAAGCCTTCCGATTCTGCAAATCAAAATGCCACAAGAACTTCAAGATGAAGCGCAACCCGCGCAAGCTCGCCTGGACAAAATCTTTCCGCCGCGCACACGGCAAGGAAATGACCGTCGACAGCACTCTCACTTTCGCCCAGCGCCGCAACGTCCCCGTGCGATATAACCGCGAACTCGTCCAAACCACACTCAAGGCCATGTCGCGTGTCACTGAAATCAGGCAAAGGCGTGAACGTGCATTCTACAAGGCGCGCATGCGCGGCAATAAGCAGAGGCAGAGAGAGGAGGATCGCAAATTGGTCATGGAGAACCAGCATCTGCTGCCGCCGAGTGAGCGATTCGCAAAGGAGGAGGTTGAGCAGGAGGAGATGGTCGATGTCGAGGCGGTCAAGGAGAAGATCGCCAAGAGGAGGAAGGAGATTGAGATGGATGAGAGCGAGCTTGACAGCGATCTCGAGGAGACGCTGCCGAAGATGAAGAGCAAGCGGAAGCTGAAGATGAAGGTCGGTGGTGGTGTAGAGGAGATGGATGTCGACGAGTAGGCCATCATTGCCCTCGATTGAGCGGGCAGTCTCTTTGCTTCGACGAGCACTGTGCAAGGAGTTTGGCGTCAGGGCATCATGGTAGATCATGATCACGATTTTGATACCACGGCAAAAGCATGCATCCACATCATACTGACCACTGTCTATCTTCAAACCCTTATACCATGTACAACTGACATCTACAGCTTCGACCCCTCAACAACCCTGACCACAAATCCCAGCCTCGGAAAATGCACTCTAACCTCTATCTCCGCCTTTTCTAACGGCGTAATAACAACCTCCTCCACCCCAATCTTCACCAACGTGCCCACTGTCGGATTATCCCGTCCCGTATCGTCCGGCGCAATCGACACTTTCGCACCCTTGACCAAACCCCTCTGCGCATCCAGACTAGGATGCTGCTCCACCGCCGCCGTCACAAGCAAACCCTCCTCACTCAACAACGGACTCTGTCTCAATGCATCTTTCCACCTCGTATCGCTCTCCGCAACTGTCGTTTCCAGGTCAGGAAGTGAGTCGATGTATTTCTCAAACGCATGGAACCACCTCCAAAGCCCGGGATATCTCTTCTCATTAAACACCTTCCCGGCTACATCCTCAGCTGTATCTTTCGTCCCGCCACCAGTTAAGTTGTATATCCCCTTGCCCGCAGCGATGTCGACGCCCCAGCGCAATTGGTACCAGAGACTGATGTCTGCGAGCGAGGGCGTGGGTGTGGGGATTGCCCAGTTGTTGGATTTGAAGGTTGGTTCGAGCAAGGAGAGATGGAGGTCGAATGTTGAGAGGTTTTGTGGGATTTTTGCTTCGAGTTTGGCAGGGTCGAGTTTGTGCCCGATGAGTTGGGCGCGGTCGGTGCCGAAGTGCGAGGACCAGACGGATGAGGGGATTAGGCCTGTTGTTGCGCGGAAGAATGGGCGCTGTTACAGATTATTCGAGTCAGTTTCTGATCTTTGACAAGTTCGAATTCTCTCCACATTAGCTTTCTTTCTCTGCGTTTTTTGAATCGAGGTCAAACAATCCCTGCATATTGACAGTAATCAAAGTACGCAACTCACATCCGTCCAAAAACTCGCAAACCCCCTAACAAGCCCTTTATACGTCCATTCATCCAACCCTCCTTCTTTCCCATTACTAAATTTCGGATACACGCTCCCCCACCCAGCGCTCGCAGGAAAATAGTGCTCAAGCGCTTCGATGATGAGCGACGTGTCGCAGTAGATTTCTCGCCCAATGGCTAAGATTGGGATCTTGCGGTAGTGCACGGCGAAAGTGGAAGTGAGGAGGGGCCGGGGGAGCATGGATGGGACGGGGACGTATGCTGTGGGTGAGATCGGGTGG
This sequence comes from Setomelanomma holmii, assembly GCA_010015745.1. NCBI lineage: Eukaryota > Fungi > Ascomycota > Dothideomycetes > Pleosporales > Phaeosphaeriaceae > Setomelanomma > Setomelanomma holmii. The sequence goes on from ML978173.1 coordinate 265,520, forward strand.
TTAGTGGGTTGTGTTTGTTTGAGGGGGAAGATGTTGGGAATGAAGTTGGTGTTGTGTGCATGAAGTCTGGAGTATGTAGAAAGCAAAGAATGAAAGCAAAAAGCGCAGAAGAAGATTAAGCTGACAAGCGTTGATGCTAAAATGAAAACGCAAGCGATGTGACAGAAATGAACCATCAGATGTGACCTGTGTGAAGAAAAGCAAGAAGTAAACATGGTTGCGACTCACAAAATGGAATCTGCTTCACCCTCAACACCAGCCTGACTTTGTTCGTGAACGGACTCGCTATATTCCAATCAGCTCTTTGGTTCTGAATCCATCCCTTCCTCACTTACAGTCATATCCGAACAATACTACAGGTGGATGATCCTTTGGCGGCATATTCGTCGGTTGCTCTTTTACTCAATTCTTCAGAGGAGAAGACCAAAAGCACAACAACAGTGCAAGTCGCGAACAATTTACGATCAGAAGCTAGGACTTGAAATTGACATGCATAGAGACAGCCTACAAATCATACGAGAGCCCTTGCCTTTATCCCACATTACCCCGCGTTCCGAACTAAAGCCGAGAATCTGGGGCCGAGGTCTTCAACGGCGTGATTGCGAAGGACAAGCCACGGCTGGCATCCGTGCTTTACATTATTCTACGCCCTTCGGGCCTTGTGGGAGACATTTCCTTTTGTGCGATGCAATCGCGACTATGCACATGTCGGGGGGATACTAATCCCTAGCCAAAATGCTCTACATGCTACGCAACGGATGCACCACATCAGAACAAGACCGTATGGGACGTTTTTGTAGCGCGTCAACTGGCATTTTGAGACATTGCAATTCAACATTATCAGCCAAGGATATGGATCAAGTGCTTCACACCACCCTGAAGATAGGATACTCGTCCCCCACCTCCACCGGGACCTTATTATACCTTGCCAAACTCGCCTCGCCCTCCGGCTCCAATAATAGAAACGCATAACCTGCATTCTTCTGCCTGATATCTACCCAAAATCCACCTTTCGGAATTCGCACAGCCCTTCGCGTCGTGTTCGTCGTCACACTTGTGGCTACAATACCTTCGAATTTCGTTCTCGCTATTTCAGCGGTCTGGATGACGAGTGCCTCAACGCTGCCGCCGTATTCTTGCTCAAGGACATCAACGTTAACGCCCAGGATGCGCAGATGTTCGGCGACGTCGGCCCAGGCGCAAGAGAAGAGGTATGCTTTTGGGCACGGCCGGGTTATGAGTATCTCGGAGGGATCACTATTTTGCGAGCGGACGGTGACATTGAGTAATGCGCCGCTCGTAGCGTTGATGAATTGGATGGATTTGTTGGTGATGGGGTAGTCATCCAGGACCATAATGTCGTCTTGACTTTCGGTGAAGGCTTTGCGGCCGGTTTCGATGGTGTTGTATACACTGTCGAATTCGTCAACGGCTTTGTTGATGATGGTTTCCAAAGTGACGATGTGCGATGCGACACGGCGCTGGAAGTGTTGGTTGCCGAGTCTAATACCGCGTGTTTCTACGAGGAACGTGAGGGCTTGGTAGTTCCCGGCGCCTTTGTGGTTGGTTTGAGCATTCCAGTCTGGCTCTCGAATGGTGATGGTGCCGTTGGCGACGCTGGTGGTGAAGTACGGACCCACCCGTAGACCTTTCGCTTCAGTAGCGGCGAAGATGTTTGTCACAAACTCCTCATTTAGTGCGCGGATGTTGCTGTTGCTGTTCGGATTCTTGTTGGCCGACACGAGAAGGTCCTGTGCTCTTATATACCGCTCAACAACAGGACTGACCCCAGTGTATTCGTGGTTGTCCACGAAAATATGGGGATTGAACTCAGATTGAGCGCGTCTGATGGCACGAGTCTGCTGACGCTCAAGGACTGTATGATCGCAGTTCGGATCGTAGTTGGCTGCCAATTGCCGTTGGAAGTACTCTACTCCATCGGCATTGTAACGGGGTAGAATGGTCAAGTCGATCTTCTTGAGCACTTTCGATGTCTATTGGAAGTTCTGCGTCAATTTTCCGAGCAGGGCTAGGACACCTTGATCACCAGCTGGTTCGTCGCCGTGCTGACCGCTTTGGAACCAGAGACGCAGCTTCTTGTCGGCGTTCTTGCCATTCGACAAAGTCACATAGGGTATAGCACGACTCTCTTCTGACACCAGGTCGTTGTGGTACTTGATCCATCGATTGCGGTCTGCCAGACTTCTCACGAAACTTTCTGGACATTAAAAGTCAGCATGAGGGCGAATTTGAAGACAGTCGATCAGATTGTACCCAATGCATCCTGTGGGGTCGGCCCCGAAGTTCCATTGGCCCAGGTTGCTGGAACTGTGTCTGGATATAGAAATGCTGGTCCTAATAAACCGACGCCGTCCACGCCTTCGAAGTTCGCGGCCACTTGACGCGAGTCAATGACTATTGAGTTCTGATTGCTCGCATATTTGTCACTTATAACGAAGCGCGCGAATAAGGGAAATCCACTGATCGCAGAGCTTCTCATTTGCCGCATCTTGGTGATAGCTCTTTATCAACTCGGAAGTGTTGCGTGTCATCAATCCCGGATGTTGCAGAACGCCTATAGCGAGGATGTGCGACTTTATATGCATGCTGTATGTAAGCTCCTGCATGATTTTCATAGCTCTGCCATCGCAATCAGTGCATGCAAGCACGTTGGAATCCAGCACGTAGGATGCTTGCACCCAGCTCGGGGTGACCTCATCAGCATGCTAGGCATTTGGCAACCAGTTGAGCTGCCTCATGTGGCATCGAGTTGTAGGTAATGTGGTGCTTGTTCCTGAAGGACGTGCTTGGCAATGCTGATCAACCCACTCGAAGTACTGTGACTGTGCTTGCAGCGAACTCGATATTGCCGAGTGTCGATCGTGCCTTGCTGCGAGGCTCTAGGTATCGGAAACCCGAGGTCTGCATGCTGATAGAAAGATTCATGAATGCAATGCATAGTCAGTACCATTCTTGACGCCGGTTGAACCTATGGGGAAGGAATGAGTAGCGATGCACGCCAAGCAAATGACACCATCTCCACCATTCGCACGCTTTCCAAGTGTCCGCTCCGCAACATTCGGTCGCTTGACAGTAGCCGAGCAGCTTCGCAACGTTAGCGTGAAGATGTTCCATTCCCAACATGCTCCTGTGAAGCTATTCATAAGGTCGTAAACATATAACGTACACTACATCCTCATCGTAAATTCATACACGTCTCCTGTCTTGAGTCGAAACTCTAAGCTCGGCATTACGCCTCAAAGTCTCTGATGCTGTCCGTACTCGCTTTAAGAATGCCGCCTCACCGTCCGCCATTCATATTGTTTTGGTTGAACTGGCTCGTGCCATGATCTGTTTGCGAGAAGTCAGGCATAACACCGTTCATACTGATGCCATCTTCGTATCCGGAGTATCCAGTCATATCTGCCCAGTCCCATTCAAGGGTCATCGGCATCTTCCAAAGGTCCTGCGGTACGTTGTTGAAATTTTGGTCGAACTGGCCCATAGCCATTGCATTGAGGTTGCTGATGCCGTTGGCATCGATGCCAGTCGTGTTGGGAAGGCTGCCTTGTTGTTGCAGCATCTGTGCAGTCATCCCAGGCGAGCCAAACTGGCCCATTTGTGTGTTGGCTTGGAGGGAAGCGTGTGTGAAGTTAGGTGAGAATGGGAAAGGCTGCAAAAGTCAGTAAAGAGCACAGTCCTTCTCGGCAGGAGTACTTACTTCGTTGAAGCCATGGAAGTCAGGGTTGAATATCATTCCTTGTGAAGCGCTGTTGTCGTTCTGTGGCGTAGTCGCCGCTGCTGCAGGTGAAGAGTGGGTATTGCGACCTGTCGACAGGAGTTCAGCCGCAGTCGCCTCAATTTGCGCATCTTGCTCGCTGTCGCCTTGCTTCCTCTTTCGCCGCGACGCGTGCTCTCGATCTGCTTTCTCTAGTACGGCACCAGCGATGCGTTCAAACTCGGCGCAGACGCTGCACATCCGCTTGACGCTACCACTGCCCTGATCGTCATTGAGCATGTTGAGAAAGTTGACGACCAGCTTCATGAGCTTCAAATCTGATCTTGATCTTGTATCTTGCGGATTCTGAAGGATGTTCGAAAACAGTGTGACCATAGCCGTGACTGGGAAGTAGATGATCAACCACACGCAGGACAGGTCGCCCTTGGGAATGTACTTGAGCAGGTGTATCGACGCGCGAGCTGCTTGAACACAAAGTTGCGCAGACATGAAGACTCTGGGGTTTAGTGGTCGTGCGTTCAGTCCTTGAATGGCGAAGTTGGACAAGCGACTCGTCCAGTATCCATGATGCACGCTCATGCGGTGTATGGTAGTGAGGCAGTTATAGTAACCAAGATGTAACACAGCGACCTGGAGGATGAGCGGGGTGTGGGAAGCCTTAATGTCGTGCTCAGGTCGGAATTCGAGGGGGATGCCGTCTTTCCACTCCTCCAGCTCTCGATCGAGTTCACCGATGGTGTTTAGCAGTTCGCCGTCTGTTTGCTTGGATGCCTTGACGGAGTACAGTCCCTTGTAGACATTGCTTTGAATGATGGAGAATGTGCACATGAGTCGGAAGAGGTTCATTGTGCCCTTTCCGTCTGCGAGCGGAATATTGCCAATGTTGTCCGGAGGCGCCTCACTTGGTAGTTCAACATTCATGTCATCATCGTCCTGGATTGGAGGTCTACCGGATCGTAGACAGATGCTTGGAAGATGTCAGTAGGACATTCCATGTTGTGTTATAGGTACTTACTCCTTGTCTAGCATGTACGCAATCCAAAAGACACGTTTTCGTTGTTCAACCTCAGCACTGTTAAGGTTGAAGTTGGTACCCTTCTTGTGCAAACCGATGCTATGGGCAAGTCGCATCGCAGTCGCAATGAAGAAGTACGTTGGTTGCGGATTTGGCGTGCCGAGCAAGAACAAGCCCTGCTTAATGTCAGTAACGGCAACGATCTCGATCTGTTTCCGAACTCACAATGCCCAACAATGCCTGGACACTTAGTAGATCAGTATTGCGCATGGTCAGCTCCACCATCACACTCATAGCGTTCTTCAGGTATTGCCACGCCTTTTCGTCTTCTTCAGCTGGAACCAGGTTGCTCATGACCCGCAGCCTATGAGCGAACGCCAAGGCAACGTTTAAGCTTGCCCACCAGCCGGATCCTTCATACGGATCTTTCGAGTAGTGCTTGTCGACGAGGTGCATGAAGGTTGGTTCATGAAATAATGGGAACATGCAATTGAAGTTCTCAAAGTAGTCCTTTAGTAATGACAGCGCTTCGTGCTTTGGTGGTAATTGCTTGTACACGCGTCGCTTGAAGATGTCCTGGAATACGTCTGGGCGCCATTGGATCCACTTGTTATCCTCAACGGCCGCTGTTGAGATCATGTCACGAAAGGAGTTGTCGCCGGTCTTGTCATTGACCCATTGGATACCCTTGGGTGAAAAGATAGAAAACCCAGACGATGAACCTGCACCAAGTCAGTACGAGACGCTCACGTTTGCGGATCTTGACAGACCAATGTATCTTGTTTCACCACAGTTGTTAGTCACCAGGGAACACATCATCTCGGCAAGCGCATCTTCTTCCTTGTTCTCGCCATTTGCCTGCTTGTCTGGCTCTGGTGAAGCAGTGCCGCTCCTCGGACTCGGTAGTGCCGGCTGAACCGGGGTTCCATCTGTTGTAGACGCGCCGGTCTGGGTCTGCGGTGCTATTGAAGCTCGCCTATCCTCCGAGGCGCTGTTACGAGGGGTTGCTGACTGTCCTGCTCGATCCGACAATCGCTTCTCCAAGGTCGCCAGATCTGTGCTACCATCGTCATCGTCGGGCAATACTCCAGAGAGTCGCATCAGCGATTCCATGCGCGCGAGACGGTTCTCGAGTCCTTCGATGTATTTGGCGCTGCTGTTGTCAGCTCTACCATTGTCACTGCTCTGCCGCGACCTACCCTTTGGGAGGCTGCCTCTTCTTCTCCACTTGAGTGAAGATACATTCTGTCTTGTAATTCTGGCAATGTGTGCAGGAGGGCATCTTGCCGTCGCACTTTATTTTCTTCTTGCGGCACATATCACACGCCTGTCAGCAAGTCAGCTTTATCCCGCCACCACCCGACGCGATTTGTATACCCTTGCAATACGCCGCCTCTTTGGGTCGCTCTGATCGTTGTGGTCGTCATAGTCGTCTTGTGAGAACATTGAGCCCGATGGCATTTGGGAGGGGTCGAATTGGCCGCTGCCAAAGATGCGCGGAGGCGGGTTCATCATGGGCGGCGGCCCGCCATAGTAGCCGTTGGGGGAGGTGTTCATGGCGAAGTTGGGTCGCGCTCGTCTTCGGTCGCGTTTCTCGTATACTTGAATGCTCGCTGAAAGGATCCGGGGGTGGTGTTGTTTTGTGACTGCGGACGATGGGCGGATGTCGGAGGGGACCAGGGCTGGGCAAGATGAAACGCTGCCGAGGAGGTCCAGGACCAGGACTTCGAGGACGATTGTCGCAGACTACCAGCCCGTCGAATCGCGGCCTAGGGCGAGCGGGTGAGGCAGAAAGCTTGTTTTGGCCTGCCGTGGTGGTGTGCAGCGACGTGCAAGATGGTGCAGGAGCGATGGGTGCCGGGCAAGGAGCGGAATGTGGTATGAAGATGTCGCTTGACTCTGGAAATTGTACAAAGACTAGCGACCGTTCCCACCAGAGGCTAGAGCATCAGCCGGTTACTCCATGTCAGATCGCCGTCGTCCGTCCGTAGTCGCGCACTCGCGATTGAAGGATAGCTGGTCCTGAATACGGGCTAGCGGGATGACGTTCCTTCCGCGCAGTCAGGCAGGCACGGATCAGGAGCTCGACCGAGGCCTGAGAATCATCGACAGCATGGTCATCCCACACTCCAGCCGTTGTCAAACCTATATCAATACCTTCTGCTCCTCTACACGTCACCAACCGTGGCGTAGCTAAGCGCCCTCCTCCAACAAGGCCTAGGAATAGCACGTGAGTATATCTGTACACCCTCAGCAACCCTCAATATACTACACGTACCTTGCGCATCCCTCGCATTAGCCGCAGACACGTCCTTGGCTCGTGGTATGATTTTTGTACAATGCCATCCGAGCAGAAGCCGAAATAATGCTAGCTGTAACGGGCAAGACGCCAATGTTGCTGCGCCACCACTCGTCGCATCTCTACCTCGAAATCGACACCACGGAGCGCGCTTGACTCTTAATTGACTTTATGGGGCAGACGTTGTCGTGGAGTACTCGCGCTAATCACTTGTTGTAATCTGCAGTCTCTCGATCACATTCACATTCGAGCCCACCATGGCGCCAATGACAGCCGAAGAGCTGCTCAAGCACCCAGAATACGATTACACTATATGGGACCTAGAGCCTACCAAGAAGGGCAAGCTCGCCATTGCCAATGGCAGAGGTGGTCCCATCAACATCGCATATGAAGTGCATGGGTCTGGCGACAAACACCTTGTGGTAAGCCGCTCTATATATGGACTCATAAGCTGCGACATGCACTTCCAAATAAGGCACATAATGCTGCATCATTTGTCATCTCTACCTTCTAGCGAGTTTCTGCCTGGCTTCTCCTCCGGGCTGCCGGAAGCGACTCGTCACGTTTTGTTTCAGTCGCATGGACCGTCTCACAACCCCTCTTCTTGTCTCATGTTCCTGAGTTAGAAAGCTTATTCCCATTTCGATGCTCTTTTGTCCGGCTATTTCCGTGCCATGATCGCCGCTATATTGCACCCTGGATCCCTTCACGAAGATATACTGACAAGGTGTAGTGGGTGATGGGCTTGGGCGGGATGAAGTACGCATGGCAGCGCCAGACCAAAGACTTTGCTCACACCAAAGGCGACCAGTACTCGTCGCTCGTGACTGATAATCGTGGCATTGGCGACTCGGACAAGCCCAAGCATCGCTACTCCACTTCTGAGATGGCCAAGGATGTCATCGAGGTTGTCGACCATCTTGGCTGGACAAACAAGCGCGACTTGCACGTCATAGGCATCAGCATGGGTGGCATGATTGCTCAAGAGATAGTAAGTCCTATCAATCTCCACGCATCCTTCGTTTGCGGACGGCTTGCAACGCAATGCCTTCAAGGTGGTAGTTTTTGCGATTCTCGGATGCTGCACCTTCCGCAGCACACTGCCATTTTCAGGCAAAACGCCAAGGGCATCAGACGGTTTCTGAACATCTGCAAGGTCCTGTAATTTGTGGCGATCACAAGAATTCCGCTCCGCCCCGCTCCACCCCGCGTGCTGTCATTGATTTTAGCGTGCGGGACGCAGCTCACGCAAGAAGTGCAGGCTAACGAAATTCATAGGCTATGCTAATACCTGAGCGCATATGTACGCTTTCCTTGGTCTCAACTGCTGCAGGTCTCTTCAGAACTATTGTAAGTACCCCTCTTCGTCATCCATTGCGTTTATGGCGAAAGACTCGTCATTGATCTGACCTGTTTTCCTTCAATCACTCCGATTCACCATTACGAAACCTTGCACGAGTCACATCCATCAGTTTACAAGTCGCACAAATATTCTCGTCTAGGCAAGGTCGCACTTCCACCACACTGACTTGGACAGGGCTTCGCCGAAAACCTCTGGAACCGCATCAACCTCTTCCTCCCCAAAGCCATCGACCAGCACCTCGACAGCATAAAAGTAAACCTCTGCAGCCCAGGCTGGCTAGAAGCGCCAGATACCCTCGAGCCAGTTAAACAATCCTTCCCGACCAACGGAGACCGCTTCGCCGCCGGCGAAATTTGGAAACGCTCGCACCCAGAGTATTTTCAGAAAGCTGGATTCATCCTCCAAGCCATCGCCGCAGGCTGGCACTACAAGTCGACCAAGCAGTTACAGCAGATCGCCAAAACTGTGGGAAAGAATCGTATCATGGTCGTACACGGCACGCAGGATAAGATGATCACGTTTCCGCATGGCGTAGTGTTGTGGAGGGGTCTGGAGAAGGGCGAGGGCAAGACGGGCCAAGAGAACTGGTTAGGGATTGAGGAAGAGTCAGATGTGTGGCAGGAGGGCGAGGTCGAGAAGCATTTCGTCAAGGAGCAGGGGCATGTCATTCCTGTGGAAATGAGGGAGGAGTTTGGAAGGTGGTTGGAGGGGTTGGTGGAGAGGGGCGTGAAGTTGAATCGAGAGGAGGGTGTGTAGGAGAGCCTGAATGCAGATGTTGAGATTGACATGAATTCGAAAATACCGCTTTGGCACTTGTGCCCCCCTGCTTGCTTTGTCTTGGGATGACTCGCATTCCGTTCTGAACGTGGAATCGAGCTTACGCCATACACGACTGCTCCCTGCATTTTGAACGTCCTGTAAAGGGATAAGGATATGCCAGACACTTCTTCTGGTTTCTATTACCATGTGATCATCGATTTAGGCTTTCGAATCCACACCTGATGGCGTTGTGATCAGAAGCAAGAAGACCAAGGAAGGGGGCTGAAATACCCGTCACCGTGATTAGTCGGGACATGAAAGCAAGCCCTGGGACTTTCGATGACAGACTCACTTTAGACGCGCCAGAGAGGAACATGATCGACTTACTTGTCTGCTTTTGCGCAACGTGAGAACGAACATCACTGCCTTTTTCGCACATTTGAAGACGCCAAGACATGGCAACTGCTGGATCTCCTTATGAAAACTGCATGTCAGTGGACTGAGCTGTTCAGCAGATGTCAATCATGAGCCTTTTTTATGCCCAGTTCAACTCAGTATATCACACAACGCTTTCTTCTTTCCAACGATTGGACTGATTTGCATCGAACAACATGTACCAAAGCTCGACAGCGCCAGACCGCACACATCGCGAACCATGCATAATGATTTCAAGAATCCTGCATCTTGGCCGGGAACAGCCTTCAAAATATCTCTTCCTCAGCAAATTGGGACGTACAAAGTCATAAGCCAGACCGTGTTCGACTCTTGGACCATGAGCTATCGCTGGCGGTCTTTTGAAACATTTAGATTGATGTGTGAGAACATTTACAACATGAGAGATGGCAGTGAACATTTATACTATGAGTCCCACGCTGTATGAGACAGCATAACATCACGAATACCTGCAATGCGGAGCGTCTTCTTCTTATATAGACCGTGGAAACGGCGATTTTGTATTCGTCGCGAGTACGACATTCCTATTTATCCTCCACATTTCGTCCATATATACTTTTGTATGCACTGTAAAGCCCTGTGCTTCGCGTTTGAGCCTGTGCAACGGTACACGCAGAACGCAGCATCTCAGTCACGCGTCTGGGACGTGAACGAGGTGAAGTGTGGTGCGTGTAATGACACAATGACTCAAATCAAATCCATCTCTTGAAGCGTTGCAGCTCAACTGAACCCTCTTTCTCGCCCCTGAAGTCTTCCTCGTTGACAGACTCGATCTCCACTTTATGACTCAGCTCCTCGTATCCTGCTGAAGATGACCGCGAGTACGGTCCACCACTCCATTGTCCTCCATACCCTCAATCCATACATTGCTCTTCGATCACTCAAGCTACTCACGGTCCCGCAGCCGCGACGGGGCGAACAGCTTGTAGTACTTGTCTTTGATCTTACCAAGCATAAACGACTTCATCTCCTCCTTGTCCTCGTCTTTCTTACACACAGACCAGACGAAACGCTCTGCATGCTTAGAACTCACACCCATACATGGATCTGCGCCGTGCGATAGCAGCTCTTCAGCAATCTTCAGGCTATTTACTTTGAGAGCTTGACGCAGAGGGTAAGAATGATGACCCGAGCTGAGCCGGATGCCATTTGCACATGCACCGCCATTAAGAAGTGTGGCCACTGTATCTTCGGCCTTCTTCATGACGGCAATGTCGAGTAGAAACTGGGTCTTCGGGTTCGAGCCGCGATAGGTTTTGACGTCTTCATGTGGCTGTGGAATATTGTAGCCATAGGCTGCATTGTTGAACAGACCACGTGAGATCATTGTCTCGATCATCGCTCCAGTATTGCTCGGATATGAGTTGAGGCCGAATAAATGATCACGAATCTCACCTGAATGGCGAGCAAATATCGGATCTTGCAGCAATCGATCGAGAATGCGGATTGCACCAGTCTGGATGGCAGCTAGGAAGATACCCTGACAAACAGGCTTGGTCGGCGGAGACATGTGGCGGAGGTAGAAGTCTAGTAGGACCCAGGTCGTGGAATGCTTGCCGGCATAAATAAGATGCTCGATCTGGCTACCCAAAGTGCGCTTACGCGCCATGCCAATGCGCCGCTTCTCTGGAAGCAGCACCTCCTGCGCAGCCAGATGGGTGAGGAAGAGGACTTCGTCAGCGTTGCAGTGTTTAGCCATCCACGTCCATGTGTAGCCAAACAGACGGGTCTGGCCCCATAGCGAGCTGCCCTGCTCGAGCAAAGTTTCTACTGAGTCGCGGTCATCTAGACCTATCGCAACTACTAGGGCTTCGTCCTTGCAGCTATAGTCGTCGAACTCAAAAATCACTTCCTCGCGAGGCATGAGCGCCAGACCCCAAATATGAGGAGAGTTTCGACCAACGATTTCGCAAACAGCTCGCATCAATTTCTCGGGCGACATTCCCAAGACTGAAATGGCCAGCATGTGTTGTCCTTCATCAGCCTTTGAGGTATCCTCGCTATGCTCCGGCTTCGACATGGCGGCAGAGATGTTCTCGATAATTCTGTTGATCATGTTCGGCACCACATCGGAGAAGCCATTTCGCGCCTTCATGCGATGTTCGAGGATCTCGTGCATGAGCTCGTTGATGACGTCGCCAGCTTTGAGTTTGCGCAGAACTTCGGGTGGCTGTTTGCGGAGGATCTCGCGGCGGATCTCTTCAGCGAACAAACCTGCTCAAGTTAGTCTTGGGAGTAACGCGCTGTGACTGCCGGCAGTGTGGACCCATGTTGTCCGAAAGAATGAGACTTACGATCGACTTCACGCGCTCGCCAGGCCTTGAGTATTCCAGCAGCTGGTATGTATTGCTCGATGATCATGCACTTGATCTCGTTGGGAAGGATGGGAGGCTTGATAGCACGGCGCTTGGATTTCGCCATTGTGCTAGACCGTAAGATGGTAAGCAGGTCGACGCCCTAGCCAAACAGCTCTATGGGGTACAAGTATATATAATCGAGGGGTTGGGTGGGCGCAAAGGTGTTGAGGTTCGAGCTGCTTATGGACACACTCGCGGTCAGTGGCGTATGTAGAGTTGAGGGGCTTGTTGTCTTGCGGTGTGGAGACTTTGAAAGCGCTCGCTAAATGAGTGTTTATATGTCCTGTGGATCTTGAACGCGCTTAGCCTACGATAGCGTGAGCTTTGGCAGCTGGCGATGGATGTCGCGATGCGTAACAGGCGCATTACAAACGCAAGAAGAGAGTATGCAGGTTGTCTCAGGACACGATGTCTGGGTATTGTACCTATTGAGAGAGCTCAGAGGAATATACCGGGCACAAGATCATGCGCAGTGGCCTTGTATCGTCTTGAACCGGACGTGTTGCGATCTGCTGCGAACACACAGCTGTGATTGGATGCCATGGCATTGGTTCCTGGCCGCGTCGATGAACGCTATGCGAAGGTGTATACTTGATCGCATGAGGTTGATAGCAGAGACGATATATGTTCTGAGAGATCTTCGGTACCTTATAGACTTGCCACCAGCCTGATGTCGAGCGTAGAAGCCTCCAGCTGGGATGAAGACGCGAGCCGCTGGGCAACGACTCCTCTTAGCCGCTCTCCGTCGCATTTCGAAAGAACCTTTGTCTACGGCATTACAGAAGGGAGATACAAAATCTGGTCGCTCGCTGTCTCCATTAACAGTTTGACATGAAGCATCCGAATACTGGCAATGGTCGCGCGACCTGCCTGACATAGCTGCATGATCTGATTAGGCACGCCATCGATCTCTGCGCGACTCAGCCTGTATGAGGATGACGACCAGCCCGTTATGTGTCGTCTCTGGGAACGAAGTCGAAATCTACATACTTGAATGACTTAACATGGCGGGATGACTGAGATGTCTATTCCTCGATGCGGAAGTGGTGGACAATATCTATGGAAAGAGCTCGGGAGGATGCGGGACCGTTCGCCGCTGACGCTGTCTTGTCTGGCAGGAGCCATCCTGCAACTACCAAAGAAAGACACTGCATTGCAGAATTAAAGACAAAGATACTCAAAGTCGTATATTTGGCGCGTGCGCATTGCCAGAGAAACAACTGGGTTCGATTACCGCATAAGCGCATCTCATTACTCTCGCACATGTATTTCTTGCTGGTGAGCAGCGAGCAAGGCAGTGCATACCTCCAAACATGCATATTAAGGTGTAACCCGGTCTCCAAAATCGCGTGCAGGCCTTCGCGCGACTGCCGAAATCCCTCGATGGCGTTACTATTACCTAACAACCGAAAGAGGGAACAGAAATTAAAGGCCAAAAAATGGGCATGTTACTGAGTTGGGTTTGCATCACACCAAAGGGTGGGTGATATTAAGCGCATGAACCATTATATTAGGTGATCTCGTAGCATTTGCAATATGGCAAAGCTGAGATCGTGGGTATCGAAAGACTAAAAGCAACGCTTCGAACTCGAGCCTGCTCACTAACACCAACCTCCACCTTCGGAATCTCAAGTGGTCTCAACAAGGACTAACATTCTTCCTAATACTGATCGTGTCCATTGACGGGCACAGCTCCGCCAGTCTGCTGGTGATGCATGGCCTTCTCGTGATCGAGCCTGTTCTTGCGGCGGTGATCCTTGATTTCGTGGAAGGCAGCAGTAATGGCATGGAGAATGCTAAACACGACGTATTAGTGTCGCACTGCGACGATGAGAAATGTGGATGCTTGACGTACGTGCTGATGATGGCAAGGATGAATGTACCCCATGGCAGGTTGCAAGAGTCATCCTTAGGATCTGCTGTCGTACCAGCGACATCACTGGAACCTCCATTGGCCAGACGTGACGGGCTGTAGCAGTGCCTAGCGCCGGCAAGACCACCGTTGGGCCTAGTGAGCACACTGACGGCAATGAAGGCTCCGACAAACAGGATGTCCATTAGCACCCAGATCCAGCGAAGAGTGCGGCCGCCAGGATTCGCGCTCTTCTTGATGCAGCCGAGAAGAGTGGTAATGAGGGTGTAGAGAACGGCGGCAGCAAGAATACCCTCGACGGCTCCATATGCGCCGTTGACGCCACGGCGGGTCTTGATGGAGTTGACAAGACGGTAGACCTTGTAGAGACGCTGGGAGAAGATGCCCAGGGAGATGATGGAGGAGAGGAATTGCAGGACGCGAGTCAAGCGCAGGAGCATGCGGTAGAATGCTCCGCCCTTGAGTCTATCGGGCACGAAGCGCGTGAGGAGGCCGGTTTGCTCGCGCTTGTCGTACACGGGAGTATTGTAAGCGCCATCGACGGGGCCGTCAATGGGCTGGCGGTTCTTGTGGGAGCTTCTCATGTTTGCTGTTGGTGTTTTGTGATTTGTGAACTTGTGGGAGAGAGAAAGAAGGCGAGATGTGTTTGTCGAATATGGTTGAGGAATCTGATCCTTATGCTTTCAGAGGATTGTTGCGACGCACCTGCGTTCTGTCCTTGTTCGTGTATCGTCACTGCTGTCACACCGTCATCACCGTCACCAGCGCGTAGCAACAACGTTGAGAACATACTCCGCCTTGCCCCTTAGAATCTTGCGCTTGTTCTCAATACAATGTTGTGACGCCACGGCCAATGAGGCTGCTTCAGCCACATGCAGGTCACTTTATTTGCGCTGATCTGCACGTCTAGATGTGTGGCACGGTTTCACGTGCGCACGTCACGATACGTCACCAATGGGCAAACCTGGTTTTGCACGGAATTCTGATCGAACACCATCATTCCGCTTTTTGGTTCCTTGAGATATTGTTCCGGTAGCCGTCTTGGCTGCTGCATCAAACCGGTCGTGGGAGTTTGTTGAACTTGGGGAACGGGGAACGAGATTTACTCGGTTCCCTTGCGCAGGCGGCGGATTCGCAAGTTGCTAGTCTGGCACGTCGATGCTGTGGCTTTCGAAACAGCAGTGTAATAATGTCATGATTGCTCACAAAGACTGTGTATATATCGGTAAGAGAATGCACGAGAGACACGTTTGGCGATATTCATCGGCTGCGGAGGTGGCGTGCACAAGGCACGATCATTGGCTTGAGATTGCGCAAGAGCTGATCGATCCTCTAATGAACTGAAACCACATCCCTACCTTTCCAGCTTGCCAGCATTCGCCTTGATGTTGAGCTGGGCTGTGAGGTCTGCATGACCTTGTGCAAACGTTCGTTCATGCCGATCAGTTCACTCGTCCGCTCAATCGAGGACTTCGAAGCCCACAAGATCAGGCGCTAGCCCGGTCCCAAACCCCGAAAACGCGACGTCGTTTGCTGTGCCTTGCTTGAATCCGTCTACTTCAACTATTAGACGTCCGCTCTCCTCCCAGTCGCCGCCAGAGAGCGGAAATGCCCATCTTTTGGCCTTCTCGCCGTTGACTGAGACTGTCATGTTCCTTGTATTGTCGCCAAACTCCCAGGCAGTCGTGAAAGCATAGTCGTAGTTGACGAAGTCCACACCGATAATCTTCTTGCCATCAGACTGGACACTAACGTTCGAGAAAGCCACGCTAGCATTCGAGGCGATATTGCCCACTTTCGATCCTGTAGGTAAGCAGGCACCAGCTGCACAGGTTACGATACTGGCCGATCCAGATCTTGTCGCATTCACAGCAGCGTAGTATGTAGAAGAAGAGAGTGGCGCGGATGTGACCACATCAGATAGCAGCCATAGCCGCAACTCATGACCGGCCAGATCGATGGTTTGTGTGCCAGACACTGCACCGAGGTCACTTGCAGACCAGACGTTGCGGGCTTGGGCCGATGCAACGCCGATAGATCGCAGGTCGAAGCTCACACTTTGAGAGTCATTTCTCCAGTTTGCGATGCCCAGGATCTGTCTCGAGCCAGTCAGCCCGCCAAGCCAAATGTCCCACTCTTCCTCAGTAAATCGGCGCACCAGTCGTGCTTGCTTTGCTAGGAGGTCTTGATTGATGGCAATGACTTCCTTGTTCGACATGATCTCAAGCGACGTCTCACTTATACGATCCTCGTCGAGAGCTGCGCCAATGATCAGAGGAGACTTGTTGATTGCCCACATTCCAAAGTGGAAGCGCTCTTCTTCGGCAGAAAGTGCGTTCAACCCAACACTGCTCGACTTAGTCGTGTTTTCAAAACATCTGAGTATACTCACATAAGCATGTCCATGTCAGCAAACGCACCCGCTTTGGTATGTCTGTAGTATGGCACAACTTGGTTTGTGATGCGCCAGATGCTTCGCCAGGCATTGTAGATGTCGTTGCTGATTCTCCATGTGTTTCCAATGTCGGCCGCCCAATGGCCAACGTCAGTACCAATTCCCCATTGGCAGACATAGTATTGGATGTCGCGATCTACAGCATCAAGCTCAGCGGCCATGTGCTGAAAGCGAGCCGGAGATTGCGATTCGGCCGAGCTGGAATCGACCATGGTTGTGTTCGAAGTTGAGTAGCAGTTGTCGTATCTAGGAGCGTCAGCGAAGCAAACAACCGCAAAACGTTCAGCACACACTTCAGGCTATCGCCACCCCATTCGGCGAAGCTCTCTGCATCCAGCTGTTCGAACCCCAGACTTGCAGGTAAATCCGTAGAGCCACATTGGAGATACCCAGCTCCAGAGTACAAGCCAAAATCGAGTCCCAGCCCATGCATGAAGTCGCCAAGTGCTTTGCCACCAGACGGGAACAGTGTCGCATTCCATTGCAATTTGCCATCGCTATCTCGATCTCTCGAAGGCCATCCGCAATCCACAGTCACAAAGTTGTAGCCAACTTTGTCGAGCCCGAGTGCAAGGAGGCCTTCACTACTTTCCTTGATCTTGTCTTCGGACGGCGAGCAACTCCAAGTGTTGTAAGAGTTCCATCCCATGGGCGGTGTTGGGGAACGAACTGTTCTCGCAATGACTATTGTTGCCAGAAAGGCGGTGATTAAAGCCGTTATATAAGCCATGTTCGGGATGTCTAGATGCAAGCGGTTGAAAAAGGGCAAAGTGGTGCTTGCAGCACATAAATGCTATTCGCCCTGTCTCTTCCTCCAAGTAGCCAAGGGCATGATCGCTAGAGGCAAGCGGGCCACGGACAAATGCGCTGCCGTCCGAGGGTATGACATGTTAGGAGCCGCTTTCGGCTTTACTTCCAGCACGACCCTAGGTCTTTTGGAAGGCAGCACTACTCTGATGAGGTTGGTGTTGTGGGGATCGGGCGGGGAAGCCACCAAAAGTTTCTGGAGGATCGGCGCGGCGGTTCCTTCCCCGCATCGGAGCAATGATGGGGCGAATAGCAGCCCCTGGCACACAAACACGTCTCCCATCGACACGGCGGAAATATTTCTTGTTCCAGCATCATCCTCCAGGCAGGTACCGAAAGCGAATCCGATACTCGTGCCCAAGTAAGTGTATAGGTCGATCACGTCCCTGTTGGACCTATGGTATGTGCGCACCTGCACCGTTCAACTCCAAGCAGAACGCATGCGCAGCTCGCCGGTGCACCCATCATGCTTTCGCAAGATTCTTGATATCAGCATGTACTGATACCACTTGCAGCACCAGCTTGCGATCGGTTCACATCTTCGTCAATGCCTTTAGTTGCCCCATGTGCACCAGAAGGAATTGCCTGGCATACTTGATGGGAATGGCGCCAATGCTAACAACTCTGGTCGGTCAGCCTTCTAAGGCAAAGCGATCACAGTCCAGCTCCTCATTGGAATCACGATGCACCCTGGACCGAATACTTCCAGAATACTGCAGGAGTACGACTTTGACCGAAGCCGACGGAGAAGCCTTCGAGATGTGTCCTATACCTCCCTGCCCGGTCCATCCTCACCGGGTTTGTTGAACGTCTCGAACGCCAATCTACGTTGATGAACATGCCTTCTGCACGACGAAATAAAAGAGAAGACCAACAGTTGGCAACAGCTGCCGTGTTCGCTCCGCGTCAGTCCAAATGTGGCAAGCGCTGCCGAAAAAGGCTTTACATCGCTACGACGCTTTTTGATCGGTTCTTTCAGTTGAACATGACTATAGCAGACCGGAGAGGCTGCCTTCATCCTCAGCCGCATCGGTGTACCAAGAACCAGGCGTGGCCATAAAGGACTGTATTACAGACGTGCTGTTCTCTCTGGTCTTCTCCCCCTTCACCCACCGTCTCGAACCACAGACACCCGCGGATCCTCATCTTCTTTACCATTATCTGAACGGTCTGCATGCCGAATAGCTTGTCAAGGCTCGGCATGTTTCACTACAACTACATCGTGCCTACAGGGCCTTCAGGTTACTACAACTACAGCAATCAGCAGTCGGCCGCCCCCACTACTGCACCCACACAAGCGTGTACTCCCTCCTGTTGCCCCAATAGGAGAGGTGCAGTCGTATTACGGGACTTCTAAATATGCTCAACCAGTACGAGGGAATGCGACATATACCCTTGCGCAACTAGTACCCCTCACAACCGAGTTACCTCAGCGGCGCTCGAACCCACGACTTAATCAGCTCTACGCTGATTACAACCACTTAGTGATTGGTCTACCAATCCCAGACCATGAGACTCGGTACATTGCGACGCTTGCCGACTTCGACAAGTGGATGGACCAGGTGTACCATCCCAAGATGAAGAGTCTGACCAACATACGCACTGAACTGGAGGCCTTCATGTAACGCCTGTATGCCTTTGCTGATGAGTCTTGACGCCTTGGACCCGCTGCATACAACTTCTTGACTGAGAAGCTCGAGATTGGTGATGTCTTCGAGATCCTGGTGGCGACGGAATCACGACTCGAGGACGTCTTTCAGGCACTCCTTGCTATGGACGAGCTCAAGATCGACATCGAGAGTGACACAAATGCGACAGATTGCCACAAATCGCTCAAGACGAAATACGCTCGTCAATGGGAGGGGTGTAAGAGCACCACAAAGACTACTGCGCAAAGACATCTCATTCAAGCGCGGACTGGCCGTAAGAGAGCTCATTCTCGAGATGGTCACGCGCTTTGTGACGACAGCCGATGCGATCGATACCCCACCGTACGAAGCGATTAGACGAGCTATCGCGTCGATACCCGCGATCAATCCAGAGCACGATATCGATATACTTGGTCGTGCAAGTCGGATACTAATCTGTGCGAAGGATCAAGGCACGTATATTGATGCCGTTCGTTACCAAGCACAGAGCGATGTCCAGCAATATGAGGAAGTCCTCATACCAACAGCAGATGCACCAGTATCACAGCACGAGTCACTTCTGCAGAGACAAACACAGATCAGCCAAGACATGGGTCAAAAGGCTACCAACCAGAAACAGGCCGTCGCAAACCACTATATCGAGTACGGCGCGAAGCCAATCATCAAGCTTATGGAAGCGTTCCGGGGAGCAAATGGCATGGTAAATGGGACAGGGACCACATGCCCTGCGACCTCCACATATGCACCCGCCGTCCTATTCCCACCGGCTGCACCAACCTATAATTCAGCGCAGGCGGGTTCACAACAAGAGGCTGCCAAGTTCCAAATCCCCTTGAGCTGGTACTCTAACATGCTGACCCAACAACATGTGGAATGCAGGCAGCCCACTCGATTGCCTGATACTGGCTAACTTTTAGCAGACGAACATGCAAATCATGAACAATGTTGGAGGCGGTTCGACAAACTTTCACTTGGCAAATTCTTCTGGTAGCATCATCTGGTGATTTTAGTTCCAAAGATTAGCTGGCCCCTCTATTCTGCGCATGTTCATTCTGTAAGATACGGTGTATTGCTTCAGGCAACCTCACCATCAATCGTTAGCATCGACATACAACGCGTTGTTTCACCGGTTTAACACAGCCTCGAAACCTCCTATTGCTCAGTACAACCTGTCGTACCCGTAGCACAGCGGTCTAATATCCATCATATCCTCGACCTGCGCATCCCAGCCGTTGAAGCCCAAGGTCATCGAAAACTGCAAGGTGACATTGCCAGCCTGTGCATTCTCATAGTCCTGAAGCACAATTGGACCCGAAACGTCTCGCAATCGCTTCGTCAGATTCTTGCTTTGCCAACTCCACCACACACGATCCAGATTTGCATGGTGCAACCAAAATATTGGGTCAGACGGCGAGGCAAAAGGGTCGCCCATTTGCCCGAAAGTGCCGCCCACGCCGAAACTAGAGCATCGAGCGCCGTTAGCATTACCTCCTCTGCGGCTTCACATCTGAATTCACTCACTGTCCTCCAGCATGTATCTTACTCTGATCAAAACTCGTCCCGCCCTCGAGTGTCCGTGCCATCCACCCATAATCCAGCTGATTAAGTACCTTGTCTACATTCGCCTTGCTGAGATAAGTGACCGCATAATCAGGTGCGAAGTCTCGTTTCAAACACTGGTCATTCCTAGCCAGAGACGCAAATGGGCCGAGATGCACAGTCATGTTACTGAAGGGCCCGGAAGGCACGCAACCTCCACCCGTACGGCCGGGGACTTCATTGGCCGACGCATTGTAGGGTGATGTCAAGGGCCCGTTACCGCCGAAGCCAGATACAGCGTCGAACACGGGCGACGCAATGAATTTCGAGGCGCTGCTGTCCAGCGTCCAGTCCCAGTACGGTTGAGCGTCACGATATCCGCATTCTTCGCGCAGCAGTGTCTCATAGGCTAGAGTGAAGAGACGATGCCATGGGAGGAAATGGCCGACGAAGTGAATGGACATGGTCTGGTTGATGTGTGTTGCGACGAGATCCTCGTAGCGAGACAAGGCGCCTGGTGCAGCAGTCGATGGGGTAATGGCGGGTTTGCGCAATGTGCATTGCACGGCAGAGAGGTAGTGCAGCCTTTCTGCTTCGCTTAGGGTTCGCCTGTGTTGGGGACATCAGCTGGGCTTGAACATAAATCGAGAGCGGGGAATGCACCATTCTCTTCGCACAATGGGAGTGCGACACTTTGCCGTCCCATTGTGGTCAATTGAAGAGACGCGAGAAATGAAAAAGACTGCCTGGATGGCGAGAACAAAGCTGAAGAGTGACAACATTGTTTCCGGAGGATATGAAGCCAAGATGGTTTACATCTCCAGTCTCGGCACCGTGGTCTTTATAGTGCATATGCAACAAGTATACTCTGATATGAATACGAGCAGCCCTATCTTTCCAGCAAAGATCCTTCCAATCATTTCTGTAGGTGCAGTCCACCCATGCCAATTTCGCGTGGCTGGGCGATTTGAACCGGTCAGCGGGACTCGAGCCGATGCGAGACGGAAACGACAGGGGTAATGATTGCTCGGATGATTCTCTCGCGACCAAATCTAGTTCTATCAAGAGTCCAGATCCATCCGCACAACCTTGAAGAGGCATTGTCAGCGGTTAGGCACCGAGGTTCTTCTCCAGCTCCAGAAATTGCCTCCCCATGTCTCCAAATGTCTCTTCCTTGCTTCTCCAGCGCCTACCCAGCACATTCTCCGCTTTGCTCACATCCTACATCCTAGTGCCATCCTTATTGACATCGCCTGGTCTTCCCTTTGGCACCCTTGCCTCTACGCCTGGAAGATCATTTCGAAACAAATCTGCTAATTCTTGACTCCGGAATTCTCTACCGCAAATCCCAAAGCGCTGATTGCCTGCTTCAGCTACTTCCATGGCGCTAATATGTGCTGTTGTGAGGTCCCTTACATCAACATACAGAGCCAACCCATCTGGTGGCAACGCGTCGGTCGGTGTCTTGGTCGCAAAGAACCCTTTGTAGATATGGCCCGTGCTCTCACTCAATTTGGCCAAGGAACTAATCTTGTGTGCGAGTGGGCCATATACCATTGGCGGATTCAATGTCACGAAATCCCACTTCACCTCTGCCTTGCGCTCCTCAACGAAGTCCCATGCGGCAGGCTCGGCAAATGTCTTGCTGGCCAGATACGCCGGATCTTTGATGTCTTCCGCCCATGCTGCTTCCACTTGGGACAAAGTGACTGGATTCCAATCGTCTTCCGTGTAAACCTTTCCAGGCTCTTCGTTCGGGTGAAATCCCACAGCCGCAAAACTCGACGTGATAATCACACTCTTAACATCGTCCCGTGCCACTCTCTACACACCTTCTAGTATTTCTGTCGTACCCTTGACAGTTGGATCTCAGAAGTCCTGTACGGAAGCTGCAGCGCTGAACAAGATTGGCGATGAGGTGTGCATCACGGTATCAAAACGCGGGCTAGACTGCAATGCAGTGTCGAAAGCATTGGCAACAGTGATGTCGGGCACGACGGCAAAGTCGAGTTGCTGAGCGCTGGCATTGGGGAGCAGTGCCTTGATTGCGTCGACCTTGGACTGAGATCGCACGACTGCGCGGACGGAATAGTTCTTCGTAGCTAGGAGTTGCGAGAGAATGTGGCTGGCTATGTAGCTGTTTGTGCCGGTGAGGAGGATGCGATGAGATGCTGGCATATCATGTGATTCTTTCGGAGATTGTATAGACTGACGGCTGGTGTTTGATAGAGTTGCTCTGGTGTATCGAGCAGATCTGGTCGCGATGTCGATGAGAAACACAGTCGCTGTCGTAAAGCGATCTTATACTTGCCTGAAGCTGTTCACGATCACGTTGAGATTGCTGCATATGTGCAGGAACCATTCTCCAATCTAAGTGGTGCTGCACTAGCCATCGCATTTTACATGTGTAGCTTGACCGACCGTATCGCGCGTTGCATCATCCTCTCTGCTGTGGTAAGCATTTCGTGCTGAAGAGAAAGTGGACAAGCAACGCGAGTGATGCTCTTTGTGCCATTCAACTGCGCGTAATCCGGAAAGCACCAGTGATGCCGGATGTAGGAGCTGTGTTAAGAGTTGTGGTGATTACTCCATCGAGAGGATTGGAAACTGTTACGCTGTGTGATTCACCCAGGCAACTTTCCAGATCGAAGAAGTAGGGACTTCAAGACTCCGGAAGGCTCGAACAAGCTGCCGAAGATGTTGGTTTAAGGTAGAGTTGATCGTGGGTTCGTCTTCCAGGAGAAATGTCAACCTTGGAAGGTCGAGGCTGAAGAGGGAACGTACCGGTAATCGGCGCCACACCTTGCTCGTTCGGGCATGGTGGCCGAGGCAGTCTCGCGAACGTCCCCTTCCCGTCAACCTCCACATACTTAAACACGTATGGATCATGTCTAGATGCCAACGTTCCTATCGCACAAAGCTCTCCGTCGCGATCTCCCCTTCGTCACAGTCATAGAGATACAAGTGTTCATTGGAAGTCATGATGGTGGGTTGGGAGGTCGTTTTGCGACATCGCCTTCGCGTCCAGACACCTGCCAAGAACAAGATAAAACATGGCATGTTTCCACCACCGAAACAATTCTGTAGCAGGAGTTCTTCTTGGTATGCTGATCAAGCTTCGTGCCTGGTTTGAGAAGCAATAATAAATGGCTGCCTGGCCATTTTCCTGACCTGTTCCATCTCTCCACATTGACTCCACACTTTCTGCCATCTCGAAGCTCGTATATAGCAGCCGAGCCATCTAATAGTACACCAACATCGCACCTGGGATGTTCATCGACACAGCGAATGCGAACAGCAGGTCGGCGCGACCACAAGTCATGATCTCACCAGCGCCTCGCACATCGCCTTACAATGAGTCATCAACACCATTACTGGAAACGTTCGTCAGCCAAGAGGCACCACCCACATACTTAGAAGCGACGACACCGGGCCTTTATAGTGCTCGGTTGAGCGATGATCAAGGAGCGAGATTATTGGCTGAAGGGGATCGAGAAGCCGGAGATGCCGCGATCAAAGAGAAGAAGTACGGGAGAAGAGGCATTACACAATGGACAGCAAAGTGGTGGGTAAGATGGGCTGCCGCGGTTGTGGTCATCACGTTACTGGCCGCACTCTTAGCTACACTAGCTGCTGCCGTCACGGTCAACGTTGACAAACATGTATGTCGAAGCGACAAACAGATAAAGATTGAAACATCATGTTGACCGCTTCTCAGGCCTCAATAACAAGACCTCAAGCTCCAGCTCATTCAGCACCGGCTGGAAAAGTCGATCCGCCCACATTCGCACAGCCAGCCTTTGAAGAAGAATCGGCCTTGGCTGAAGGCTATATTGGTGATGAGAAGGAGCGGCCAGATCTCATCGCGATACCTTGGCCAACACCAACACCTTCAGGCCCTCAGCCTCCATCCCCAACACAATCAAGGCAGGTCTTTCCCATTAGATGGCAAGCCTCATGCGGGAAAGAGTACAACGTCAAAGTGGAGGAGTACGATTTCGGAACAACAAAAGAGCTGAATATCCAAGAAGCTATACACCAATCTGATGGTGCATACAAAAGAGTATCGGGCTGGATCCATGTCGTGCGCGCGCCCGTAAGCCAAGCACCCGGTACTATCCAAGCTCGACTATCGTACGCCGTCTCGCCTGCCGTGAACATCGATTCCGTCAAATACACTCGAATAGCACCAGGCCTCGTGATAGGTGACCCATCTTACGCGGATGGCTTCGACGGCATTGGGAAGAAGACACACTGCCTCGGCATGTCCCTTGTCATCTACATGGCCGCTGGCGTCGCTATCGATACGCTTAAGGTCGACTTAACACATCTCGGAATGCAGATCCACCAGGGTGTCGATTTCAGCGTCACGAAGTCGACGCACATCTCGCTCACAAAGAGCTCGCTAGACGCCGCGAGTTTCAATTCCCGGGAAACATATCTGAAGACGATTTCCGGTTCTATTAGCGGCATGTACGCGCTCCACGACCTCGTTTCCGTTGAAGCGAAAAGTGGATCTATCAACATCGACATCGAGCCCAAGCCAGCGAGTGCAGGCCAGTCGCAATCAGCGATCTTCATGGTGGACGCTGTATCAAGCAGTGTTCGAACCGACTTTAAGCGCAAAGGTATTCCAGACCGTGATTATCAGGTCTACATCAACACGACTGTAGGATCTGTGGATGGCCGCTTCATTCACGGCTCGAAGACGGAGATCAACTCTGTTGCTGGCTTCGTGAATGCGGATTTACTCCCGTACAAGTCTGGGGATTATGTTTCGGAGATCAGTACGCAGACCGATTCGGGACAGACGAGCGTCACGGTGCGCACGCCGTATCATGCGAAGGACATTCCTATGACTGGACTATATGGCGTTCATCGAACGGTGTCTGGTGAGCTGGACCTGACATATCCGCAGGAGTGGGTTGGCCAACTTAATGGCACATCGTTAAGCGGAGCATTACATCTGCAAGGCGCGGATGTTGAGTTACTCAGTGAGGTCGCTGAACCTCAGAAAAATCATGTGGAAGCAAGAAAAGGAAATGGTGGTGCGAGAATGTACTTCGACACTGTCAGTGGACAGTGCGAGATCAAGGTTGGGAAGACGTAGGTGTTGAGGCATTTTCATGGAGCGCCAGAGGGCACGAGTGCCGACGGGTCAATGGGAAGGCATTCTCGATATCAATCAGGCGTTTGACGGTATGGAAGCCTGTCGTGGCATTCAGTCTTCGGCTTCTAAGCAGCGTTTTGTCAGACAGCAGCGTACTAGGACATAGCATCAGAGCTATTCACGAGACACAACTTCCTCGTTTCAACCACCGCTTTCACAACCACATGGTCTTTCCTAAGATCCACATCTTACCTAACAAATGCACCAGAAGGCCACCTAGTTCGTCAAACAAAAGGCTTTCCCCTGTCCTTAGACCCCCTATTCTGCTGCCCCATGCAATTAGCCTGGCACAACCGCTGCCGCAGCTAGTTCGAGTAGCTGTTGTCCTTGGTGCCAAATAAGGTTTGATGGTGCTGCCACAAAGTTGCGCGTCGCGCACCGTCCCGCCAGCGACGGCTTGTCATAATCGGCGTATTGGGACATGGATGGTCTTCTCCTGGATATTGCGTGGCTGCTGCCGTGGACCCGCAAGATCGTGGGGTGGTGATGTAGAGGCGTCGTAGGGCGTGTGTTTTGGCGAGACTGTTTTGATCGTGGTCTTGTAGGTTCTTCGATACTGTGGATGACTGTAGAGTGCTCCTATGTGTGCAGTTTGCATCAGTCTCGCGCAACCTGGGCTATTGACTAGAGCAGTCTTCAGTGCTTTTCATGTTAGGCAGTTGCGATGTCCTCACGAAAACGTTTATTATCATCAGCGTAATCTGAAGAACAGAGGGAAAGTCCCTATTTCAAGGATCGACCTTCAGGTTGAAGGGCAGCACAAGACAACAGCGATCACCACGGCACTAGGCCACTCGCTATTCAGACAGGCAGTGATATGTGTACACACCGCGGTGAGCTCCCTTCTGGTAACGAAGCATGTCTCATCCATAGAGCGCGATCGGTCACCGTTGAGCTTCAGTGTTTGTGTTTGACAGCCGTTCTTTTGGTTCCGTACCACAATGTTACACAGCTCCCGTGGCTATCGTCGGCTCGACCGAGACCCGAGTATCTTCTGCAGGAGGTCTGGCCTCACCGGTATTGAGTCTGGATTGTGGTCTGACAGGCATCGTTACTGAATTCTAGAACGGCCATCATCCTTTGGCAGTAGAGTTGAGGGTTGGGCCAAAGCTGGGATCATTGATCAACGTGCCTGTCGATCTTCAGTTTGGTATGACAGCCACGCAATGCGTACGCAATCGACTCGGCTCTCCAAATTCGAAAATACTGGGTGATGACAGGCCCAAGACTGCCTAGGCGAGCAGTTTCTCCTTGTGTACTTGGTCACCTGGCTGCTTAGCGGAGATCGCGCCTCGCAACAAACCTATTTCGGGCACACAAGGACACCATGTATTCCTCACTTGCCACATTCAGAGGCTTTTGCAGCTCGAATGAAATGCGGAGGACCGTTTTGTGACACTGTAAACGTGGAGGTGGCTTTGCGACGAAGCCTTGCGCACGCAAGCACACGCTGTAGTGGTGTGGGGGGAAAGGGCCCTAATGCGCAAGAGATATTGCTTGCAGCCGCAAAGAAGCAAGGGATGGAATGACTTCAAGACAATCTACACGATCGAACTGATGTGACGATGATCGTCCAACCACGATTGCATATCAAGTTCAGCTTTTGTCCCAAGCGAGCTTAGATACTTGCGCGAAAGAGCATGGTAGTCTTGAGAAAGACTCTTCTCGGCTTACCCTGCCGAAGAATTATCTTCATGCTTGGATATGGAGTGATGGAGTAGGCAGAATCTGATGCGCACAGTTGTTATTGACAAATACCTGCCCAACTGAGTAACACAAGACTGAGGCAACTCAGGTACCAGATGACTAGATATACAGATAATCGGCGGATTTGAGGATGTGGCTGTGACGTCCTGGCCAACAGTATGTCTCCAATGCGATCCTTGCGGTGACCTCCGCGATCAAGATATGCTACGCGAACATGTGTTCGGCGCGGTCTTTGTGTGTCCGGCCTGCAAGTATCACAGAGCTTCTACGATGGTGAATGAATTTCGATAGCAAAGGTAGTGATTATCGGCCGCATGATGCAGGAATGGCAGTTAGGTACCAGTCCACGATCTTTGTGACCGTGGTAGTGTAGATGCCGACGTGCACCTGTCATGTGTCAACGCGACTCGAGCACGAAGAAGCGAAACTTTTCAGCTGGCTGCAATAGCGGTGACGCCACAAGATAGCCTTACAGACAAGGCCGCTCAATGGTCCGTCTGGTGATATTCTCATCCGCTTCCAGCAATCCACCTAGGACTCGTTAGCACCCACTGTAAGTGGGTTTTCGGCCCCTGCTCCGCTGCGGGGACTGCTCGAAGAAGGCTGTGGTCGAATCAATCTCAGAACACCGATGAGTTGTATCAATGGTGCGGTTCGGTTGTGTGAAAGACGGGGTGATGGCGCTCTCCTGAGGCTGGCGGGTTTCAGGTCACGTCGCAGGCACGTCGCGTCGCGGTTGAGAAAGTGGGGCAGAAGCCAAGCGCAGCTAATGGCAGCTTAGTCACCTCATGTTTGTCCCGATTATGCGCCATTTGCAACGATATACACCTTCATCCCCAATCAGCTCTCATCCTTTCCAACTGTTCCGTCCCAATCTGGAGTAGATTTCAGTCTGTACGAAACATGTGATCGCTAACTTGTGCTACTGGGCGCCAGATACCTCGACATGTCGCGTGTACAGCGTACCCTCTTCACCACTGCATCCTTCCGTAAACGACTTTCGTCGTCTCGATGGGGCGCTGAAACTCGACTTCGAGTCGCCGAGAGCGCCTGTCTCCCCGTCGCTATGGTCTAGTCGGCCGGCACTGCCCTGTTGACACGAGTGTCTGATCGCTGATGGCGGCGCTTCATCCATGGCTTCAGGGCTGCCTCGACCGCAAGGGACGCCTGCTGTCCATCGTCCATTTCCTCGTCCGTATGAGCCGAGAGCAACAAGTGGATTTTGAGTGGTGCGACTCTCCCGAATGTGTCTAATCGCCATTCCGCACCCCGGCAGCCCTGCGCTTGGTCCACCACCCACTACACGATCCCCGCCAGACACTCCTTTGGATGAACGCTTCTGGTGTGGCCGTTCCAGATTACCTGCAGCCAAGGCGCCTCCCGACACTGCTCTCAAACTTGCGCCCGAAGTGGTCCTCTTGCTTCACACCGCCGAGCTCATTTCATCTCGTCGTCGCTCTCGGAAACTTCCAAACCCGTGTTTTCATCATATAGTCTAACGGTTCCTCCGAGTGCCTTCCTTTCTATTTGGCCCCGTCACTCTTTAGGAACCAGCCCAACTATCTTTAAATTCTCTTCTTCTCAGGAGCGGGCTCCATCCGCGCTGGTTGCGATTGGGAACGTTTGTTCTCCGTACACTCATTTTATTTTAGTCTCTCGGTTCCATTTGTCGCCACACTTGCTCAGCCGTAGTCGTACAACGCTACTGCCTAGACACATTTTTCCAACTGCAAGCCGCTCTTTACCTTTCCATGTAAGTCCTGCCATGCCCATGTTCTCCCTTGCTTGCATCGACGGGCTCTTCCATGACACAGCCTTGCCAAACGTGGGGTGATGTCCGGAACCATCATCGACCTCATGGACTGCCTATTCGGATGCTCACGGCTTCCAGACAATAGCCCGATATTCGCCCAGGCCACCGTACATACATGACGAGGCTAAAGATGGAATTTAATGCAATCCAGCAGTGAGCTTTCCTTAGTCGATCGAGGCTTCTGTCAAGCTGCAACCTCCCACTAACCGACGATATAGATATCGCCCGTCGTCTAACAGAGGATATTCTATGAGCCAGGCTTCACCCACATCCGGGCCTCAGATGGTGTATCCATACAACGGTCTTCAGCAAGGACAGCCACAACCGCAAAGCATGCAACACTTGTCAAGACCATCGCCGCCTCAGTCCACGTGGGTTGTCCCACCGGCCCACAATCAGTATCATCAGATGCCAAGAGGACCGACTATGGGCAATGGAGAAGAGCATGGGCATCTCATCGCAAGATCGGACGTTACTACAAGTCAGTCACCGGCACTCAGTGCAGCTACCTACAGTAATAGCATGCATGGTCCAGGAACGATTGCAACAACAGACTACTTCCCGGGAGTCATTGACACTAGTAAGTATACAAATGAGTTTTTCGCTTGCCTGCAACTGACTGGATAAGGTCCATGGGGTCAAAAAGTATGTGAAGAACTGGAGTCATTCCCGTCCTTAGATCCAGACGTGGGTGATTACAACCATGGCATGATGGGTCAGGACGAAAACACACCTATTATTGACCTGCGACAGTATTCCAGCATGGGTCAGCCAGAGAGCGAGAACATCAACAACTTCAATCCACACTCTGCTCGCAGAATGTCTGAGTCGTCGTTCTCCATGTCAAGTACTGGCGGTGTGCTACCCGAAGTCTCAACTTACGAAGATGTGGGATCTTCAGAGGCCGTTTCATATCCGTCTGAGTATGACGCCTGGAACAACACAGAGCAGAACATTAGCCACCTGTTGTCGCCCCTTGCCTCACCACGTCGACCGCCGCACGAACATGTTGTTCGTGGGGGTAGTCGCACGCGCGCGTCGCCTGCACCGCACAACAACGTCCGCGCATCGCCTTACACACTCGACAGCAGTCGTTTCAAGAGATGGTCAACTGGCCATGCGCCAACTTCGACACCAGCGAATGCACGTACAGTAGCGCATGTTCCAGACCGCTTTGCGCCGTACGGTCCGCGCTACAACCCTCACCACTCCATGCCAATCTACCCACCAAGTGCCTACAGCAATTTTGGCCAAAGCGGGCAAAACGTGCTGTACTCGCAAACGCATGCGTTGCATCCGAATCCGACGCTCTTCTCGAACCAGGAACAATCGTACCATCTCGAGGTCCCACGACCACTGCCATCCCAAGGCCTCTTTCGACTACTGCAAAGCAATGCCGATCGCCATGGAGGTTGCTCGTCGCACTTTGCGGACCTGTCAGATCCTCCAGACCTGTACTCGTCGCTGCATGAAGAGCCATCCAATCCACCAGAATCTGACATGAACCCTTCGGATCCAGATCTTGTTCCGCACGAACAGGATCTACGTTTTACTGGTGATTTGTACACTCCGCGATGGGTACGTGGCCACGGGAACAAGCGAGAAGGGTGGTGCGGACTATGCAAACCAGGGCGATGGCTCGTTCTCAAGAATAGTGCCTTTTGGTATGACAAGTCCTTCACCCATGGCGTTAGCGCAGCTACTGGCGCAGCATTCCAGGGTCCACAAGATACTCGCCGTACTGAAGGAAATCTCGATGTGTGGGAGGGCCTCTGTGGGAGTTGTGGCGATTGGATTGCGTTGGTGAGCAGTAAGAAGAAAGGCACGACATGGTTTCGGCATGCATACAAGGTGAGTAACAACTTCCGCGTCTTTCATTCCTGAGACAGTCCTATTTGCTGTTCGCCATGGGAAAATACTCCGGAGTGACACAAGCTCGAGCAAGCTAACGCCAACGTAGTGTCACACACACCCTAAAGTCAAAGACGGGCCCAAGCGTCGCCGCGAAACACAAGCTGGGCGTGTTCGTGCAGCGTCCTCTGCATCGGCAACCTCATCATCGTACCCAATTAAGCAAGAACTCTCACAAGATTCAGCTTCACACCGACATTCCACACCCACACCTATTCCTGGAAGCTCCTCGCTGCAAACATTCGGCATGCCGAATTCGTCGGGATCAGTATCCTTGCCGAAGACAACCCCTACGGCAACACCACAACTACACAGTTTGACGTTCGCGAGTAGCACAGCGTATCCTACGCCAACCTCAGCTACGCCAACTATGCACGCGCTTCGTACACCGACACAAGCTACATTCCCGGACTATCGTGACCATCCTACGATCAAACACGAGCCTGTAGTCGGGCTGTTCACCACGCCGTTGCAAAGCTTGCAGAATTTTTCGAGTGTTCAACCTTCGTACACTCCTAGTCTTGCGCACCAAGTCAGTGAACCTGAACTCGTTGGCATACGGACGACAACGACAGCTCTCAATTCCATCGCAAGCATGATATAGCGACCTACCCAACGACAGCTCCTGATCGCTCTCTGCTCTCCTCCGCGGACTTCACTTGATATACAGCGCGGTCACCGATCCTCTCGACAATAACGCAGTGTTCGTACAACTACTCTTTTTCTTCTGAGCAACACACACTTTCTGTGAGCTTCCATTGGCGTTCACGGATACACGGTGGTCTGGCGTGTTGCATTGCAAGGTTACGATGCTGGCCTCCGACGGCGAGCGAGCTTCCAACAAGTTCGCTGGATTTTTTTCGCGGCTTCGCTTTTGGGATGATTTTCCTTCGATTCGTCTAGCGTTCCTTTTGAACTTTTCTCTCACACAAACATGCCCGCACGCTGTTCCACTACAGCGGTGCGACATGACGAAGTTACGACTTCCAGCGTTTGAACTCGATTTATTGAACACCACTCGATTCCCAGCCCACCCACACCGACCACGTAGGTAGCTTTTCTTATGTACAAGTAGCATAGACCTTTGCTTTCTCCAACACAAGCACCGTCACTCGCAAATTCCACCAATATCAAAAAGTTGCAATCAACATCTTCAAATGAACTTGCTTCGAAATTCACCTTTCCAATACTCGCATCTTCCCAGACTGGCAACCAGCTCGCATACCATGCTCAATCCGGTCGATCAGAGGAGACCCAAATAAGCAGGAAAGTGAGATCAGACAGGCTCAAACGCCTCATTACCGGGGCTGAATGTTCTGACACCGCACGAAGTGCTGCTGAAACGCGGCCTTGTCGCGGAGCAGATGCGGGACGTTCGTGCCACGGCGCGTTGGAAGTAGGGCTGAAGGAAGAACGGGTGATACAAAAGTGGATAGTAGCATTGGATCATTGTGGATCGAGGTGGGTTAGCATGTTGGAGGATGTGACCATGGCGAGTGTTGTGTGGTGAGTGTCAGACTCCGCCATCGGACGTACGCCCATTTTGGGCTGTTGCAGAGTGCTTCGAAAACAATGAGGCTCGTTTTTCGTCTTGGTGAACATTATGTTGCTCTCATCACGAGCATCGAGCACCTGTCTGTACACAGGGCCTATGCCCCGGCTGAGTGCCAGCGAAAATCTTCGAAAAGGCGAAGCATAGGCGCCTCTGATCCTGCCCGCTAGGGCATACTTGAACGGATGAACGCTAGCTTCATGCTTCAGGCGGCTGAATGATCTCTTGTGATCTGCTAGACGGGGGTGCGAATCTGCCATAGCATTGTGCGCAATCTGCTATGTAGTGTGCTCGGCGATCGAGAGAGCATCTGCAACCTGAGGCAGGCAGGCAGGCATCGAATGTGCCGGATCTCCGAACGTGATCGACGGTGCATATGTGCAGGCTTGAGATGATGAAGGACTTGCAGGGGCATGCTCCTTGAACGAACTCCAATCTGGGCTGACTATTCGGGTCGATGAGTATGCCGAAGTCCGCATTTGTTGATATGAAAGGATCGAGAGTAATGGCTTTGCGGATAATCATGACGCTCTTGGCCGAGATGAACTGTGGGACTGTGCTTGAGGCGAAATGTGGCGCTCAGGTGACGAAGTAAAGATGTGGCGCCGTTTTTGCAATTTCGGATTCACGCTGAGCATCCGCAGCCTGGCTTGCCGTGATGCTGAAGATCATGGTATGCCTTTGTAACGATACCCTTGACTGACTCTGGCTGCAGTTGCAGTGTCGCATTCGCGCTTCGGCTCTTGAAGGGCGTCGATGCATCTAATTCCTCGTCATAGAGCACGCTTCTTTCCAGCAGCGCCATACCGGCGTCAGGAAAGCCTCTTTCGATTCTTGCTTGACCTTCTCGTACCGAGTCTTCTACATCATGGTTACCGACAGTCCACTCATGGCCTGTAGCCTTCTCCGAAGATCTTAACACTTCGTTGGCCGATGTTATGACACCGGCCGCGTAAATGTACTGGTTTTTGACCTTGTCCCAGTTTTTGATAACGCTGACAACCACACGTCCGACCCATTCGAGGCTGGACGCTGCAAATGCCTCGGTGCCAATTCCGTGGATCGTTGCGCTGTGCCATGTCATGTCGTAGCCCATATTTCCGCTGATGAGCTCAGTGTCCAGTGGATAGCCGGTGGCAATACCGACCCATTCGAAGTCTGGTCGGTCCCTCGAGCACTGTTGAAGGTATTCCAAAACTTTGGCGCGTCCGGCATATTTCGATATGCGTTCTTGTAGCTTTCGATTGAGTGTGTCATGACCGAACTCATGTGGAATGAACCTTTTGACACCAGCAGCATTCAAAGCATCGATAATGCGAACCTGAAGGTCGGAGTCTCCTCCTGACATGGTACTGATGACGATGTCTTGTCCAGTGAAGACATCCTGTAGAGAAGATGCAGAGAAGTCGGACTTCTTGTGGTCGATGGTGTATTGCGATACATGCGGGGGTAGAGCTAGTGTTTGCGATGGATATGTTAAAACAGAAACTTGACACTTCATGTAGTTCTGGTCGAAGGAAGCTGGTATTAGCGTCTTGACAATGGTGAGGCATAGTTCCCAGTTGCCAATGACCATGATCTTCTGTGTTGCCATGATGGGTGGTATGTGAAATGCAAGGTGAAGATACTCCTTCCTACTGTGATGGGAGTTACCGCGGCGAACCTTTATACAGCGAGCCCACCACCCTCCGCGGCTCAAAGGGAGCTAGTACTAGCTAAACCGCGTTGGCATGACGATCTATGGTCCGCAGTTGTTCTTGACAGTAATGCAAAATTGATCGGTTGTGTATGAAAGGCTGCTTCTGCTTGGACGAAACGTGGGATATAGATATCAAGCTCGATGCGCCTATATGTGCATTGAGGCTCTGTGACAATGCCAATTCGGGGTAAAGGCGTGGGATACTAAAAGTGGGACTGATCGAAATGCAGCCTCAAGCGGCTTGCAATGCGTAGGACACAGCGCATCAAGGTTATCAATGTCATCATATGCACGTATATGTGTAGAAATGAAATTGCCAAGTGTTGCTCCTCAGACGGGGTGGTCGAAGCCAAGGTGGTCGGGCCGCCAAGCCTCCTACCACGTGACCAAGACGGCGATTGCCGGGCCGCATCTTTCGAGCTTTTGCCGACAACGCCAGCAACATCAACGACTCGCTCCTGCTCGCAACACCATCACCGTCCATCTCTACGGGCTTTGAAAAACTCGTCCGGTGCGTTAGATTTTCGATCACGAGCTTCACGTCGTCAATTGGACACCTAGAGTCCCGCGCTGACCCGCAACACCAGATAGCCCAGCATGAACGCCCGCTTCCTCCGCCCCTTCGGGAGGGCCGCTTTCCGCGCACCCACCGCCGTCCGCCCATCCGTCATGGCGCGCCCAGCTCTGATCGCGAGCCAGAACAAGAAGACCGAGGTTGGATCACAGCAGATGGTGAGAGAGGAGACAGCATTGGTGAAGGAGAAGGAAGCTAACATGATGCAACAGACGATGCTCAAGTCGGCGATGCCCCAGCTCATTCCCTTCTTCTTCGTCAACGAGACCACCGTGGCCTTCATCCTCCTGCCATCGCTCATCTACGTTTTCTCCAAGTACATCCTGCCCCAGCGTGTGCGCCTGTTCGCGGCCCGTCTTTTCATCAGCAAGTTGTAACCGGGACTTTCATGGAAAGAGAATGGACGATGTGTACAAATAGCGGAGATGTGCTCATAGACAATTGATTGGCATTGCACAAGGCAAACATATCCTGGGTGTGTGATTCAGGGCGCAAGGCAAATGTGACTGACGAGGCAGGACTATTTTATCAAGATCTGGGTGCGACCACTGGTAATCGACAGCCCACCAATTGAACAGACAGTGATGGCATCGGTGAGTGCTATCTGACAGACCGCGGCCGCAATACCGCAAAGGGACTTGCAGCGCATGGAATTGCCTCAGCAGTGCGGTCTCGTCAAACTAGCTGAATCACCGTTTAGGTCACCAGCTATCACGGCAGCAGAGACACGATAGCGGTGTAAGCGAGGCGTTGACTTGCGCAATACCAAGAATCAAACACCCAAAAGTGCTGAGACAGGGCTATGCGCCCACAAAAACTTACATTCCCATCCTCTGGGAAGGGAATCGACACTCGTACCCGGGTACAGCCTCGCATTATCTTACTTCACTCGGATGTGGCGCAGGTATCATACCACTCGAACAGCGTTACGCGAGGCTTGGAATAGGATGCGATCGCTCCTTGGTATCGTCACAACAACACGAGCCCCAGTCTGCAAGGCTGACCGAGGTGCGCCTCGTATTGCTCTGATATAAGCTTCAAGATGTATTCAAGCCCTTGTTCTCCCTTGTCAAGTTTCTGCATAAATAATGCTCCTCTCCATCCCCATCATCGCAGCCTTCCTGGCCACCACATCTCTCACCCGTGCCCAAAACACCACCTTATCAACCAATGCCACCCTGAACTTCATCTGTACCGAGCTTCGTCAAAACTCCCTGAGCGCCGGCTACGTCGGCAATCAGGAGCGCACCTTCAATTACAACAGCTACTCCAACACCACTTTCCGCGTCTCGCAAGGTCTAACATGTCCTTCCGACACTTAGACCCGCGCGGCTGCCGTCTCATCGCGCGTGGGGGGGGGTTAGGGTGAATTCTACGACGAATATATCTAGTATTTACGATCCGGCGTTGTTGAGGGATGTTGTTAGGGGGTACATGCTGCATCTAACGTACCCCAATGACGAAGCAGAAAGACTAGAATTAAGGCTTGAGAATATCGTGATCAATGGTTCGGGTACGAACATGTGGATGCCAAAGGGAAAATCGAGGTTTCTTGGGTTCAATGCACGGATTACGTGTTTCGCGGGGATACTGCACGCAGTGCAATCCGCCGCGTGCGAGAATTCCGCGGACGAGGGCGTGCTCAGGGTGAAGGAGATGTATCATGGTCAGGGTACTGAGGTGTGTGTACCCGACGTGTTGCCAGCGAGAACGAGTAAGCCGAGGCAGGGTTGGTGCTGGGTTGGTTGTGGGTTTTGGAATGGTGTAAGCTCATATATGTCGTTGTTAGATATGAGTAAACCTTTCCTTGCACCAAATTATCGTAAGACATGTCAGACGTTCTCTCCAGCCCCCCTCGCCTCCAATATCTCCACAGCGCGCTTCTTCCCAAACGCCTTGACAGCCTTATAATACACCGTCGCCGTAGCTTCACACACATCCTCAAAATTCTCATTCTTGCACTGATTCAACATGTCTTGCTTGAAGTTGCTGTCGATGCGCGCTTTGGCGGCGTCGGTGAAGCGGTTTTGCTTCTTGTAGTTGCGGTATCCGAGGTCGTGGCGGTAGCAGGAGTTTAGGACTGAACTGTATTAGCATGGATGTATGATACGTGTAAGGCTGGGGAGTTGGAAAAGGTAGTTCGTGTATTAGGAACGGGGGTGTTTACAATCAAATCCGAATGGGTTGTCGGGCGATGAGGAGCAGCCGTCTGAGGACCAGTCTAGTTCCGCGGGACCGATCTTGCCGTTGCGGTTTGTGATGATTTGGCTGATGCTGAGAGTGAAGAGATAGTTATCCGTCATGGTTTGAAGGTTAGATTGGCGGGTATCTTGGCTCGTTGGTGCGGAGAAGGCGAGGCTGGCCAGGCTGAGAATGGTGATGATGGTGGACTACATCTTGGATGTTGTCTTGAGCTCAATTATGGTCTTGAGGTTGCCTCGATCGATAACAGTCACTGGGTCGGGGACAGTGTCTTGCTGATGATGCTGCTGGTCCTCTGTTTCTCGAAGCGCCGACCTCCAGGCCTTTTATCCTCTTCATGACCATCAGGCCTCAACCCATATCCTACCACAGCCCATCCCATCTACCCGTCCACCTCGTATACCCTTCTCAGCACTTCCGCATCTACGTACCTGCATAACCGCCAACCCGCCGAGATTCACACATGCCCATTCTCAACGTCCTCATTCGCCAAAATTCTTACCCCGTGATAGCCACACCAGGAACATGAAGTCTTGGTCCCCGGCATCGGGGATTTCCCAAGCGTTTAGATTACTTTAACATGGCTGCGTTGCCGTTTCTGATTGGTGCGGTATGCAATCGGCTTTTCGGAGATCTACAGAGTAAGCGAGAGTGAAGGGACAGCTTCCTGATTGGCATTGAGGGGCTTGGGACATGCTTGGTGGCTGCAAGTCGACGTATCAGATTGCACAACGTGCAAGGGGCAAAATACATGGTATTGAGGATCTGTAAGACCACGAGGTACTCTTCGTGTTCTGATGCGAGGTGTTGTTCTTGGTACCTTCCTCATGAACCGTAAATTATGTAGTATTCTCGTATCGATGAACATCGGAGCATTTGCGCTTCGAAACTGACAAAGTTTTTCCAGCAAGCTCAGTACATAGTCACGATAGTGTGAACGATCGCTTCATCCTGGTTCTGGCTGACACCGCAGAAATGGTGATGTCAACGTTGTGGTGAAGTTGTCATTTCGCATACAAGAGCGCACCTTCCCCACAGATGTGGCCGTTCGATCATCTGCCTTCATTTTTGTCACCATCGCAGTTCCTAACTTCGGCGTGATCGTAGCGTAAATCGAACATCTCGAAGTCAAGATGCTATAGAAAGATGTAAGGATAAAAGTACGCCATCCCATTCCTAGCTTCAAGCACAGCCGCACCGCCTCTCCAATCAACGTCATCATCACTACTCCAGTACCAGCCAGGGTCCTAAAGAGCGGACAATAAGCAAGCCACGTCTTTGAAACTACCGTCCTACCTTAATATATCACGATGCACGTTCGCCGTTGCATTTGGCATTCCCCTTCGTAAACGTGCAACATCTGCCGGTGTGAGAGGCCCTGCGATGCGCTGCCCGCTGTATCCGCTTGGCAACCGCAGCGATGGCCGGCGCGCAGTCATTCGAGCTCACCACAACTCCGTCGCGAGCGACACCACGAACCATGCCGCCGGAGGAAGCCGAGGAGACATTCACGGTTGATCCTGGACTACACAAAAGAACGCTTCGAAAGCTTGACTGCTTACTATTGCCGTTTCTTGCGCTGTTGTTTCTCTTCAACGCGCTCGACAAGTCTAATGTTGGTGCAGCTGGAAGCGTGAGCGTAGTACAAACACTGATATCGAGCCTCATAGATTGGAAATGCCGAGTCCGCACACTTCACCGGTGATATCGGGATCGATAAAAGCGACCTCAATACCGTGGTTGCGCTCTTCTTTGCCTTCTTTGTCTCCCTACAGCCTCTCGGAGCTGCCTTGGGACGAAGATATGGCATGGTAGCATGGGTACCTACATGCATGCTCCTATGGGGCGTATCTACCGCTCTCCATGCATGGGTGCGGCACCGGTGGCAGTTGTACACTCTCAGAATCCTCATCGGATGCCTCGAAGGTATGCATCATGCCTCGACCACATGAGCTGCTGCTAATCCTAGTCAAAGCTGGATTTTATCCCGTCACGGTGACATATCTCTCGCTCTTCTACACACGCTTCGAATTCGGACGACGCCTATCCCTCTTCTACGGACAAGCAGCCATGGGAGGAGCCCTTGGTGGGATCATAAGCTATCTGGTCTTCTCCCACTTTGGGAAGAAGACTGGAGATGCACAAGGTAGCTCTTGGAGACCTTGGCAGGTTCTCTTTCTGCTAGAGGGGACGCTCACCATGGTTGTGGCTGTAGCAGGCTACTTCATCCTACCACATAGCGTCGAAACGGCATGGTTCTTCACCCCGGAAGAACGCCAGTATGCCTCGACACGAGTGTTGCGGGACAGAGATATGCAAAACCAATCGGCAGCAGCTCGGCAGGCAGATATCAACGATGAGCATGAGTATGATGAGGAGTCACGAGGCTTGCTGGGCTCCTCTAAGATCTCAAATGCGTCACGCAGAGATCGAGCATCCTTGGACGATCGGGGTGTAACGCCTCGCGATATCTTTAGTACTCTTACTGATCCCTATATCTGGCACATCCTGGCGTGCAACATCCTCTCCGCAATTCCAGTCTACGCGTTTTCGGTGTTTCTTCCGTTAGTCCTGGCTCCTGTAACCAAGAATACTAATTCCGCCTTGGTCAATCTACTCACCGCACCACCACATCTTTGTGGCGCAGTCATACTCTATTTCGTTGCGCGTTATAGCGACAAGCACCGTGTCAGAATTGGGCCGGTTCTCTTCGGACTCGCAATCATGGTTACTGGGCTTGTGATCGTGGTTGTTCTCCCCACATCTTGGGCAATACCACGCTACCTCTCCCTCAATGTTCTTCTTTCTGGCACCTACGTTGCCTCACCGCTTACCGTCGCCTGGATTTCCGGCAACACGCCATCTCCGGGAAAGCGGGCACTGCTTCTCGGCATCAACGGCTGGGGAAACTTTGCTGGCGTGATCGCTGCAATTCTTTTCCGTCCGAAGTACGCAGAGTCTGGGTACATCGTTCCGTTCTGGTGGACACTCGCCAGTGTTACAGTATCTGCACTAGGCTTTCTTCTGCTTCGAAGGAGACTTCAGGCAGAGAACACCAGAAGACAGGCCATTCTGAGCAGGTGGAGTGAGGAAGCGGTTGCTTTGGAACATGCGGAAGGCACAGGGCCGCTCGCACAGGATCGGAGCTGGGCAAAACGGGTCATTAGGCTCGCGAAGAGCAACAAGAGGCTGACGTGGCTTGCAGCGTGGCTGGAGGATGCAACGCAAGGCGGAAGAGAGGGTGACGAGAAGATCACCTTCGTGTATGGACTTTAGGACTGGCGTTCATGTATTGGGCAGCCATTTCATTCTGAGATACCCATGTAGACTAAGAGTCAACATTTCATCTATTGAAGCATTCTGCTGGAATATCAGAGCACAGTCAGTCGACAGCAAGGCTAAACATCGCCTCCGGGCTGTGTCAAGTTGCAGCAAAAGGCACAGGCACCTGGTGCCGTAATATATGTGCCCGCTTAGCTCAGCGTAAACAGTCCCATTGTGCCGTCTTACAGAAGCCTGGATATCTTCAGAAGACACCACTACTTGCAGTCAGTGCAGAAAAATGTCTCTCAGGCTATACAAGGTGTTACGAGAAAGTGATTTAGAAACGGGACTATGCTTGATCGGGCACAAATTATTGCGAGGCCTGGTGCAGGCCAAGTACTCAATTAGGAAGATCAACGCATGGCGTAGCATTTCCCCCTCCTAAAGCGCCACCGAGTTGTCTTCGTCCCACACAATTTCTATCCCTTACGAAATGCCTCGGCAAATACAGCATGGCCCGACACATGCTTCTTCTCTTCAACACCACGCGACACCCTCTGCCGGTCAGCGAGGCAACGACACATGGGCCATGATGCGCGTTCGGTTGGCTCTGCGGGCGGGTAGCTCCGCCTTCAGTTTCGCGGATTCGGGAACGTGGAAATAAGCCTTACTAGCAGCCTTGTCCAGCCTTGTCTACACCGCGCACCTGGATCTGGTATAGACAAGCGAGTGTATGGTCCGAGTTGTCGATCACCCGTCCTTTGA
The DNA here is from genome assembly GCA_010015745.1 of Setomelanomma holmii. NCBI lineage: Eukaryota > Fungi > Ascomycota > Dothideomycetes > Pleosporales > Phaeosphaeriaceae > Setomelanomma > Setomelanomma holmii. The sequence continues at coordinate 306,485 of ML978173.1, forward strand.
GACCAGTGCATCGCATATGCCTTGCTGTCCACGCAGGTCCATTTTCCTCGCCATTGTGCCTCCAACATGGTCAAGGTTCAGGATCCAGACAAGAAAGCGCCGCTTACTGGGGACGAGAAGGCGATGAATAGTGCGAGACAAGTGTCGATGAAGAAGTTCGAGGACCAATATGCGGAGCCGCCACCTTATACATCCAGGCCGCCATCCGCCAAAACTTCGACTTCCAACAGAAATGGAACGAACGGCGCTTCGCTAAGTGTGCCTACTGCGGATCAGCTCAATTTCGAGTCGAGCCCCCTTGAGATTCCAACACCTGCAGAGTGCATTGCGCATCTCAAACTGCTTCACGCTTTCGCTAAACTTAGACGCGATATCGGGAACCGCGATGGTCTATTTGGCATCAGCCTGGAAAAAACAAGAGCGCACGAGCAGTCGGACGACGAGAATGGAGCACAGTCATCAACGGATGGAGAATCTCAGCCAGGAAGAGTACAGAAGGAGAATGCTGGAAGAGTGGCAGTTGACACACATGCGTCTGCGCCTGATGCGGCTCTTGCAGAACGGATCAGAGACAAGAGATGGGCAGTGTTTGTCCATCAGGCGGTTGACCGATTCGAGGCGTGGTGGAATAGTCTATCGACCAAATCGAGTGTGTGGTACTCGCCTATCCGGCAAAGTGATTTCGAGGCAAGCGAATGGAATTGGCAGGATGGAAAGGCACCTAGTCAGTATAACCAAATACATACGATTAGCCCACACTAGTTACATCATCCACAGTCACTCGCTTCACCACGCAAGGCGATGGGTATGCGAGCGATGAAGAGCTTCTTTTGCCTCCTCTAGATGTGTTGATGGTCTGGCATACCTTCATGCTCAATCCCCGAACATATCTAGAGGACTGCATTCGCTACTCTAAGCATAGGCTTTGGCGGACAATGTTTCCTTGGGAGCTTATCCACGGAGCAATCGACAACGATACTCTGAAGTACAACCCGACCCCCAATCAAAACTTTTTAAGAGATGCAGGCCACGCTTGGGAGCCACCTGCGCTCACGGCGCCGAAGAAGATCAGTTGCCCCAAATGCCTAGGAGAACACGAGGTGCCATGGACGCAACCGCCAGTCAATTCGAGAGTCGAAGCGCTTGAAGCATATCTCACGAGCGATACTGGTTATGCGGGGCCAGCATTCAGCCACCCAAGCTCGTTCTGCGAGCTCATTATCACACATGAGAAGCTTCGGGTAGGCAAATTCTGCGACGACACCGACGGCCTCATCGACTTGCAACGACCACTCGCTGGTACGATACTGAACATGTGGGGTGAACCTACCGGTAAGGTCATACCCACTCGAATCACCTAAAGACGCTGACATTGTCGATGTTGTAGGAACCGCCAAAGGAAAGAAATTGAGCACACACGAAGCCTTTTTCATTCATCGCATCATCGAGAGGAAGCCAGAATTTCGTGCACCCGCGCTTCGTGAACAGATGGAGCATATCACTGTGAACGAAATCACACGCAAGTTTGCGAACTTGATGCGATCAAACTACGATGTCATGCTGGTCAATTCGAACCAGATGAAGCCCTCAATCATATACAAGGGCAGTCGCATGGCTATTCGAAAGGTTCTCAGTCACTACTGGGACAACTCGAGTATTTTCGGCATTGACCTTGTAGGTGCAGTGCTACGACAGGGTAGCTTTGTGCAGAAGATGGTGAAGCTAGACTGGCTGCATAGTCCAAGCGTCATGGCGACTACACAACGCTTGATTGTCAAGTATCATCGCTTCGTACGACTAGCTGGAGAGAATCCGAAGAAGACTGTGGTACCAACTCTCGACGTAGATCTAGCATGGGCAAGTCTACCTCTTCCTTCAACGAGCACCTGCGCTGACTACGATCGAGCATACACACCAGCTCTCTCCAAAACTCTACTATCGCTACACGCTCGCTGAAACGGCCAAATTCCTCAATCACGACGACAAAATCCCCGAATCAAACTTACATACCTCGTTCCAATGGACCGCGCAAGCATACGAAAAGAAGTACGGCCAACCATACTCCGAATGCTCGTGCTGGTACTGCGAGTGCACGCGCGAACCTTTGCGATCCAATTTCCTCTCCAAAATCTCCTTGCGGCGAGCAAGCCTGAGCGTAGACAAGCTAGACGGAAAAGGCTTCACCAAGAACCCACATATCGGTACGCAAACCTAGTCACCCTCAGCACCCCCGAACGGGGAGGCTAACATCACCCCCAGGCCCACATATAAGCGCGCACAATGCCCTTCCCTTGTCCGATGAGAGAACGGCGGCACAAAGACGAAAAGAACTCGAAGATCTAGACCTCACATACGCCAAGGTAGTCAAACGCTATCAAAAGCAAAAAGCAGCAGAACCACCCAAACGCGACGCCGACAAAGACGCATATATGTACTCTGCATATGGCTACCCCATGATGTATCCCATGCCCGTATACGTTCCTTACTACGCTGACCCGGGGTTGTGCGAACATACACAGCAACCAGGAGGCGGAGGATGTGCGCCGGGCACGTGTTGTCCGGATGCGAGTTTGGGTGGGTGCGCGGGCGGGGCTGGGACGCCTGGGTGTAGTGCTAGCTGTGGTGGGCATGGGGATGCGGGCGGAGGGTGTGGGACGTGTGGGAGTGGGGGTGATGGAGGCGGGGACGGCGGGGGAGGAGATGGAGGGGGATGCGGTGGTTGTGGTGGATGAGAGGCGCGATGAGGTGCTAGCTTCACTCTTAGAGTGCTTTCTAGTCATGTCGTGTCAGACATGTCCAGCTCTGATGGAACACGATAGCGATGATATCTCTTCTGTGAAAAGTGCTAAGCGTGCGTCGCGCGAGGATAAAACGATAGCTTCGTTTGCCAATTGCACAAAGTAAACAACGTCTTTCACTGTCTCGTCGCTCTATCGCTAATCTACCTCTCATATGGGATGAGTCTCTACATGTACATCGCCCAAACCCTCCTCAGAGATGGGTAGCTAGCTCCTCCATCCCGAATACCCCAGCATCATCGCCCCCTACCTATTTTTTTCAGCATAACCATACCGCCCTTTTCCATCCTCGCCGCCCCGTCCCCCCCCCCCCCCCGAAAGTGCATGATCAATCCGTCGCGAAACCGCAGCGCTAAGCTGCTGCTCCTCACGAAGCTCCTTATTTCATCGTCGTCGTGGAGCATTGTCGTCGGAAACCATGCCCAGGTACGATTTGCAATCGGGAGTTCCTTCACGTGTCGCGTTAGACATCAGCTAGAGTTTCTCGTCGTCGTCGTCGTCGGTGGAAGTAGAGGACGTGTATGGGAACGTGGATGAACATATACATCTTCTCAATACAACAAGCCCAACCATCCGGATACTCCGGCGTCCTGCATTCCGTGGCGTTGGAGACCTGGACCGGGGAGGGACCTGTGCTGTGCTCAATACCTACCGTACCGCTTTCCAGCATATTTTCTTCTCTTTTGAGAGGCGAAGAAGGCGCATCGGCAGCGCAGCGAAGCGAGAAACTTGATAGGAAAACATGCACGGGCTGAATTTTTCTCGCCAGACAGCAGAAACGGGCAACAATGATCCGTCACTGTGATCTCGGGCTCGAGGAACGATTCGTACACTGTGAGACCTACCAGGCGGTGCCTGTGCCATCGTAGTAGCAGATAAAACAAGGGAGGCTAGAGTGGGAAGGAAGTGCATGGTTGGAAATCCAAGTATGGTTTTTTGTTGCGAATCGTTTGAGTTGGAGAATCGACAGTATGAGGGACATGTCATCCATAGGCTGTAGAGCTAGACTTTATAGTGGCTTGTTGGTGGATTGTTGGCGGACAGGACGTCATGCTGAGGGCGCCTGGTGCCAGAGGGTGTGCGGATGTGGATGGGCATGTAACAAGGATGAGAATAGCACACCCGCGAGATGGTTTGCTCTTTTCATGCTGTATGTTGGCGACTGTGGGTGGTACCCGCTGTGCCCCGTCTAAGACGAGCATTCTGTGGCACAGCGTGTACCATTGAACTGGCCGGATAAGTCTGCAAAGGAAATATGGACGGAGGTGTAGGGAATTGAGGTTGGAAAAGCACAGGGATGACAAAACTCTGACATGGAATGCAATGAACATCTTCATACTGTACTAACCAAATAAGCTATGCTTTTCGGACGTACTGGCGACGACGCTCGAAAACGGCTTGCTCATCAGTCTCGCCTTCCCGACCCCATACCACACAGCTCCGCCCATGCACCTCATGACTCGTCAAACAATAGGACGTTGATTCGCCCCTGGAAATGGTATCCTAGCACACGCTTCTAATGCACACACTCTCGCTCTAGAAAATAGCGTCAGACAAGTCCTCCTGAAGTAGGGCGACAGCGTGGTCCTCCGCCTTCGTTAGAACTGCCTCGACTTGATCGAGCTTCTTCACCACTTCAGTGGCCTGAGGATTGTTCGCCTAAAACGTCTCCTCTTCAACACCCTCAGCCTCGGGTGGGATCTCAAAGCCTTCCTCCGTGGAGTACAGTATGTTTTGGATCTGCTTGAGCAGTCCCTCGTCCTTCTCGAGCTCGGGGTCGGCCTCCATTGCTTGCTGAATAAGCAGCTCGATGTCGCGGAGCTTGCTGAAGTAGAAGTCTCGCTCGCGTTCCAGCCCAGAGACAGTCTCCTTCAGCTGATCGTTCTCCTGTCGCAGCGCGGCGCTTGCAGCTCCACCTCCCGCAGCCAAGGGTGTACGTGTCCTTGGCGCAGCGGTGTTGCTCGCGACTGGCGCTCTTCGGGCGGCGGCAGGAGCTGCGCGGGGTGCAGAGCCAGTGGCGGGGAGACCACCCTGGCCTTTGCGACGGGAGACGGGGTCATACTCGTGGCCGGGGAAGTGCTGGTCCCAGTACTGCTTGACGAATTGCAGGAACTCGAGGTTGTCCTGCATCTTGCACTTGACCAGCGACTCGACGCGGATGGGCTTGTCGATCTGGTGTTTGGCAAACGTATCTGCATCGTGTCAGTGCCGTTTCGAAGACGTGCCAGGGAAGAATGTGGGAGTCGTTATGTGCGACGTACTCTGCAATATCTTGAAATTCTGCAGATATGCATATTCCGTGTTGGCGTTGAACTTGACTCGCGACATCGGCACGTCATCTGTGCAACTGTTAGTCGCGGCCAGTACTCCTCACACGAGCGTCTTACAGAAGATGCTATCGAAGACCTGGCATAGCGCCGCACTGCATAGGTGCATTAGCACACGTCCCTGGCCACGAGGCAGACAGCGACGGCTCGCGACCGCGCTGCTGGAGTGACATACCCAGTCCCGCATTGTTCGACCTTGGTGATGTTGAGCTGGAGGAGGTTGTTTAACCAGGCGACGAGCTCTTGTCTGCGTAAACACGTTGGTCAGCGCGAGTCCTGCCTGCGTGTGTCGCCGCCGAAAAAGTTGGCCCTCGGTGCCTGAGCCCCTCATATGGCGTACCTTGACTCTCCCATGTTGGCGATTTGTGTCTTTGCGCTCTTTGCAATGTCAGTCAGGCTCCTCGAGATAAGCAGTCAGTCGTGCGGTGCTGGTGTGTGCTGCGACGGTGGTGGGTGGTGAAGGAAGATTGGCGCGTGTTTGTTGATGGGCTTCGTTTCGTTGGACGGCAACCGCGAATTCATCTCGACCCCACGAAAGCGCCACACTAAAAAGCTTAGCGTCAAGGTCACGTGCGGAATCATTGAGCTCACCAGGAGAACAAGATTGTATTGCACGTTTCCACAGCACTGAACAAGGTGAAATGAGCAAGATTGCATTTCTGGCTGGCGATTGCCTCTAGTCCCGTTGCACCCTACACGCTAGACATTGAATAATTCTACTTCTGCACCAATCTAAAAAGCCACCACGTCTACCGATTCTTCGGAGCATAGTGACCGTCCACTGGAGCAACATTCGGAGCCATCTCCACTTCATCAGACCCATGCCTCGACCTCTGCGAATCCGTGTACTTCGGTGGCGCATTCCTCTGCACATTCTTCCTCTTCCGCTCACCAAGCACAATCGCGACAACCCAGACAACCCAAATGATTGCCGCACATACAGCATACGCAATTTTGCTTGAGTTCTCCGCACCAGCAAGCTTCAGTCCAAGACCACCGTTGATGATACCAAGCGTAACCGCTGCGCGTCCAAGCCAGATGTGTACGTAGGACCACAGAGTGCGAGATTGGTGCTTCTTGAAGAGGAGATGGTGCAGGAATCCGAGAATGGGCATGAAGAAGAGAACCACGAAGACGACTATGCCGATGATGGGGTGGTTCTCGCTGAGATAGTCGCCTTCGACTGCAATATATACGCCCAAGCCAAAGCCGGCGATGTAGACGAGGTAGGCGAAGACCTGGAATGCAGCATGGATCCACACGATGCCCGGGAAGGAAGCGAGACGGACGGCGATAGCTCCCATGGGAAACAGCGCAACAAACGCAACAGATGCGAGAGCGCCATGGGCCAGCTGCATCTTCGCTGTGTCGACGCGGCCTGAACTGATTGGCGTGATACCGCTGTTCGAGTTGCCGTTACCGCTATTGATCTCGTCGCAATACGGCAGGTCGGCGCGCTTGATTGCAGGACGGGCAGTAGGCCTAGCCGTAGCCCAGGAAGCATATCTCGAGCGGTAGTTATCGTCGTCGTTGTCATCATCGCTAGACTGCGTAGGCGTAGCGGCAGAAGCAGTTCCTGAGCCAGACGCGCCGGTCGAGGCCGAGGCCGAGGCAGCATTACGCTGAATACAGCTGGTGGCAGTTGCAGTTCCACCAGTGCCACTTGCAGCCGGCGCGGCATTGACGAGAGGGTTCACGCTGCTGCCACCCTTTGCATTTGCGAAGCTCCAGGAGAATTGGTCATGCTCATTGTGCTCAGTGATCGACACGGATTGAGAATCCGAGTTCTTCGCACCACCCAACGACTGGTAGGCGTAGATGAAGTTGCCGCTCGATGCTTTGAAGTCCATGGACCCACCAGACCAACTGTCGCAGTTGGAGCCTGTCCCAAATTAGATTGGAGCAATAACAGAAGTGTCTGAATACTTACACTTCACATTCGCAGTCATTATACCATTGGACACGCCAGAACCCTCTAGCAACGTGACCTGCGCGTTGTTGTTCGATGTCGGCATGTTATGGCCGCTTGCAGTTCGAGGTGATAATGTAACGTTCGATCCGGCCGAGTTTGTGTACACTATGAACATGTTCGAGCCTGACATTTGCTGTCCCTGACCGAGTCCGATCCATTGGTATGTGCTTGGCGCTGAGATCTGGAAGAAAACGTCGCCGCTGCCAGAAGACGCTGTGTTTTCTGGAATGTTCAGCTTGAAGCACACGTTTGTCGATGGACAAACACTCGCAACCTGGGCCGAGGCACTGCCCACTGGATGTAATCAGCATCATGAATTGCTGGGAATGCTGCGGGACTTACCAAGGGCAAGCAGGCCCGACGATAGCAATGTTCTTGAGTCGACCTTCATTTTGTGTGTGTGGCAGACCGAAGATTCCGTGGTCCTCAGGAGAGGATGTCGTCTTGATGTAGGTACGGCGCTCTAGACCTCGAGCTGAAAGGGTGGCTTGTAGTCTAATGTAAGTCCGGACACGAACTAGTCTACCGTGGAGTATTGATTTGACAAGCACGAGGGACACGGACCACGAAACCAATTAGACGGTCGATGATGCGCAAATGTAGCTGGAATGGGAGTCCGATACTTTGTGGGGAAGAACAAAGGTCTTTAACAGTTGCTGAAACCCAAGGAACAAGAGACTAAGACGCTTGCAACCTCAAAAACCTGGCGCTGATGCTGGACGCGTAACTCAATGCAGATGGTAACCAGGCTGTGTATGCTACCGCTTCGGTGTCTCTCGAATTATCCCATGCCTGACATCTGCGGACCTGCGATGTTTGACCGAATGCGCTCTGGGCGGGGACCCGAGGAATGGTAAGGCGGAGGCTGGGCATCGGCCGGAGGTGAGCCAACTGTACAGGTACGCGTAATGACCGCCATGAGGCTTGAACATTGCACACCTGTAGCCTATTGGAGTGCGCCTGGCTTATCGTGATACACTGTGAGAGGTGGGTGGAACAGCTGCCGGTTTGTCCTGGCTGTGACGCGTCTTTCGCAGTGGGGCTGAGCCAAGTATACAAAGAAACAGCGCGATATCGACCAATTATGAGCCTTTGATTTCACACTGACATACTCCGAGACAGGGGAGAATTGTGTGATTATGCGCGTTGACTTGTTCGTGGCAGTGGAGTCGTGAAGGTGCGGGCAGTCTTCCGCGTTCGCTAGCTGTCGATCCGCACGTTGTACTCACGGGCGGTTCCTACACGAACAACTCTGCCTATTTCTTCGGCCATGCAGTATTATGTTGCTGCTCGGCATCTTAATAAGAATTCAAGATGATCACCACCATAGCCATCTCAGACCACATCGTACACGCGCCGCCCCTGCATCCTGTCAACTCACAGCCGCAGCTGGACAGCTCATCCCTACCGCGCGGCCTTACCCTCCGGACTGCAGCGACTCGCTTGTGTAGCTCGGTCTTACCTATGAGATGACAAGCTCAGAGTATTACCGCTGCAGCATGTTCTGCCGGTTTCAGATTGTCTAATCCCTGTGATGTGAGCGCCAGATCGGAGTGTGGCAGACAGTGAGCATGAGAGAATCTAGCATGTGCTACACGTCATACTACACAGTAGCATGCAAAGCGCTGTCGGCGCACTGAGAACTGTCTTACCGACATCCTACACACGATCGATATCTTAAGGCGAGATGTGCATCGGCTCCTCAGGCTTACTTTGACTTAAATTAGAATGCTAATAGCTTACGCTGCTGCGACGGTCAATCGAGAGCCGCAGCACTGAGCGCAGACATCACAGCAGTCACCAAAGCTTGGCCGGCCTCATCATTCGGGCTCCCTCTCTATCGCACGATACATAATGCATAATGTTTGACATCATATCCAGACCTTCCAAGCGTGGCCGTTTCCTTAGCCGCGAATCTATCAATCTCGAAACAGGGCCCTTTTGCTGACCCCAGATCGTCAACGGCTCGACCTCCGCACTATGCTGCACTGCTTGCTGACGAGAACACGCGCCAAGTATCACGGCAACCCTGCAACTTTAGGCGATCGAGGATGCTACACGACGGCTTCGTGAAAACCCGACGCTCAACGATATTATGTCCTGAAGCAATGGCTCATTGACCTCAAGATACGGCCGTAGATCTCAGGTGAAGTTCTACGCATCTACTGAGGCGCAATGTCGTGTGCGAATTCGTTGCATGAGGCGCTCGTTATGGAGGCGAAAGTATGTCCTGAATGCACTCAAAATGGATGGGAAGGCAAGTTTCGCGAAATTACAATGGTCGTGCGCCATGAGCATGCTTTCTACTGATATGGTATGATAACCCTCATCATTCAGTCGAAGCCTCCTTCCCCTCATAACCTTGCACACCATCAACACCGCAGTCCCAGACCCCCGTCCACTCCCATCCACTTCCCCCCAGTCCTTTCCCAGTTCTTCGCCAGCATCCTCCCTCCGACATTTTCTCCGCCCTTGCAGCCTCAAACGCCCTAACAACAGCCGGATACCACAAATTCGCCATCTTCGTATTCCCCGCATCATTCGGATGCACACCGACCCTCAAATCCGTCTGCGCATTGAACCCCGTGTGCTGATCGACCAACCAGATCGGGGTTTCAGTTTTGTTCAGGCCCTGCGCCCAGGGAATGATGGCTTTATTGAGGTCTTGGATCTTGGTGTTGTAGTTGCCGATCGAGAGGGGGGTGATTTGCGCGACCTTGTGAATGATAGGGTTGGGGTGGGGTGGGACTGGGAAGATAGCTGGAGGTGTGGTTGGGTAGGGGATGGGTGATGTGGAAAGGACGTGCGATAATCTTCATCTTCTGATTTGCTACTTCGCATAGTAGCGATCAACTTTGTCAACGCCGCAATGATATCATTCATCGTTTTATTCTGCTGCACAATATCTTTCGTGCCCAAATGCATCGTAATCACATCCGCCGGATTTGTTCTTCAACTATCCATCTGGCTGATTTTTACTCGCTATATGAATGGCCAAGAAGCCTGAATGCCCCTCGTTATCTTTATCGTACTTGCTGTCTTTGCAGTTGTTCTCGATTTTTCCGGATCCGACGAAGTTCACGGATGCCCATTCGGTGGTTTGCAGGCGGTTCCAGAGCCTGGAGCGCGCCAGCAGATGATTTCGGTGATGGAGTCGCCAAAAGGCATGTAGCGGAGTGTAGTATTGGACTGCGCGGTTGCTGTGGCGGCGAGTGCGCCGAGGGCAACGAGTTTGAGGTGGATCATGGTTAACAGGCTCCGGCAGCTGTGCTATACGGATGTGTGCCGCCTTAATTGTTCTGTACCTTTGTTGAACGCAGTGCCTGCCTCTGTCGGTGTTTGCTACTGAACAACTCGTACGTGTTCAAGTTAACTGAAAGCTTAACCTGGGAGTTGATCGATACCATGATACACCCCTGCTCTTCACCCTCGCTTGTGCTGTGTAGCCGGATGTAGACGAGGCTAAATGCAAGTGCCGGGATGCGGCTCATCTACATAAGCAACATCGATCTCGCAAATGCTCAAATTCGCGGGGAATGATGTGGAAGCGACCTGTAATGGGATAGTTGAAGCAAATTCGGATGTGGGGTGTTGTGGTCGTTCTCTAGAAGCATCTTATATAAGGTTTAGATTCCCTTATGTGCGGTTGCGTGTCGCACGGTGTAGCGGAACGACCAAAGTGCTGATCAAGATTCGCAACAAGTGTTCAGGATACGCAGAACACGCTTGGCTGGGCGAATGAGAACGGTCATCGGATTGTTGGGGCCATATCGACAATATGCTCTGAGCAACTAGTAGCGCGACTTTCGCCGATTCGAGAATGATGGATATTGCGATGAAGTGAATGATTTGTGTAACAGATGAGAAATTGCATCCTGGTGTCCGAATGGTTGTCCAGCGGACAGTAAGAAGGATGACGAGGTCAAGGCACCTGGTTGCACGGGCATCTTACAGACGGTCCAAGGAGTTTCCTACTCGGCCGTTTTCGACTCCTGGTAGCTTTTCCTGTCTTTCCATCTTTGTCCTTCTTCTTCATCTCTTCCCAAATCCCCCAAGCACTTTACTCGCCGCCGAGCTAACTCTCAACACATCTCGATACGTCAAACTGATCCTTGTCTCCCTCATACTCTGCCCTCCATTCTTCTCAATACTCTCTCGGTCAGCCACCAAGTCCCAATTCGCAACCGTATCGGCATTCAAATCCTCGTCAATCTCGATCGCTTCAATACCATGCATCAAGTCCCGATACGCATCCCCAGTCGTGATAAGTAGAGAGCGAGGTTCTTGAAAAATCCGCGTGGGAAGAGTGAATCCATTCAACCCTTGCAAAAGACGCGTGGCATCGGCTTCAAGGTCGCGAGTCTGCTCCGGTGAGGTTGGTTTAGCTATGATATCCAAGCACAAACTCCCACCCAAAGACACAGTAGCAACAACAGGTGCATACGCATTCCCATCCTCATGTGGCATGATACCCTCGCCTGGCTTGTATTCATTGATCAAGACATGGTTAGGCTGCTGATAAGGGGTGTTGTCGAAGATGCTGAGCTCCTTGAAGCGCGGAATGATGGGTCTGGTGAGATAGACGGGCAAAGGTGCGGCTAGCAGCGTGTTGTTCTTCGTTAATGTGGACGGGTGAGCTTGGAGGCGGCGGTGTGTGAGGTGGGTCCATCGTTGAGCTGGGATCTTGTGTAGAATTGATGCTTCTTCCTCGGCAGTGATGAAATTTGGAATGTAGTAAAAGTCGGGCGGAAGGCCTGCAATGCGGAATGCTTCGAGACCATGCTTTTTGTCGGGGATCGTCATCGTGCTGCCGATTTTGCAAGAGCTAATAAGGTCATGCAAGTAGCAGATCGTTGTTGTGTTATTTTAATCGATCGTTTGCGATTGTTCAGTTGATTGGGGGATATATGTAGTCGCTGAGAGTGCAAGCAAGGCGCGACCGACTAAGTGCAGCTGGGGTTTCGTGCTCTCACGTGGGGCGGACCGGTGTTGCACGAATCGATCTTGACCGGTGCCAAACTGAAGTTTTAGAACTGTTCACCTCCACAACTGTTGGAGTTCTAGATAGATTGCAAGTGTAATTGGTAGCCATGCAACTATGAGGGAAGGGAGTATTCATCACTCAACCTGTCTAAACCTACTAATATGAACAACTCCTCTATATGCGTGCCAAAGCAACATCAACTCCAATCCTAGAAATTGCGCCCAAATCAGACAAACTCCCAGATGTGCGTGCTGTTAACCAATGCAGCCTAGTATAACATATCAACAAGAAATCAACGTGCGACACTCCGACCATGCTCTCGCCATGCACGCTCACATCACAACGCAGCCTCCAGGACCGCTCCTCGCACGTCGGCGACGTCCAATACCGCCCGTCACGCCTGCACCGCTCTCCTCTTCGTCAGCATGCATCATCTGCGCTTCTCTTGCTCGTCTACGTCGACGGCGAGCTCCAGCGCCTCCCACACCGGCCTCTTCATTCAGCATCATCCAGTCAGCCCATTTGCGCTCCAAGCGAGCAGCTGCGGCAAAGTCGCCTCTAAGCACGCGCTTGGTGTGCTCCTCTACAGTCGGTTGCCAGTTGTAGAAGCATTTGAGGCTGATGATCTCGCGCGGGTAGGTGGCGTTTCTGTCGATCGCGTTTGGTGCAGGACGAGTAATCTCCGCGTTTCTGGATAGTACTTCGCGAACACCAGTCCATGTCACGTTGGCGCAATCGTAAGCCACGATTCGCAGTCCGACTTCGGGCCGTTCGGACGCAGTCAGACCGCGAGCGGTGCGATTGCGGTTGCGCATGCTGGCAGCAGCCTCTGTCAGAACGAGATCCGAAATGCGAGTGTTATCCATTTCCAGTGATGCAAGCTTGGAGCATACTTTGAGTACCGGGAGCATTCCAGCATCACCAAGACTCTCGCAGTACGAGATGCAGAGATGTCGCAAGTGAGGAGCGCATGGCGAAGCGGCAAGAGTCTTCATGACTTCGTTCGTCAAGTTGTCGAGTTCCTCGGTATCGAGATGAGTCAAGACCGGCATGGTTGGTAGTAGAGCCATCAAAGAGTCGTCAGTCAGTCCGCCGCACTTTGATACTTGCAAGCCTTCAAGGAAGGGCACGTTGTCTACCAACGTCTTCAGGCCAACATCGGTGATACTGCGACATCGGGTAAGATCGAGATGCTTGAGCTTACGAGGTGGCACGATAGGTCGATCCGTGAGAACGTCCACTTCCTCGTCCACACCCTCGATAAGGGCGGCAAGGGAATCGTCGTTGAGGCTGTCGCAATTCATCAAGACGAGTCTCTCCAATGTGTTGCGCTTGAACAGCTCGGCCATCAATTCTACGTCGTCCCAGCCTCGTACCTCTCCAGCTCTTAGATCTCGCAGCTTTGGACATCCCTCTACGACATTCCTGAGCCCACGATTGTCGATGTTGTTGCACCATGAGATGTTCAGCACCTCGACACGTGGGCAATTTGAAGCAAGAATCTTCATTGCAGCGTTGGTTGCACCAGCGAGACCAGATAGATTGACATGCACAAGGCGACTGTTCTGCAGCAAGAAGCAATGGATGGAGGTCCGGTCGATCCGACAGCCCTCGAGCGAGAAATTCTCCAGATTCCGGCAGGCTTCGATGAAGCCATTCTTATTCCACTGTTCCTTCAATTGTACACAGCCTCTGAGGTTCAGGTCCTTCACAAAGGGACCGGCTGAGGTTATGATATTGACCAGCGCCTTGGCCGTGATGTCGCGATAGAAGTCGCTCGTGTCCAGGTCGCTCCACAGCTGACCGTCGAAGCACATGGCGTGCCACGACTTGGACACTCGAGAGCATCGCACGATTTCTTTCGGTTCGAGGTATCGGAGGATCTGCATGCGGATCTCAGCGGGCATTTCTCCCCAGAAGCTGAAGTTTGGCCGCTTCTGGACACTCTTCTTCATCGGACGCGAGAAGTAGTCGCCATCGGTCTCGATGCTGTGTCTCGAAAGAGGTCGTGCTGATGGGAGCGGGACGGTGGATGGTATATCGGGGGTTCGCATGCGCAGACGGGTCCTTTCATCCCAGAAGGGACTGCTTGGTGGGCTGTTGGCGACGGAGGTGGGAGCCGTGGAAAAGCCGTTGGACAGCTCTGACGAGTACGAGCTATCGTATGAGTTGCCATAGGGTGAGCCTGGCGATGCTAGCGAGACGCATGACATTGATGCCTTCCCGCCACTTCTCAGACTGTGCGAGCGCGTCCTGCTCAGACCGGCCAGACTCGGTGACGAGCCCATGCGTTGCAGGCCATTGAGCAGTCGCTGTCTTCCCTTCAACTTGGGCTTCTCAATCATAATCGCCTCGCTGAGAGGAGTCCCAGGAGGTGATGGCGACGCATCTCTGGTGCTCTCGACGACAACGGAATCAATAGACAATGGCTCCATGGTGGAATTCATGGTGTGGTACGGGAGCTCCGGGATGGAGCGTTCGGGCGGGGAACTTGGGACCCAGAGAGGTCAAAAGACGGGGCAGAAGACGATTTGTCGAGCTTCACGGTGACAGGCTCGGCATCTGGGGACAGAGCCTCTATGAGTTCCGGCGTGGAAGCAGCGAGCCGAGAGCTGACCTGGCGGTTGGGTGAGCGGTTTTCAATAGCGGTACCGTCTCCGTTCTAGAAAGGCGGGGAGGTGGCCCGTGAACGCGACGGGGTGAGCCGATCAACGAGACGTGGAGTTGCCGTGTGAACTCCAGAAATCACATCAAGAGTAAGGGTCGATGATCACAGAGATGTAGTCAGCAAGAAAGCGTGTGTTTTCCTTGAAGAGGAACAACTGCAGTACACTTCATGCTGCAGCTCAAGTCGCTATATCCACATCCCATTCCGCTATCTTATCGTCGGCAAAGCGGCTCCCGCTAAGAAGGGAAGGCCCGACGAGCCACGTGCGCCCCTCCCACGATCACCAGCACCGTTTCCCTGGTCAAGCGACCGCTGAGACAAGTCGCGTGCACAGTCGACCAATCCCTCCTCTATACACTGCAAATGATTGTGGTGCAGGAAACGAACTGTGCTGCGCTGATGTTCCGAGGCAAGTCTCCCAGCCGGTTCTCCACAGCGAGCTGCGCATATGCAGGGACTCTTCGCATCAGCAATGCAGACATCCTTTTTGCGTCTAGCCAGCCGCTCCAACGAACGCTTGCGCAGTCCCACCAATCTGGACCGACGCCAGACCAAATCCCGCTGCAGAGGCTCAGCCTAGGGACACTTTCGCCTCCAACACACGGGAAATTCAATCTGTTTGGCTGCCAGCCGGCCCACTCGCTCTTTGCCTCCGGTTTGTGGAGACTCTGCGCAGCTTTGGCCCGGGAGATGCAACGTTGAGCGGCGCTGGCAATGTGGTAGCTGTGCCGATCAACATCAGCATGCAGAGGCATTTTGGCAGGCCATAGAAACTCATGTAGGAGCTTGAAGGGTCAGGCATGACCAAGCAGCGCGATAACGAGAAAGTATTGCGCCTTCAAGGTGACCACGCGGGGCAGCGCTGAAGGTCAGATGCCATCTGCGCATGAAACATGTTTTATGCCTTATCTTGGAGCTTGCCAGCTGCGCAGCTGGGACTCAGCAAGCTGGCTGGGTTCGCAGCACTAATCTCACTCCATCATAGCCCACATCATGTTCACGGCCACTTCGGCATGCGAGTTTCACCAGGGTTGAGCCCCAAAGTAACATGCCAAGCTTCAAGTATTCCACACCTCTGGACGTATTATCGCAATGTAATGCTTCAAAGCCGTCAATCTCCAGACTCCCCTCCCTCCCTCCTCAAATGCTCCACAAATCTACTATGACTTCCTTTCCAATTCTCCTCACACTTCGCCTTCACAGTCCCCGTTAGCAACCTATTAGCCTTAATCTCCACATCCTCCACAAGACTCCACTCTCTCTGCCCCGCCTCAGAACCTTTATCAGCATTTGCCAACCCCTCCGTCTTCAAACATCTCCACGTGGTCGTTTGCACCAGTCCAAGCGGCGCCTTCACGATCCATAGTATCCCATCTTCCGTGTCCGTCATCTCCGCCACGAAGGTGACCGTCGAGTCCCATAGCCCCTTAGGCAGCGCGTGCATGTGGTCTGTGACTTTGTAGCGCTTTGCATTGGGCGTTGCTGCCTCGGTGGGTAGGGTCTCGTAGAGCGCGAATTCGGGATCGAGCTTGATGAGCAGATCGTGGTTGTGTAGGAGCTCTAGTGCACGCGAGAAGGTCGTGCCTGGCGGGAGCTGGGTGACGTGATGGAGAGTTGCGGTTGAGTTGAAAGCTGGAGATGGTCAGTATAATCATAGGTAGTTACACGTTTGTTGCTGGACGTACAGAACATGTCTACCAGTATCGTTGTGCGTCTCCTGCCGTTCGAGCTGGCTTCAGTGCCGCGAAATGGTCTCTAAAAAGCTTACGGAGAGGCGTTAGGTGGTATTGGGATCGAAAACGGGCGATTGAAAGCTCGAGATTGGCCTAAGTGTGTGCAGACAATCTCAATGAAGATGTGTTGTGTCTACATGTGCGTCGATGACGGAGAGGTATTCATCCGGACGGCTTCGGTTTCAAATGACCAAGCGACACTCCTTCATACGTCCAAGTTCCATGCCATCAGTTTTGATGCTACAGTAACATGAAGTAGTAAGAGACGAAACCCTTCTGACTATGTTCATTGCGGACACCGTGGACTGCGATGCGATTGTGACAACGGTACTTCGGAGCCATGTCGGTGACGCGAGTTCCAACCTCCGATGGTTCGCGAGCAATTGAATGCATGGTGCGGCGATGCTCATGTCCGCGCCTGTCTGATTGGTCCACGGATAGCGTAGCGCGCTTTGTTCCTCACGATGGCATGTGGAAGCTGCGGAGCTAAACGGCAGTACTCAGGCCACCGGTCTTCATATAAGCCCCGCAGGCACTGTACAGCTTCGGGATACTTCACTGTTATCTGTTGAACTTCAATTACAATCACAATGGCTTCTCAAGGCTACTTCTTCAACCAGCGAACTCCGACTGGGCTCTTGATTGCACAGACTATTGGCATTACTGCAAGCGCCTACTTGCTTGGTGAGTACCTTTACTAGAGACGAACTCTGAACCTGTCTCTCAGAGTTCTAAATCAGAACTCAGCTAACGATGTATTCTACAGGTCAAAATGCTAGTCTTTCCTTCATCTCCGTCCCAGCCGTAATGCAAGCTCCAGCCCCACTTGCCGCAAAGCAATGGTTCACCGTGCTCAACCTCGGAGGTACCTTTGGTATCCCACTTGCAATCGGTAGTGGCCTTGCTACGGCATACGTTGCGTCTCAGCGTACGAGAATCTCTTTCCCTCACTCGACATGAGATTCCAAGCTGACTGCCCGCAGAGGACGCTAGCTCCACCGCCTTCAAGCTCAATCTCGCTGCCACCATCTTCCTCCCCAGCATCGTCCCTTTCACCCTCGTCTTCATTCGCCCCGTCAACAACAAGCTTATCGAGAAGATGAAGTCGATGTCATCGGCGTCGCTCGAGGATAAGGCGATCGAGGCAAACGTCGCCGAGGGCGAGACTACACATGCGCTGATTGACAAATGGGCTACACTCAATCTTGCTAGGGCGGGCCTGATCGCGATCGGTGCTATCTGTGCTGCTCTAGCTGCAGTCGATAAGCGGGAGATTGTTGGGTTCCAAGAAATTGGGCTTGCGAGTGGTGCGAACAGGATGTGAGGTCGTTAGGCACAAGACTTGACATGGTGAGCACAATGATGTGCTTGGGCATTGCTAGCAGTTGCGACGTTGCAGCGGTAATTCTTCGCCATCATTCTTACTGGTTGGCCTTCTCACAACAACTGATGCCGCAGCCTTTCATTGATTCAAATGACGCGGGTAGCTGGTTACACAGTATGGAGAGCTAGAATCCCACACGTTGGTTGCGCCTGCCTCTGCTTGTACGCATACCGGTAAGCCACTAGGTGGTCAGTGCATCCACGTCGATCATCGACACCAAACACGAGCTCTATGGCAACGCCATTGAGGTAAGGGCCGCAAAACAAATTCACTTCACACTCTCCCGTTTCGCGTGGTCTATCCTCAGCTCATTTCTTTGCACGCGATCTTTCCATCTCCTATTTTCCAACTTCGCCAATCGCACCTGCATCTTCAGCTTCTGATCCCTGAGCGGCAATCGATTAGACCAGCAGCGCCATCGACTTTGCCCACATGTCATGCCTCTAGATTCGTGCGCGAATCTTCATCGCTGGACGAAAGAACAGAAGGAGCGGCAGAAGAGAGGTTCACTGCCAACACCACCTGATATGCATGACCTTATTGGTTTCCAAGACATCGAGGCTGAGCATCCTAAAGTGTACATCAGAAAGCTCTGGCTGGTGGCAGAGCACTATCGCACGCTCAAGCCAATCTTTCTCGACAACAATGCAAGCGCTCTGCAAAAGCGCGTCACCCAAGTCGTTAACAGACTCGCCAAAGACGACGAGAAGCGATATGAAGAGCTCGGCAAAGAACAGTTATTCGAAGATGACGCCAATCAGATATTGATCAACGAAGGGCTTGGTCATCGGATCTGGGGCCAGACCATGATGCACCCGATCTGTTGAACAACAAACACGAAGAGCGCAAACCGAGGTGGAGCACCACGACCGAAACTGGCGGCTTCGAGGAGCATGACCAGAAGATGTATGACTTTGCCCCTTGTTAAAACTGCAACTGCTGACGCGTCCAGGATCATATTGAATCTCCGCTACTGGATGGCTGCACGCCTGCAAGCAGCTATCAACAGCACAGGTACGGCAATACCAAGCAAATCTACATCAACCAAGAAGAAAACATGGGCAGATGATCATCAAGACTGCTCTCGCAATCCTGAAAAATCATCGTACTCCAGCAAGGGTCGACGTACGACAGAGGAGGTGCGAGACCACAGAAGCCTGCGCAGCGACAGTCCAAGCCATCAATTACACCGAGAAGATCGAGAAACGCCACAGACATTCAATTCACCATCGTCACCATTACCATCAGCGTCACCGTCAAAGCTCAAGCGTCGTGCCAGCGGTCCCGTCCCTCGAAAGCAAGTGCCAAAGCCATATGCAGACGCAGGCAAGGGTAGTCACTATGGGACGACACACAATGCTAGCAATTTACACGACTCGGGCAAGGATCCTGTATCGAACGGCATGGAATACGGAGCAGCGCCTGTTTCTCGTTCCGACCAGCACGAGGTACTCACCCGGCCCACTGTTGTCATCAACGGCAGCGCTACATCCTCGCAACCCACTCAAATGTCAAACACGAAGCCAATGGCTCAAGTTTACCCAACCCACCGTCGATCAGCAGCAATAGTGGCAGCAATATTTCTCCACAAGACCTTCGACAAGTGCTGCAGAACGAGAAGCAAAACCTCTACAAGCTTCTCACCAGCATCATCGGCAATCACATGCCCTACTCAAAGATTGGAGATGACCTCCATCCAAGAGTTCTAGCACTCTATGAGCAGTCCAAATACCATGATCCAAAAGACGAGCTGAACGAAGACTTCGAAGAATGCGGCCGAGCCATGGATTGCTGGCTCAAGCTTATTGGAACATCTCAATCACAGCGCTATGCCCAGCCGCTATACTGGCACAGCACACATCGAGTGGAATCATGGGCGCAGTACGTTCAACGACGTCGAACGGCGCCTTCGTGCACGTCGCGACATCAAAGTTCTCAAAGAGTGGAAGGATGCGAAACGCAAAGGCGGAGATGGCTACGATGATGTTCGAAGACTGTCAGAAGATTTGACGCTGCTATTCAACACTCTGATTGCCCCAGAGCCGTTCGACTTTGTGGGTGTTTGGCAGGATCTGAAGAAATACAACCACGCCTTGTTGAGCTGGTATGGAGAGCAGGAGCCATAAGATACCCATGGGATGCAGTTCTTGATATCCGTACAATATTTGGCGCTTAGACCTCGAGCAATCAGCGGACAGAGTCTTCAGCTGTATTCATCATGAATTGGAGTATCACCGGGCCTCGCGACTGTTCGGAAGCGATTCAGACTGAGAACTTTCCCAAGCATTCTTTCGGGGTCAGAACTGCCTATGAGGACTAGGTCAAATACTACTCAGCCTCACTAGCTAGCAGCTGCTATTAGTGACAAAGAGCTTGGGGTGGCCAACGGCCACCCATCCCCCGATATTTTCAGGAGAGTTGGTCGAAGGTAAACAGATCCTGTGGACTTATCGGAACCGATGTGAGTTCAAATTGACCTAACAAAAGAAGTGCTGACTTGCCTCCGAGTAAGACCGCTGTCTACTACCACCATCAGGAGATAGCCGACATAGCGGGAGCTCCAATTACGCGTTCTTCCGTGGCACCATTTCGATGTGCATTGCCGATTTTTGAAGTGGCAATCAAGCATTTACATGTACAGGGAATAGGCAGATCATCCAACAAACCATGAAGGTGAACAGTCCTCATGGTAGCATCGGTTGTGAGGCGCGCGGATGGGATTGTTCTAAGTGGAGCGGAGACACGGTGAGTGTCCGCTGCTAACCACTTCGAGGCGTCGTGCTGCTGCACCTTCATGCACTTCTCGAAGCTGGTATGCTCCACGCCTCACCGCGAAACCAACAGCAGTCTAGCTGCTCGCTTTTTGGTTCTTCCCAACAAAGCATTCCGGGGAAAATGACGACTGATCATCGAAGGGAATGCCCACGTGCAGCCGCACCCCGCATTTTAGCTACCCCTCCCTGACTTCATCGCGCTGGGCTGACCGGGAGACGGACGCGCCTGTATAAACATGAGCACCCAGGTGCCGACGATGGCTCGCTCAACAGTACATCGTCCTCCTACACGCGAACTCTTGTTGGCGTGCTGTTTCGAACCTCTGTTCTTCGCGAATATAGGTCATACGACCACAAAGCAATTGCGTATCGAACCACACTATGGCTGACTGGTCCGATCTCCCAGCGGCGCTAAAAGGAAACCAGTCCAAATTCAATGAGCTCCTGCAGTCCGATGCTCAGTTGAAGGCCTTTACGACCTCCGATGCCATTGACAAGGCGGCAACATTCGGCATCAAGTCCAGCGGCTCAGATAATACGCTTCTGATCACTGTCACCAATGGCAGTGCAAAAGCAAGCTCCGGAACCGCCAAAGATGCTCTCTTCACGCTCTCTGCTCTCCCGGAACAATGGGAACAGCATTTCCAGACCGTCCCCAAGATGCCATATCAGAGCTACTGGGGCATGTTCGGCATGAACATCAAGCAAAAGGGCATTGAAGTCCAGGGAGACCAGTCAGCATTCGCGCATTGGACTCATGTCTGGCGACGCGTGCTCGAGATCGCACACGATGCGCAGTGCGGCCCAATGCCTGAAGACGAGCAGAAGGAGCCTGAATTTGACTACCTCACCGGCAAGTATGTCTACTTGGAGGCTCCAGTCTGGGGCCGCAGTAAGATCTTCTACGAGTCCTCTGGCGATGGCAAGCAAGCTATTGTCTTCCTACATACGGCTGGTAGCGACAGCAGACAGTATCATGGCGTCATGAACGATGCGAGGATGCGCAAGAAGTGCACCATGTACGCCTTTGATCTTCCAGGTCATGGGCGCAGTTTCCCATCCAGGAGCTACTTCCCGGGCGCGCACACCAACACCGAGGATAGCTACGTTGGCATTATCGCAGCATTCGTCAAAACACTTGGTCTAAGGCGGCCCATTATTTGCGGAGCAAGCATGGCTGGCCAAGTTTGCTTGGCCGTTGCCATTCGCCACAAGGAAGTTGGAGCGGCTGGCACGATTCCTCTGCAAGGGTGAGCCTCTTTAAATATATTCGGGAGATGAGGGCTGACTTGTGCAGATCCGAGTACCTCAACATGGAGCGGCAATGGTATGACCGCTCGCCATACGTCAACCAGTCTCTATTCAACCCCGAGTGGATCTACGGCGTAAGTGACACATGCCTAGAATCGAGTCCGAAGTTCTGACATCGCCTAGATGATGGCACCAACTGCTCCTCTTGCCAACAAGCAGCTTATCTGGCATCTCTACAGTGCGCAAGCCTACGGCGTACGTCCATCATTCTCCCCTGTCACCAATTTACCCTGACAATTATGTAGATCTTCCACGGCGACCTCGACTTCTACTTCGGTGGCTGGGACGGCCGCACGCGCATTGCCTCCATCGACACACAAAGCTGTCCGGTGTACATGCTGACGGGCGAATACGATTGGTCCAACACGCCTGAGATGAGTCAAAAGACGGCAGACAAAATTCCAGGCGCTATGCACAAGGCGATGCCGGACTTGGGGCATTTCCCTGCCACGGAGAATCCTGCGAAGTTTGTGCCGCATTTGATCGAGGCGATTGATCATATTCAGAGGGTCAGGAGTGAGAGTTTGAGCACGATGAGGTTGGGTGATGGCACGGACTGAGGGGTGGAATCAGATTCTGATTATGTAGTTGAGACGACGTAGTACCATAACGAAGCCTACATGCAGTTCTACCTTTCTTCATCATGCTTAATGATTTACATTCGCTAGAACACAGGGTTCAAAGACACGTGTGTAACTCCAGGTTTTTATCTCTGAACATCGTCTTCTACAAGATCCCCTGTAAAGAGCCAGGCCTCTGCATGAAAGAGAGACGTGTCTGTCGCTTCGGAGACATTGGAACTGAGAGCGCATGACTTATTAGAAGAGTCTCATGGAGAAGAGATGGGTGTTGAGAACAAGTTCCAAGTTGCCGAGGCGACTGACGTCACGTGGCTTTGGAATCGCAACTACGTCAGCCTCGCATGTGGACCCCTAACTTAGTCACAAGCTCTCCTTCTCGACATTCGAGACACCACTCAGCGCATTTGAGCATAATAGGCCTAACTTGGCTGCCTGACACTAGCCTCACGCGCCCGTGCCTTTTGCCCAGCTCACCGTTCGAGCTCGCGTCACACGCGTCCAAGCCAGGCACCAGAACGGACAACACTGCTGCCCGCACCCACAACAACCCTAGACCTCACACCCTCCCAATTCTCACAGCAGCCATGGCACCACTCAAGATCAGCATACCCTCGGCGCACGAAAAGACACCGGAGCACGGCAAAGCATACACAGAATACACAATCAAAATCGAACATGCCTTCCCACGTGCTGCATCGAGCGTATCGAAACGCTACTCCGACTTCTCCGCACTCGACTCGGCACTTCGCTCACAAGCAGGGTCCGCACCACCCGTCGCTCTACCCGCGAAGTCTTGGGGCATTGGCGGCTTGCTGGGGCTCGGCAGCGGCACGGCAACGCCTGAAGCGATTGAGAAGCGAAGAGCCGGGCTAGAAGCATACTTGCGCGGAATAGAAACCGCAGAAGACGGGCGATGGCGCATCGCAAAGGCATATCGCGACTTTCTAGAACTAGACGACAAAGAGGGCAAAAGACCAGCAAACTTCCCCGGCTCGCAATTCGGCAAGGACCGCGTGCGCGATAGTTCAGACTGGCTAGATAAACACGCCGACCTCAAGGGGAGTCTGCAAGATGCCCGCCGCTGGCTCACAACCCGCGAACAAGCCACAAACGCAACATCCCAACACGAAGCTGCCGCCAATGCGAAAAAGAGCCTCGTCCGCGCAGGCACATTGATCGCATCGCTAGAAGAAGGTCTCGGCCGTCTGAGCGGCTCATCCGCCGACTCGTGGTCCGGCGAGAAATTAGGCGAGGGAGAAGTCCGACGGCGGCGAGATATGATTTCCTCCCTGCGCAAGGAAAAAGACGGCCTGGAAAACGTGCTCAACAGCATGGCCGTGAAAGCCGCTATGTCCTCCTCCACAACTTCCTCCGCCGCCGTATCCGAATCGCAAAAAGCTTCTCTGTTGAACACATCCTCTTCTAGCAAGCCCTCGTCCCGCCGCGTCCTCGGCGGCGCACCCGTCGAAACCGAGCGAACACGGGAACTCGATAACGAAGGCGTCCTCCAACTGCAGCAGCAAATTATACAAGAACAAGATGAGGACTTGGTGGATTTGACGACGGTGGTGAGACGGATGAGAGAAATGGGCGTCGCGATCAATACGGAGATTGTGGAGCAGAATGCGCTTTTGGGACTGTTTGAGGAGGATGTGGAGCGCGTGGATGGGAAGATCAAAATTGCTAAAAAGAGGATTGCTAAGATACGGTAGAGATACCACAACAGGTACGTGTGAGGAGCAAGGTAAGAAAGAGAGATGAAGTGGTTTGGCTGTGTATTGTGCATTTTTAGAAGCGTGCATGGCGTTTGGATAGGAGTATACGATACCCTGACTTAATGCAGACTTTGATCGCAAGCCACGAGTAGTCCAAGAATGAGTGTTCGCGAAGTTGATGTGCATGCAATGTCTTTATTCATATCGTCGTAGCTGGCAATGTACCCCACAGCAGCACTATGTAGATTTGCCCCCTCTTATGTTGTCAGGCTCTTAACCTTCCCCGTCCACTCTCATCCACCTAAAATCTCTCCCGATGCACGCTCAAAAACGTCAAACTCCACAGCTGCCTAACATTACTCTCCGTACTCGTCACACTCCCAAACGGCACCGCGCTATACTTCCCGCCCGAGTAATCCCAGCTCCACAGCTCCTGGCTCAACTGCGCTTTGTTCGCGTCAATCGTGTCCCACAACTTATTATACGCTGCTAGAACCTTGCCATGTAGTTGGGAATCGGAGCAAAACGCAGGCTTGCCATCCGCCTGACAGCGTCCAAGCTGCATCCCCAACCCTTTACCCATCACAGCCAACTGCCAACTCCACACCACGGTGCCGTGATAATTCGTGTTGGAAAATCCCGCTGCGAAACCAGCGTTGTCGGCGTATGCTGGATTCGCGACGACAAGTCCGACATCCGTGCTCAATCCGGCGGGAAATGGCGCGAGGATGTGGCTCGCGGACTGGTCCAGGAAGGAACTAAGCTGCGTGTCGTTTGTCGTGTTGAGGAAAAAGTGCCGAAACGCGTCGTCTGTGTTCATTACTGGGACCGGGCCGCCGGAGTTGATCGATCCATCGACCGCCAGGCCGTAGAATTTCACGTCAGATGTGATATTCTCTGCGTGAGCGGGCACGTTGAGCCCAGCTGCGGAGACGTAGTTTTGCACCCGTGCTTTAGCATCTGCCTGCCTAACGTTGACTTCGAAAAAGCGCAGTGTTGAGTCTTCCCAGGTCTGTGCGTATGAATCGGCTGTGTTTTTCCAATCTGCATGGTCGGGGAAGAATCCTGCACGGCTCATGGCGGCGATGGCGCGGAGACCGGCTGGCACGAGTGCGGCGTTGACGTTATATGGTGTGCGTCCGCCGCCGAGGCCGTTGTTCGAGTCGCGCCACTCACCGACTTGTTCGCCGTCGCGGAGGTGGATCAGGTTTGCTTGTGTCTGGCTTGCGGCGAAGGGGGCGGCGATGCGCATGATCTTTTCAGCTGTGAATTGTGCTAGTTGGGTATAAGTCAGGCCGTTGTTTTCGACTAAGAAGGTTGCTTTTCTCGCGAAGAAGGCGCCGGAAGACTGCTGTCCGGGTTGCGTGTCAAAGAAGTAGCGCTGAATGGCGATGGGAAGCATGAAATCCGTGTCGATCATTTTGTAGTCGCAGCCCGGCTGGGTTGAATCGATGCCCTTTTTACGATTGAGGTAGGTCGCGTAATCGCCTAAGACTTCCTCGTGGCATACGGTTCCGTCAGTACGGTTGACGCGCTCGAGGACGGCACTGATGACTGCTTCAATGGCAGATTGTGATAGGGTATCCTGCATAAGCATCATGCTGATCATGCTGTCTCGACCGAAATAGGTGAGGAAGCGCCATGTTCCTGCCAAGAGCTTGTTGCTGTATGACAGGAATGAGAGCGAAGTAGTCTGGTCTGGCATCTGTCCAATCAGTGCTGTGGAAGCAGAGTTGAGAACCTCTTGCGGGCTTAATTGATCGAGCTGAGGATAGTTGTAGGACGCCTCGAAGGTATACGAGCCATGTCCAAAGCCGAGCGTCCACGCTGCGTCGCGGTTCACGGTGACCTTTTGCGCGCCGTTCTGAGGCGTGAATCTGATGGTGGAAGTCGTCACGCCATCGAACCAGGTACGGTTGATTGAAGCACTGCCGTCTGCATTCTCCGCAAATCCAAAGCTGTTCTGGAATGACTGGTCGATGTTGCCGCCCTCGATGTAGTCGCGAATGCTGCGGATACTGCCCAGAACTGGCACAGCCAGGATAGCTGAGTCGTTGAAGCTGATGGTACCAGACACGCCAACACGTGGATTAGTACCTCCCGCCTCATAGACTGGAGATAGTGCGTCCGCGTTAGTGGCGCTGCTCACCGCGAGAGTGCCGGGCTGACCACTACCGGGCTCGAACAGGGCTAGGATACCGCTGTTTCCAGCAGGCCATGCTACTATGAGTCGAGGCTTGACGATGTTGAGGTTATCGCCAACTCGAGGGCTAGTCACGATAACGTGTGTGGCCGCATGGCAGTCCGAGTAGAAGTAGTTGGCTTGCGGTCCATCGGGCAGATATAACCATGATGCGGCGCCTGGACAGTCCGGAGATGTGCCTTGAGACTTCGCCGATGTGGCAA
Organism: Setomelanomma holmii; assembly: GCA_010015745.1. Lineage (NCBI taxonomy): Eukaryota > Fungi > Ascomycota > Dothideomycetes > Pleosporales > Phaeosphaeriaceae > Setomelanomma > Setomelanomma holmii. The sequence goes on from ML978173.1 coordinate 333,138, forward strand.
GCAAGACAGTTGCGACCGCTGCGGTCAGTGCCAGAAGGCCCATAATTCCTATGAGGATGATGTTAATTGTTGGTCGCCGTGTGGACTTATGTGCCAGAGAAAAGGTATTCGCGGAGGGGATGATGGGTGAGGAAGAAAGTTTTGAAGCCATTGCGAGCTTGGGCCATATGCCATAAGGAAGTGATTGAAGGGATTGCTCGTTTGCAGGGACAATCAAGACCACTCGTGTGAGAGAGATGCATGGAATAGCACGAACTTACCTTGATAGTCGTGAAATTGTTCGAAACGACAGGCGATCGCGCCGAGGGCTTGCACGCTGAGCGCTCTGGTGATGGGCGCGTGTGGTAGCTCAGCGGTCAGTCGTGAGTGAGGCAGGTGCAGCTGTCAAGGGGGGTGACAGCCTCCGGAGGCCTGGAGAGAATCCAAAAATCGATCTCTTCCGAGGAATGTTAGAACAGCTTCTTCCTTCTTGTATCGCCAAGATCGTTGACTAATGTATTAAACTACAAGAGTCGTGGCACTCTACCGTGGAATGTGGTTGACTTTGCTATACACACGAACTCGTGGATCATTTTGTAACAGGCGGCTCATGACAAAAACGTGCAAACGGTCAGTCTGGGAACTGTGGAGTCCCCAAAATAGCGTGGGTCGTTCCCCACCCTGATATACCACCTTCCTCACCATGACGGCCATGGTGAAAGTGGCCAAACGGCCTAACGCACCCCAACGTCATCTCGGCAATAGCTCTTTCATTTCGCAGTAGGCTGTAAATCGTCTGCCATGCTTTCTCGCGACTGACGGAAGCAAGGTCACGATGGCTAGGCGGGTGTTTTTTGAATCTGGGGTAAAGGCGACATGTGGTTGGTGAGACGAGATCTGATGATCTCCATGCTGCTCGGCGCGCTTAGCCCGATCCATCTCCGATCCGCGCAGGACCCGCCTTGCGCGTCATTGCAGTTGCCTCTTCGAGGACAACGCACAAGAAGAACCGGCACCCTTGGTCTTTATTGCCGTTGGGTCGAGTGGACTAAAACCTGCACCTGGTCCTGTGCCAGGAAGAAACTTGACACCGCTTCGCCGTTGCGCGCATCATAACTCTGCCTCATTCCGCACGTGCAACGAAGATCGTCGAATAGGTTGCTTGGTACAGGTAAAGTGACCCGTGGTCACTTCATTACATCGACTGGAGTAATTCCTAAAGTAGTTTTCTTACACTGGCCTCAGAGTCTAGAGTTACAGACAGCCCGTCTAAACTGAGCATATCAAGACAGCACGGGTACGTACCCGTTCCCTCTTACCTATCGTGGTACCCCCGTATCTCTCCACATTTACCTGCCAAAGTCGGTCCGATAAAGTACCTAAAGCATTTAGGTGATTCACCCGCATTAGTCTATCTGGACGTCATGCGACATACTTGCCTCGACATCGAGGCACTGTGGTACACCATACACCGTTCTCGCAGCGTCTCCCAGAGTCACACGCGCATACTTTCGTTCTCCCTTTCCGATGTCTCATTTACTTCCTGCTACTCGCTGGAGGTCCCATCGCGGATGAAACCCATGAAACTTGCTCGTGGTACACACGTGTCCTACGCCTTGGATTAACATGCCACCAAAAGCTTGATTACGAATTATTTCCTTTTCTGTGATCCATTTCCTCCAAAAGCCGTCCATTTATTGGGTCATTTTGTCCTCGCAGGTCTCATGTTCATCGATGTTTGGTTCCAATTAAAGTGTTACTATGCCTGGCCAATCGGTGCACGTTTCGAAGCACGACACGAAACGGTTAATCTGGGGTAAAATGCGGGGATAGTGCCGGCACATAAGCCTTAAGAGAGGGATTAATCGTATGCTCTAACCTGACTGTAGATGTCTGCTAACATTGTGCGACTATAAGATCGCTGACGCTGGCGTATTGAAGGATCACAGGTATGATGAATATACACATATCAATTGCGCGCACTACTCGCGCTCTTGTATGGCCGTACAATAACTTTCTTTCTGATCGAGTATTGTCAAAATGCTACTCTCAGTCATTCTTTCCGTCTTCGCACTCATCTCCTTCGTCTCAGCACACGGCCGCGTAACAACCATAACCACCTCCTCCGGCACAGTCTACACCGGCTGGGATCCTGAGGTCGCTCTCTCATCCAACCCTTCTCCTTCCCTTGCAGCATGGAAAGCTTCCAATCTCGGAAATATCTACGTCCCTCCCGACCGCTTCAACACCTCGGACATCATATGCCATTTCAACGCCACACCAGGCGTTCTGAACGTCAACACGACAGCCGGGGACACCCTGAAGCTAAAATGGAATGAATGGCCCGTCTCACACGTCGGTCCAGTCATGACATATCTCGCTGCATGTAACGGGAGCTGTGCTTTCGTCAAGAAAGAGAGCTTAGAATGGGTCAAGATCGATGAGCAGGGTTGGTTGAATAGTACAGGCTGGGACACAATCAAACTAGGCGGAACATGGGCGACCAACGTCCTGATCGCAAACAATTTCACCTGGACGGTACAAATACCTGCCGATCTGGTTGCGGGCGATTATGTCCTTAGACACGAGATCATCGCGTTGCATGTTGCCGATAAGCTAGATGGCGCGCAGGTATATCCGCAGTGCGTGAATGTGCGTGTCGCAGGGGAGGAGAGTGGGGATAAAAAGCTGGTTGGAGGTGTGCTGGGGACGAAGTTATATGGCATGCGAGATAATGGGATTTTGGTGGATGTGCATAAGAAGATTGGTGGGTATGATATTCCGGGGCCGAGGGTGTGGAGTGGTGCGATGTCGGTGAGGCAGCCAAATGAGAAGAGGGGGTAAACGCTATCCACGACTCACTTCAGAAGTGTTTTGTGTGGCAGAATTGATCGCCTAGGGTTTTAGACTGAGCGAGACTTGAGTGTTGACACTTTCTTGATGAGCCTCCAGTTCTCCTCCTCCCAGAAGTCGTCTTGCGAGACCTCTTCATCAAGCTTGAATAGCAGTGGCGTGTGTTCCCTCCATTTGTGCGCAGGCTGCGCAGCTCGTGCAGCCTAGAAGAACAGATGCATGGTCAGAAACCTTCGCTTCCGACGGGAGCATGGGCTGACGTGCTCCAGCTGGCTGTACCAGATCAGCCCTCCGCTGGAAGTGTGTTCCTGCCAACGAACTTGCTTGAGTGCAAGGAGAGTTGCTAGAGAGCTGTCTTTGTACCCGATCTTTGCAAGACTCTGTTCAGCTCGCGCAGCATGCAGATGAGTTAATTTTTACTCCATGAAGCAAGAGAAGCCTCGGCATATGCGGATCGTTGTTCTTGATTGCGAAATGGATGAGCCAGTCACTGTTGGAGTGGAAGCCGAGCTCAAAAAGAGCCTTATCAGAGGTTAATATTAGATGGTGGAAATCTTGCGAAACTGATGTAGTGTTTGCCTCTCGTGCACGGCTCTCGCGGTCCGAAAAAGGTGCGTCAGACGAATAGTGCTTCGTCTGTTTATGCAGATGTGATAGATCGCAAGGATGGAGAGTCCGTTATTGTGTTCATGTAGGCTTTTGTGATGATTCTTGATGCCGATAGACAACGAGTTGCTAAGGCGGGACGGGTCTGACGCGTCTACAAATTGCGCCGCGGCAACTCGCGCAAGCTTCGCGCTTGCTGTCCGATTTTCGCCCAATAACGTGCTTCAACAACCAGGCAACAGCAGACTTCGACCACCTTCATCCGGCTCTAGACAATCTATCGTTATGTGAAGCTCGAAGCGACGTGTTGCTGCCTGTGCAGCCATGGGCCTGGTCTGATCGTGAATCGACGCGAAATCTTCGCGTAGTCATGTGCCATCTTGGCGTAGGACGACTAATGTAATAAAGCGCGACCACACTCCAGGATTGATCTCATCTTCCTCTGAGTCTTGTCTGCTCCCTTCGAGCCTGACCGTCGTATTTCCGTCGTTAGTCGAGCATCATGGCCGACTTGCCAAAGGAGATTTACTTGGAGATCTTCTCACACCTCCCACAGCGACCTCTTCGTGTGGTATCGCAGACATGTCGCACTTTTGCCAACCTTGCGAAGTCGCTCATGTTCGAAACGCTCGTCTTCCACGGTGACGCTCAGAAGGGCAGCTACCACGTGGAGGATGGTGCTCTGAATGTTTGGTACCCTGGACGCTCAAAGACGGTGGAGTTGGCTTCACTGAGTACTTCCATCGACGAGGTGATTGCGCTAGATATTGCGCGATACACCAGATGCCTCAAATTTGGCCCGAGGATTTACGTGGAAGGTAATGGGCCGTTTTTGACTGATTGACCAGGATGGATGACGTTTGACTCCAGGCTTCTGGCATCGATACCGCCAATGGGTGGAAAACCAAATCCACCAAGAGATCGACATCCATAACTTTGATGATGAGGAAGATTTTGAGGATGACGAAGAGTTTGGCTACGCTGGCGATCGGCGCATAGATGCGGAACGCAGGGCAAGAGCCGGCCAAGAGCGCACCGTGGTTGAAGCAGCAGAGAGGATTTGGGCCGACAAACTTGCAGCCCAGTGCTCAAATGCCGATGCCAATCTTGCTGCTCTCACCAGACTGTTCCGACACATGCCAAGATTGGAAAGAATCGAGATCACCAAATGGAGCTGTGATCTTGCAGACTTTGGCTTTGAGAATGGATATGAGTACGTTTGCACGACTTCAGGTCCTGGAGTATGCTAAAAGCGCCTAGCTCTGAAGTTGGCGAGCAATTCGCCAGCTGCAAAACTACATGGACACATCTTGAGCTGCTTAGTGGTTCGCTCGATGCGTCGCATGCTCACATCAAGCACCTGACGCTACCGGCGATCGACCCGCTATCGTTGACAACAAATAGCTCGCTTGAGGCCTTGTTTGCGAGACTTATAACGCTTTCTTTCAATATAGAGGATATCTTGTTCTTGACTAGGACTTCCAGCACACGTGCGACCGCCCTCATCAAGCTCATTCAGCGCGCATCGCATACTCTGCAAACGATCGACTTCAGAAACAATACCACATCCCATCCACAACTACCAGAAACAGACGAGCACTTCCTCGAGCAGCTATTCCAGGCCGCGGACGCAGACGCACAAGAACAAGCCACGCCATTGGTCTTCCCCCAACTGAAGAGGCTTAGGCTTCGAAGCATCATTCTCAACACACCATCGCTAATTGACTTTCTGTCTGAGCAGCCTGTTTTGGAGTCTGTGAAATTTGAATACGTGTATCTGGCGACGACCGGCTACAAGTGGGGCGACGTTGCCAAAGCTCTACCACCGACCTGTCGAAAGTTTTACGTCAACTATTGCGGTCATGAGCTGTACAGGCCAGACTCTCCCATCGCGTACAACCATATAATCGAGTTTAAGCCATATCAAGAACCCCTTCCAATATCCACAAGCTGGCAGACAAACGATGCCATATTGGAGGAGAGGTGGAACGACATCTCCCGCCAGGAAGCACTGGTGTGGCCTCTTCCTCCTGGCTCATTTAGACAGAATGAGCAGAGCAAAAGCAAGGAAGAATGGATCAAGGAGCAACGCAACTTAACATGGAGAGAAGCCGAGTTCGAGCGGATCTGAATTAGCGAGCACAATTGGCACTGATAACTAGCGAATCTCGTATTGCTGAATACCTTTCGTGCGTCGTCCATGACTATCGAACCACACAGACTTTAGAATCTCCAAGATGCTGAGAATGACCACTGCTCCCGAGTTCCGCGCCGCAAGATCTTGTCCGTACTGACCTCTCCTCAGTTGATGATTTTGGTGCTCATCCCAATACCACCCTAAGAACCATCGTGTCTTCGATGCCTCTCCTCAACCTCACCAAAGCCTTGCGTACCTAATTGTGCATAGTTCAGGCCAAAGATGGACTCCGATATCTCGACGGGGCTTTTGCTTGGGTGGGGTTGGGGCAGCAGTCCGTCACGCTCACGAATCGCGTTCGTGAGTATTCAATGGATCTCGCTGCCGTCAATGGCAAAATCGGGAGCGGTACGGAAGATATCTTTCAAGCGCAAGTAGTCAGTATTGTTCTTGCTCACAACTGCGGATTAGCGTTACTTACACTTCCTAACTGGAGATACTGCAAGGCCGCCGCGCCAAACCCCATCACAGCAACTTCGACCTTTCCAGTCGATCATTTCCAACAATCATGACTTCCTAGAAATGAAAGCCATATATGAGGACCGAGAAAAAGGCGGTTTGGTCAAACGCTGTGGTAGCGTGCTAAGATACGTAGACTATCCGCCCAAAGCAAGCTCGCCGATGCATCGAACCATCAGTTGCGACTACCGCATCGTACCTCGGGCAAGATGGATTGCCTTCTGGGCTCTGGGGAGTTGTAAAGTCTGAGGACGGGAACTGCGGTGGTGCAGAGGGGTACGATAGACTAGTGGATCAATCGCGGCGAGACGTGGGCGAGGATGTCGTATGTTCTGCTTGATGCTATACCTATTACATGCGATGGGAAGGAACTTGTGGAGGATCTTGGCGGAATGCAGAACGTCGCGTCATCTGGCTAGTTTGTCGAGCGAGCGAAGCCGTCGATCAATTTAGAACAGTGTTTCGCTTGTGGAACATTGTGGCCTAGAGGGCTTCGCATTCACATGGGAGTGTGAGTGGACCAAGAAGCCTCGTGCACGAAGCCCCTCAACTGTGTCCAATCGGCGATGCAAATCTGCGGTACATGATGTACATATATTTTGGACTGCGTAGTCATTTCGCACTTCAGCGCTTCGCGATTGTGCAATACTTGATATTCTATTAATCGATGATGTCGTGTCACCCCCGAAACAAGATCGCACAACCACCCATGGATATCGACTCCCGATTTTTAGACTACGCCGGCGGTGTAATCGTCCACGGGAACTCCGCAGCCGACGAGAATGTCTTTCAAAGGGTCAAGGCAGCTCCTGACACTGTCTAGCGTATGTTTAACATTTCGCTGCGTCTCGCTCATCACTAGGTCATCAGTGTTCGACCGATTCAAATCATTCGCCACGATCTGGAAGACGTTTCTGATCTAGGGCACCAACTCTTGCTTCAGACTTTCCTCCGCTTGTTCGCAAGCTTTCTTTAGGCGATGATAGATGCTCATGAAAGGATTGTCGTCTCCTGGGGTGGTGACGGCTTCCTTGAACATCCGTGCCCGACGCTGGGATTTGGACTCCTTTCGAGCAGGAGTTTGCTTCGCTCCTACCGCATGCTCGTAAACACGCCTCATGGCAGTGTTGAAGTAGTGAGAACTGTTGTCAGCGCAACAATGTTCGCGTTGGTAGCTGGAATTCGTTAGCCGGGAAGGTAAGGTCAGATCTTGGGTTGTATACATGAAGAAGGTGCACACATCTTCCGCGTGCTTTGAGATGCAGTTCCTCATCGTTGCCTTGTGTATGTCTAGAGTTTGTAGAAGTACTACATGGCTCGGGAGCATGGGTACGGTCGAATTTGCTAATCGCGGGTCAGCGGTGATCGCAATGTGCATGGTTTCCTCTAGGGACGAATACCTCTGACGCGGGACTTCATGCAGTCCATTACAGAATGCATCTCCCTTAGGGCTATCGGAAGGTCTTGGTTTGTGCTCGCAGCAATGGAATTGAAGGTGGGTAACAAAGCTTCCCCAACAGCTTCAAGCAAGGTACAGTTCCAGCTTGTCTGTAGTTGAGATCGTGTCGCATGATTACTTAACGCAGATATAAGTAAGATTTCTCGATAGCGAACAATAGATCAGGGCTATACCGTAGTTCGAAAGAAATGCCCGATACGAGTTGTGGTTCCATGCAGCCCAGTTATCGCAGTGAAATCTCGCATTGACCAGAAAATCCGGCATGAATTGCTTTGCACTGCTTGTCAGCCTTGCTAGATGTCTGGCGTGCATAATTTTACCAATTTTAAGAAGAAGGTTTTCCGCAATATGCCGATGGAACAAGTTCTGAATGTGGCCTCCGATGTGCATTAGGCATTCCTGATGTCTACTTTTAGTAAAAGTATCAGACTGAGTTTCGTATTCTCACCTCGACATGCATGTCAAATCCTCCAGGGACAAGGGACGTGCTTTTGCTAGGGCATTGCAGAGTCGCCGACTCCAGGCTCTCGAGAAGGCTTGGTATCGTCTGTGTAATGTATCTTGTCAGATCTCGCTCATCAGGGCACTCTCGGAAGATGATTCGGCCCTGTCGAGCTCCACAGCAATGTCTTCCTCCTCGTCCAGCAAGAAATTCATTTCCTCTGATTCGGAAGACAATTGGCCAGCATGGTCATTGAATTCTGCAGTCTATACGATTAAGTCATAATGCTATTCGTCTCGAGAAGAGAAGTGAGCTTACCTCAGACCTCGTGGTTACCAGGAGCATCTTGTGATTAGGTCTAGCTCTCGTCTTGACGTTGAGCAAATGCCTTCGGATCCCGATTGAGGACAGAATACGGTCGGTTTGATTGACGATGATCGTGACAGGGCATCTTGGCAGATATTGCTCGGTCCTATCGCGGTTCAACTGATTGATGTCGTTCAGGCCCGCTATTTGTCAACAAAGGAGGATAATCAAAGTGAACCTCGGCGAACCTGGAGTATCCGCAATCCTGGTGTTATGTTTCGTGATCGGAAAAGGTCCCCCGATCCTAGATATGTTAGTCACCGTGTTATACTCTACAAACAGGCACATACCTCACGAGTTCTACGAAAGGCCACGGGTTATGGTCAATCAAGCTATTCCCATTTCCCTTTCCGTAGGTGAATGGGACAATCTTCTCCCAAAGTTCATTGCAGGTGCGCACATTGACGCTCGTCATAGCAGCATGTTCGGCCTTTTCGTACTGCTCAAGTGCCCAGGCAAGAACATCAGCGTAAAGATCTCTCCGACTCGGCGATTTATCATTCTGTCTGATCCCGTCCATCAAACAGCTTTTGTCTTGAAATTGCAAGACTTGGCCATCATATAATGGGCAACCTGCGGGAAAGAGAGCTGCAAAAAGTTCTTGGGTGGTCGAGAGCTTCTGATCAACCTCGACAGACTCATTCGCTCCCTCCGGCCGAGTAACGCCGTTCATCAGATGTCTAAAACAATACGTGATCGTCTCTTTGACTCTTGACCATGGGAAGAGACGTACGGTGGCTGAGTATCTGAAGTCATCGTCTGCATAGTATTCATACTCAAACACCACTCGCGTGACGCTTTCACTGCTGCTAGCCTGGAATGGTTAGCAGATCACACTTACTTCCTTCACAACATCTTTGTCATCCAAGAGAGCTGTAATGAGATTTGACTTTCCATGTCCAATATCGCCCATGACAACAACGCGCACCGGTTCACTTCGCCACGGGATGTGTGCTCGTCTCAGTGCTGCCGCTAAGGTGTGAGATAACCTTACCCCACAGGAGGGGTCAGTCAACGCATCACTTGATACCTTGACTATGGTCCTCGATTCGCGCTCGACCATTTCGAAAGCGCCATGGAACATGGCAATGTCGTTCGAGATGTGGTCTGTCGTCGACAAATGCTGTATCCGCTGACGTGGTGATGCAGTGTACATCGACACACAGTCCTTGTAGTCTGGTGGCAAGGCACAAAGTGCAGACGGCTCCACGAACTCATCTTGCCAGCCGGATGTTTGTGATGATGGAGTGCTCAGCCCACGATAACTGCTACCGCTCCACCTCCTGTCGCGACTCGTCGATCGAGACGACGGCTCCTGGAAAGTCCTACGTCGGAAAGTGGGTGCGCGAGATCGGCTCTGATGGGGGTGGGATCTAAAAAACGGGGACTGTGCTGGTTCCTGGCCCCCATCGTCAACATTTGGGTCGGAGTCATCACGTAGCCGTTTGATGTTTGCGCTGGCTGGATGTTGACGCCTAGTACGAGATCGCTGATGGACTTCAGAAGGTCTGTAGCTATCTAAGAGTCGGTAGCTATGGCGTGAGTGATAGGATCTTGTTGGGGATTGCTGTCCAACTCGGCGATTCATATTGGCATGGGGACCATCAGTAACCGCCCGGTTTTGGACTGAATAGACGTGAGATTGCGACCTGGGTTGGACAACGTGCGGACGAGTGGTCTCGAGTGACAATGGTCGAGGATTTACTATACGAGACAACAGAACAAGACACAAGTAACAAGAATGAGTAGGTCAAAGGCCTGACAGTCGCGGCAGGTTGATAGGTTTTATCAATGCGGCATGCCAGGCACGACCAGCAGTGATTGACTGGTGGCGCGGGTCGACCACCGTTGCGCACGATGCGGATACGTTGCTTTTGCTGGAGGCTTGTTTGTCGCCTGCCCAACTTTCGTGCATGATGCGCTGCCTACTGGCAGCGGACACATTTGACATGCATGGCGGCAGATCTCGTATCCCAACCACCCGCGACCACCATAGGCATTTTGAGATCTTGCCACATGAATCCGCATGCAGGTTCAAGGGAACGTACTGCTATCGGCTGCAGACAAAGGAATGCGACAAGGGTTGTTTGGATGCGAGAGATCGTCGCGTACAATCGCTGGCAGTATCGTCGCTTCAAAGATCTGTGAATGCTATTGCGCCTATCATCAATCTGAAGTCAAGGACTTCTGGCTGCTAGTTATCGAAGGGGTACCATCTGCTGGTACCCCTTGAATCCTTCTATGATTCTGCTCTTTTGTCCTGCCCAGCGCCTGAGCCTATGGTTCCATTGTAACGGTTGTAGTTCCGTGATGTAGGCTTGCCAGGATATGCAGGGGCGGTTACACAGCATACCACCCTTTCCTCATGTCGTGTCATCCAATCACGAACAACTTCATCGGCAAAGACTGGCCCGATTCAGAATCTTGTGTCTTGTGTCGCAACAACGACGGTCAATCTTAGCCAAAGGTCCTGGGAGCTTGGATGTGCTCTGTTATGGGCACAGTCTGTGCAGGTGCGGGGGTTGGGAGGGTTGCTGCCGTGGGGTCGCAGCAGATATCATGCCTGCAGCAGCGCGACTGGAATAGCACAGAAGGAGACATTGCAGCCATGTTGCAGCTACCACCATTCCGAGTTGTGCAGGAGTGAGTTCCGATTACGTCTGTTCAGAAGTGAGCTGCTGGAGGACGAGGACGTGGAGCAAGTACCTGCTGCTGCCGCTAAAATCGCTTAGTGCCTGGGCGTCACGTTGCCTTCAAGAATTTTCGTATCTCGAGAGGCGACGTTGTCAAAGTGCGGTTGTCTCGACACCCTGCTGGTCGCAGTCCGACCAATCAGAACTGCGTTGTCGAGCCATCAAGGTACATCGATGCCGGGCTCACTCGAATTCCAGCGCGGGACATAAGCCGATTCTGATGCCAATCAAAAAGGATTCATACCGCTCAAACCCCAGAACTCGCTCTGACGCTATAAAGATCATCTCCACCCATCCCAACCCTCCCACTTTCCCACCCTTCACACCTCAGTACCGTCCCCCATCCGCCCTCCCCATACTCCCCGGCCCTCTCTCCGTCTTGCTAATAATATACCACGCATGAATGACTCCCGGGATCCATCCAAGACAGCAGAGAAGGATGTTGATGAGCAGATCTGCGCTGCAGCCGCGGCGCATGGCGACAGGCAGGAAGGGGAGCCATATTGCGAGGAAGTAGAGGAGGATTGTGCCCTGGAATGGAGTTAGTCGTGGGTATAGAGGAATGACTGGGGGACGTACGGTGCTTGATGGCATTGTGTTGATTGTTGGTTTTATGGTGTAGAGTTGTTTTTGGTTTTGTGGTGCAAGGTTGTTTGTTGGGTATTGTCGGGAGTGCGTTGAAGTGTATCGCGATATCGCGGACTTGATTCGCGAGATGTATTTTTTATGATGGATGGAATATCGCAGCGAACCCCTTGATGTATATAACCCCCGTTCACCTTCAATCATACTGGAGGGTGACGTCGTTCGAGAATAAGCTCTTGGTTCCGGCCCAATTCCGGCGCACCTCATTCGCAAACTCGCACCACGACGCCGTGACATCCGTCTGCCGAGCTGTCAAACCCAAGAAAAGACCGTGGTTCTCGACCCTCTTGTGCAGGTGTGTGGCGCATGGCCATACGCAATTTGCACCTGTGGCGCAGTTATGACGATGCACGTTGCGATTGAGGCTGAGCGTGGTGTTGCGTGCGGCTCTTCGGCAGGGCGGAGCGTGCCGAATTATCCGAATCGTGAGCCCTGTGCAGTCTCACAGAACGCTTGTGCTGGATTGTGACTGGCCACTGGGATACGGCGGGTGGGTGAGGCAGCATTTCTAGACGTGTTCTTTCCTCTCACAGTTGAACGCAAATTGCACCTGGGCCCAAACTTACAGCGTGCAAGTCTCGACTTCAGCATGTATCCGCCACAATCGTGTAGACATGTCAAGGAAACCATTTCAATTCTGCTCTGCAATCAAGATGGAGGGCATGTGCTCCAAATCGCTGCTTCCCTTCGATACTCGAGTCTGAGCGTCGATCACGAAAGACGTGCCAAGCTTCGGATGAGTCGAGACACGGACGTGAATGTTTAGGTATACCCCGATCAGGTCGCAACTCTCCATTCTGGGCTGGCAAATAAACAGCCAACCATGAAAGATGGGATAAAATAAGCCAAATGCCAGGGCTCCAATACGAGTTTGACATCGTGTTACGAAAGACAAGAGTTAAAGCTGGGGGGGAGGGGGGGGGGGGGCAAAATACCACATGAGCAAAATCGTGCGCTGGTCGATGGTAGCCAGGATGGTACAATCGAGAGATATATGTGTGTCATGGAGAGGAAGACGTATAGAGAGGCGTTGAGGTGTTATGGAGGTCGAAGTTTGGAGGTCGCGAGGTATACGGTCGAGGTGACGGTGGAAGGTGGTCGAAGCGTAGACAATTAGGTTTTCCGGCAAGGAGGGAAAGCTGCGACACATGCTTGGTTCGTAGATAAAGGCGTCGAGGTCGGTTCGTGCGCGAAACGGCTCGAGATGCCATTGGTAGGTAGCCAGCTAGATGTCCTTGAGGGGCCGTGGATGGCGGGCGCATACGGAACGAGGAGTTGACACACTCCACGAGATACGATGACGTTGCATCAGGTACATAGCAGCTGTGTGAGGATTTTCAGCGTCCTTTCGAAGGTAGGGAATGTACGAGACGTTCGAAGCGTTTCGATTCACAGAGGGAAGTCCGCACTCGGTCGGACTGTCGCCTAGTGCACGTGATTCGTCATGCATTCAAGGACAATTGTCGGTTGCCCGTTTCTTCCAACGGGGAGTACCTCGACATGTTAATATAGTGGCTTCTCTTGCCGTTCAAGAGCAATCTGTCGTGTTTGAGGATTTCAAACGAGCGAGAACCGTTGTAGCTTGACACCTCGAGCTCTCAAAGCGTCCGGGAGCATTCGTGGATCAGTGTACATTACTTCGCCAGTCGCCTTATTCCTGAATGCATCGACCTGCTTCGTCTGCCACCAGCGATCTGGCACTATGCATTCCTCCCAGTCCGGTGGGAGCGGTCCCAATCTTGGGTCTTTGAGAGACTCCTCTCCTGTTGAAGAGCCGACAAAAGTCTGTTGAAAATTGCCGTTGCGGTCGAACCCGAGCACTATTTTGCACTCTTGAGGCAGAGGCCCAAGAAATGCTTCGCCGTCCATCATTCCATGGATATAGGCGCATCCAACAAAAAGATAGTGATCGTCAGCTTGCTTTCGCAGAACAACAGGCAACGGACATCCGAGTAGTACCGAGACTAGATCACCGGGTCTGACTTCTTGTATACATATCCCAAAGTAGCCATTGGAAGTTTTGAACAATGTGCTACCTGTCGCGATACCACTTACGTGAATGTTACGACCCGAAAGTGTGCGTTCATTGTCCTAAAACGACAGGAAAGGGCCCTCAGCTTCCGATAGACTCACTCTACAAGTGGGCGAGTTCGAATATCTATCGGAAAACCATCCAGTATTGATCGTCCAAGCGCATGCTTCGGCCAGCGTCTCTCCTGTCGGGTAAACACGGAGGCTTGAACTTCTCTGACACCAGAGCTGCTGAATGGTCTCAATGATTTCAATCTCGTCCTTTGGCAAAGGACTAGAACACATATTTACGAGATCCTTGGAAAGTCCAGTAGCCACCAGAACCCTTGGGTCAGCAAAATGAACTTCAGCCGCAGAATGACCACCACAGAACCATCCCTCCCAGCCGAGACCTGGACTCGCGACGGACCAGTCAGGGAGCCAAGAGGGACCAGCTAGAATCAGAATAGCTAGAATTCCATTGGCTTCGACATAAGATACAAAGGCGGTACGGAAAACTTCATCTATCGATTCGGTGTACGAAGGTTGGATTTTTAGAGAAAACGCTGGAGGCAACAGTGCCAGGATACCGAAAGTCCTATCGCGCGGATCACTACACTCCGCAGATCGTGCGAGCTTAAGAAAGCTTAACGGGTTTGAAGAGCGATACTGCCTGGCGAGACGGTTCAGATGACGGCAGACATAGACCAGGTCCGGCGAGCCAGTTGGAAATTCCATCTGGGATATTGTCAAGATCGCATGTCGTAAGTGTGACCATCTTATCGTGTCATCACCGCAGCATACTACAGAGGAAGAGGCTGCAAGCTGGACCTCCTGAATTATCCACAGACGGTGAAACCACGAGCGACGGAGCAATTGGTAGACGGTGCTCCATGCTTCGGGTGCAGCGTCGATACTGGCGGCATCCAATGATCTGTAAAGCCCTTTATTTGTACACTCTGGCGCAGGCAACAAGAACATGTCTTTACTACATATAGTTTGCAGTACCACGTGGTCGAGTAAGGTCAGGGCTGTTCTCGAGTTCGAAGATGCCGGGCCCAGCCAAACAAGAACGCGTTGGGCAGACTTGAAAATATCCCCCATACGTTGCACTTGATGACTTCGTTCAATTGGTTCACTTTAGTTGATGCAAATGGCGTCTATCCATAGCGTTCGTGGGGTGTCTGTCGTGCGTAGGTGTTTCAGCGCTTCAAGAAGATTTGTCTGCAAATCCAGTTCCTCGCTCTTTCTCAACGGCTGAAGCTCGCTGCTTGTGCTTGATGGAGAAATCACATGGATGACTGGTTGTTGAACCTCCACAATACCCCAGGTATAACTTAGAGCTTCATACTGTAGTTGCGATGTATGTGTTTGTTGTGGATCTGGATGGTTCCAGGATGTACGTCTCTGCCGTCTGTCCCAGAAAATCACGCGGTCTTCTTCAGTCTCATAGGCTCGCCATCCATCTGGCAAACTTGCTCTGATAGCCTCCAGGCGGTTCATTGGGTCCTCTCTTCTTGGCGGTACGACGAGTGGTACTGTATTCATCGATATGCTGACTGTGTCATCGAAAGCGCCAGGATGAAGCTCGAGAAGCCTAATCTCTCCTGCAGCAACGTCCAGCAACGAGTATTGATATTTCGGCATGTTTGAGTATTTCCAAAGGCCGATGTCTGGCTGGGCATGCTTGGGAAGGAGAAGATGAGGTAGATTTCGCCGGTCGGTCCTTAATTAGGCTGATAATTCTCTCACATTCCTCAGCGTTCGACTAACGTGGGAGGGAACGAGATGATCTGCCACCGGGGGTGGGTCAGGAGAAGACGGTTAAGATGTCCAAGCTGGCCGTTGGGTGTCTTCGGTTCGAGTGGGAAGAGAAGGTGCTGTCGGAAGAGTCGAAGCATGAGCGGGGGTAGCTGACGGGCATCAGGCTGAAGATAAGCTCTGCACATCAGCCTTGCCAATTGTGAATGTGTCAGGTGCGACAGCGCTACATCATTTCAACAAGCCATGTCAATCACTAATGTTATTGGGAGATGGTCAGGCTGGTGATTTTGCCGTAAATGTCCATGCTCGATTGGAGGAGCCAACCACATACTGGCAAACTATATGGAATAGTACATTGGAGATTCTCGAAGTGTGCTCATGCAGGTCAGCCGCTGTGCCACAGGGTTGCCCCTCCTCACAACGGTTCGATCCTGCCTGCGCAACCCCACACTCCCGCCAGACTCGACCCCACAGTCGCACCAAACGCTGTGCTGAGCTGATGTTCCGTCGCATAGCTGCTGACGTCCATGGCAACTTGAGCTCTCGAAGTCTGGTTAACAGGCGCGGTCCGCGTCCACATGCACCGCCGATCACAACAGACCCCGCAGTCCACGCGAAGAACGAAAAGGCCCACAACGCGACTCAGCCGGTCGAATTGCGAGACGCCGCGTACTCATGCGTCCGCTCTTTTGCTCTCGTCACATCTTCTGAGAGGCCCAGCTGGCGGCCATGCTGCGAGGCGCTGCTCGCTAAGGAGCTAGCGAGAGTCGCACTCTGTTTTCTGACGCGTGACGTGTTGTTTGACGTGTCGATAGGGCAACGACTGCTGCTGCTCTCCAACGCCGCCACGGCTACAATGAGTAGTAAAAGCAGCAATCGGCGAATGATGAGCCGAACTGGAGGGTTCTGAACATGATTGCACAAAAAACGGGCAGCCGAGGGTCGGCGTGACGCAGGCTGGGGTGTGGTGGTTGTGAGGAGCGAAACGGGCCGCAGCACGCTAGGAGCCAACCATGTGGATGTTGCTGCGACGCACTGACCATGCAAACAAATCAAGCCTACCCACGCGAAAACTCCAGCCGGCCGGTTGACGACATACTGGAGCCCTTCAGACGACTCTTCCAACATCAATTATCCGTCAGTTACTCATTCCTCACGCCAAAGAACAATATACCACTACACAGCCCCTGTACGCGACTCCCAAGCTCATTCACCCCGACAACGGACCGCCCATGCTTTTCCGCCGACGTCAGACGAAACCTTGTCAGGCCACCGAACACTGCCACTCCCCATAGAGAAGCCCCTTCACTTCTGGTCAGCCCTCAAGACGCCTGCCATAACGCCCACACTCGCCCTCACGGGCACGCACAGCCATGGACGGCGCTCCTCCTCCACCGCCGCCTCCGCATGGCGCCAATCCCAAGACAACAGGAGGTAGCCATGCTCCCGGAGGCAGCGGCGGTCTGCCTCCGGGGAACTACGACATCTTCATCATACCGCCGCATGCCTCTGGCGGTGGTTTCGTGTACCTGCCTAGTATGGGGGTGCAGCGGAACAGCTTCCTGGCTGGAGTGGCCAGCACGATAGCGAGCATAGCAGTGTGGAAGATCATAGAGCCACAAGTCAAACAATACTTCCTCTTGGTCAGCCAAACAGTCTCATCTGGTGGAAACGGTGTCATACTACTGGTTGTGTTGGTGGGAGTAGCAGGATGGGCATTCGGTCAGACACAAGGTGGAGGTCGCTTCAGCGGCGGTGGGCCTGGTCCTGGGTCACAAGGAGGTGCTGGGGCCGGTGCGGGAACTTCAGGAGCTGGCGCAAGCTACCAACGTGCGCCTCCACCACCGCCGCCGAACGGTACCTTCCCTGGCGCTGGCGCACCGCCCCCTCAGGGTGCCCATGGTGGATGGGGAGGCTATCAACAGTACGGCGCCTCTTCCCCGCCCCCGCAAGATGAAGACACATCGTGGAAGGAAGAGGAAGAGCGCGAAGAGGAGGAGCGAAAACGAGCCGAGGAGCAGGCGAAGAAGGAGCAAGAAAAGAAGCGACAAGAGGAAGAGAAGCGGCAGCGAGACGAAGAGGAGCGCAAGAAGGCTGAAGCAGAAAGAAAGAAGCGTGAGGAGGAGCAACGACGGAGCGAAGAGGAACGTAAACGAGCCGAACAGGCCAAACGACACGCAGAGGAGGAGCATCGACGAAGTGAAGAGGAACGAAAAAGAGCCGACGAGGCCAAACGACAAGCAGAGGAGGAGCGACGGCGTGCCGAAGAAGCTAAGAAGAAGCGAGAGGAGGAAGAGAGACGGCGGGCTGAGGAAGAAAGGAAAAGACGCGACGAGGAAGAACGCAAGCGTGCCTGGGAGGAGCTCAAGCGGGCTGAAGAGGCACGGCAACAGCGTGAAGCTGAGGAGAAGCAGCGCGAAGAGGAGGCCAAACAAGCTCGCGCCAAGGCTGAGAAGGAGAAGTGGGAGAAGATGCGCCAACGAGAGCGAGAACAACGTGAACGGGAGGCACGAGAACGTCTCGCCAAAGAACGGGCACGAAAGCAACAAGAAGCCCGCGAGAAAGAGGAGGCTGAACGTGAGAGGCGTGAGGCTGAAGCTCGGGCTCAGATCGAAAAAGAGATTCGAGAGAAGCTCGAAGCCGAACAACAGGCAAAGGCTGCAGAAGAAGCTGCACAGAAAGCAGAGCAAGAGAAGATTGTTGCCGCCGCTGCAGCAGCCAAAGCAAAGGCAGAGGCGGAGGCTGCTGCCGCGAAGGCCAAAGCTGATGCAGAACGATCCGAACGCCTCAAGGCTGCTCGAGAGCGAGCTCAGAGAGAGCGCGAAGCCCGTCTCAAGACCGAAGCCGAGAAGATCAAGGCAGAGGCCGCTGCCGTTGTTCCAGAGCTGGGAGCTGGTCGACGGTCGACAACGTACGGTGGCGTCGGCGGTGGTGAGCGACTGGACCCATATGCTGGTGCTAGAAGCCCGCCCGCTCCATCAGTCACCTCGACGCACTCTTCTCCCATCAAAGCCACCGTCACCTCGAAAAAGCCATACGAACGCCCCTCTGCAAAGTCCTACGTTGCCTCTGAGGACGCACAAAGCTTTGCACAACGATCGACCGCCACTCGCTCTCACGTCTCCTCCCAATACTCTGAATCTTCCTACGCGCCATCACAATCAACCTCCCGTACAACTCCACCGGCCTCACAACGCGGTCCATACTCGACCACCGATCCAAACAAGATCGTCATCAAGGCGGTATATCTCTTCAACGACCTCTTCCCCAAGCCTGTCGCACAACTTGTCGCCAACGTCGGCAAGGTCACTGATGGTCTGATCCTCAAAATCCAGACCGAAGGTCTCTTCATCGACGACGACGTCCGCAGCATCCCACAGCGCGAATGGGATGTCAAGGCCTGGACGTTGAAAATGGTCGAGGTAAGTGTCCACCCTTCTATTCCCCCTCTGTCACACGTACTTACTAATGTACTTCAGACTGGCACACAACCCTCCAAACACCTGCACATCCTTCGCGCCTCGATCCGCGACACAGATGGCAAGCGCTACGTCTTCCTCGTCGACGAGTCTGAGAGCTGGAAACTGGCGATTGGACTGCAGAGGCTGCGCAAGGGAAGTCAGGTGCGGAGTATGCAGAATAGCCAGATGGCGCCGAATGAGGTTGCGAGGATCCTGAATTCGATTCCGCCGATTGCGCTTTGAGCGGTTTTGAACGCAACGAAAAGAAGAAGAATGAGGAGAGGAAGGGTGGTGGTGTTCGAGTCAAGAGGTGGATGTTGTGCTTGGGATTGTGGTTGTGGTTGTGGTTTCAGTCCCGAAATGCGAGCCGAGCATTCCACGACGACGGTGGTGCGACACTGCGACATTGTGAAAAAGCAAAACCCATCATTTGGTGCGAAGCGAAGCGAAGCGATATCATTCCGAGAAACTTGAGATATACCCTCTATTTTTAGAACACATAGCATCAGCGATGGAGTCTTGTTCTGATCGTTCGTTTGAAGGTTCCTTTTTGTATATGGTGGGGAAGTATTGTAGATACTCGGTGGTTGGAGTGTTGCTTGATAAACGAAGGGCAAGGGGATGGGCGTATATATGTGTAGAAGAATGAGATGATGTCACATTGAACACTCCATATTCTGTAATGGTCTGTAATTCTTATTCACCACGAAGTATCACCGTATTCCCATTCTCACATGTCGAATCAATCGCGAACCCCATTCTCTCTCAAACTTCATCTCTCCACTCGTTATTTTAATGGCACTCAGTAATCCTCGGTCGAGGTTCGCTAGAAGACCTGTCGTGTCTCGTCGCGCCTTTTGATCATTCGTCATTCAGTCCATGTACTGGCACCAAACTAGTCCTTCGTAACAACCTTGATACTCCCATACACCTCAACATTGCTACAGGCCGGTTGGAGAGGCTGCAAGTCCCAACCTGTGTTGCACTCGTCGCTGTGGCTGACATGCACTAGTCAACTCGTCAGGAACAAGGTTATGATCATGATCATCATCGCACTGAGTGCAGTAGTAATTCTTAATGATGTGCGAATGGGAAGTACTTACGAGCATTGTACTTCAATCCATCGTCATGCTTAGTGACGCTGAGAGCTTGCGCGCCCACGAGGCCGTAGCATGTATTTGGCGCGAGCTTGAGGTCGTACCAAAGGCCCTCGCACTCAGCGCCGGAGTACAGGCGGACGGTGACAATGGGAAGGAACGCAGTGGCTGTGCTGGGGGTCGTGGGGTGAGGCAGGGCCGCGGCGATGGCGGTACTGATGAAGGCTAGGAGGGCGAGGATAGTGGGGACCATGGTTGATGCTGTGTGTGGTATTGGATTAGGTGGGGCGGCGATATGTAGTTTCATGTATAGCTTCGTGGGGTTGACGGGGTGGAGTTGAGGTGACAGGAGCAGTTATATTTTGGGCAGAGAGGATGAAGGGTACTGAGTGGGCGATGGTCCATTTATAGTGGGTGCAGAAGCGTGGCGAAGATCTTAATAGAGGTGAGAGCGCAGCGAGCGTGTGCAGGTGAGGGTGAAAAAAGGTGTGATCGCGATGTGCAGAGGGCGGTCAGACGCGCAAAGTGAGTGCTATTGTTCATGGTTTATCACATGTGCATACATGCTGCGACGATGAGGTTGGTCGTGGGATGGGTATATCATTATCCAGATTCGAGGCCGTCTACTCGTGCTCCTGCTCGTGTACTGGCTTCGCACCTAGAGCTTGTTAGTCCTTTATCCAACGATCAGAGTGTGTGGTGGACTCACCGAGCATCCAGCCCAAGCCGCTGGCTAGCGCTCCAGTACCAGTAGCAAGCGCACCTGTCGCGGCACTGGCGACCATATCCCTCTTCCGCACTCTCTCCTCATTCATGCTGCCAGAGTCACTAAAGTCCATGCTGGCACGACTTGAGCTCATATTGGTGTCTCTTGCAGGGACGTTAGCGGCGGCTTGTGCGCTGCCGCGAAGAGGGAATGCAGATTTGGAGAATGCTGCTGCGGCCCCCCGAGCTACATCGAAAAGACCGAGAGGAGCTTCTTCAGCTGCGCCACGTCCAACTTCACGGCGAGGTTGGATGGCGATCGTCTCATTGACGAACGTTCCGGGTAATTTGCGGTCTGCAGCGTCGTTGAAGCGCTCCTCTGCCGCAGTTTCCTCCGCTAGAAGTGCAGTCGTCTCCGCCTCGCATTGCTGCCAGACGGAGAGTACCTCCTCCAGATGGGTGGGAGGAGCGAGCATTAGCGCCTGCGAAAGCAGCTCCATACGTTGCTCTAGTCTGCGCAAATCAGGGCGCGCAGCCGATTGTGTCCATGAATTGGTGACTGTTGGCGAACTATAACGGCCGGCACGTAATGCTGCTCGCCAGGCGACATCCTCCGCATCGTCTTCCTGTTCGTCACTTTCTGGTGATCCAAATGAGAACAGCTTGGAAGCTGCTGACGGTGTCGCTGCTGGAGTTGATGGGGTGAGTCGGTTGACAACGTACGAATAGGCGGTTTCAAAGTCGTCCTCGGCCAACGCTGCATCGATCGCCATGCCTATGACCCGACGCTCGGCCGCAGCTTTCCTTCGATCTAATTTAGAAGGATCTAGGGAAGTCTCGTTCTCATCCTCCATGATGGTGGATGGCCTCGATATGACCAGGTTCTGACCGATGGAGATGAGGTCGTCCAGCTTCGTGTAGCTACCTCCATTCTGCGACAGCAGCTTTCGCACAAGCGCAAGAGGATTCGAGCTGACTCGGATATTGACAGGCTGGAATGGAACGCCATGCTCAAGTACGAGTGTGTAGAAGGACATTGCATGTGTCGCTAACAGCAGTGCTTGCATCCGTTGGAACCGCGAAGATCCATGGAAATGCGGTGCGAAGGCTGTAATAATCTCTGTAGCACGCTTCATGCCTCCTCTGGTGCGATTGCCATTGCTAGCATTATCGTAGTGATTCATTGCACATCTCAGCACAACACTCTCAACTTCCTGCAAAGAGAGTGGCTGGTGGCTAGCGCTCGACTTGATGTATGTTTGAACGACAAGCGGGTAGTGACTGCTCTCGACAAGAGCTTTCAAGATCTCTGTTTCGAGGGTACTGATTTCAAGCATACCAAATATACCTTGAGCACGGCGATCGGTGTCGTGATTTTGTGTTCCCCAGTTCCACAGCCACAATAGTTTGAGCCTGGCACTGGTCCATGTGCTATTTTCCTTTCTCGAGCTGCCAAGTTTATGCAGAATCTTCTGTAGCAGAGCTAACTGTTCAGACCGATTGTCTCGTAGTGACATCTTGGCGACCTCTCGAATCGACACAGGTTGGTCTAGGCTGGATAACGTCCATGCAGAGAATATGACGAATTTGAGAATCTGCACGCTATCTCGACTTGGTTTGGTTATGACGTTTGTAGGCTCCAGCAACCGGTGCTCTTGAAGTATCGAAGTGGTAGATTCTTGTAGAAGTGGGTCTTTCAAGTCGTAAGTCGGCAGCGAGTCGATACCAACATTCAGATCTGGCGGTGCATCGTAGTTCATCAGATCGCATATTCGACCAAGGAGCGAATGCGCCGTCTGGAAAGTAGCTACGTCGCTTTTGTCCGCCAAATAAGCACACGCAAAAGCCGTCTGGGCGTAGCGCATCTCCAGTTGACGCTGCTGCTCGTCGTCGACGTAGTCGCGGCCCTCCTCGTACCCTCCCAGATCCATATCCTCAGGTCCATCCCACTCACTGAAAGCCGTCGCAGAGAGAGTAAGGTTGTCTTTAGATGCGTGTAGAATCCATTGAAACAGGCAGTCCCAGTCGTCTGGATCCCGCGGTTGCTCCTGTGCTATTGATGCGCGTCGGCCTTCGCTTGAGATCTTCCGCCTCTTGCGCTCGTTGGCGCCACACATCCATGGAGCTACGACGCCCTTCAGATCTCGCGCCACATTGTGTATATCAGAGTCACCGGCGTTCCGGATATTCGAAAGCTGGTAATCTATCGCGCTCTTGCCCTTCAATTTGGCAAAGTCTTCGAGTGACCCATTCGCTCTTTGCGGGTAGTATTCGTAGTTGAGGCGGAGGAGTGGTAGCGCGGTCGAGATAAACCACGTGCGGAGGAACTCTGAGTGCTTCAGGAAAGGAATCACGAGCTGGGGTACGAGGTCCAGCAGGCCAGTCTGAGCATCGATTCGGTGTGCGCGGTGGATGAGGAAGTGAGTGAATGAGTCAAGCGCGTCTTCTGCTGCGTACAGAGGATGCACGACCGGCAGAAGCTCCAGTGCCTTTCTTCTCTTCTTTGCCCGTGATGTCGAAAAGTGCGCGATTGAAATTATATCATCTGTTGGCACAGAGGGGTCATCGCCAGGATGTCGCGAGTCTGTTGCAAGCTCGTGCAAGTATTCGATGTATGATGTCGGTTCGAATTCTTCGGGAAGATAGGTCAAGATGATGCTCAGCGTGAGCTCAAGTGGTAGGTCGGCATCTCGCAGCGCAGTCAGCGTCCGCAGCGCCGAGATGTTGGACTCGGTGGCATATTGAACTGCCAGGAGCACGCAGTGCGGCGCAGAGAGCTGTCGTAGCTTCTGCAGCGATGCCATAACACGCGTCGTACTCTTTCCTATTGTGGTCTTCGTGTACGGTGAATCATGGCTGTATATTGAGGTTTGGTAAACTTGAAAGGACACGCCCGCATTCCTACGTCAGGCAGCGCCAAGCCTCGGAGGTCCGCTCCACTCCACTGCCGCTCTTTTGAGTTGCCTTGCTGCCACCTCGACCTCACTTGATCTCCTCCAACCCGTGTGAAATCCTCCCAACTGCGGCCAAATGACAAGCTGGGTCTCGCCATAATCGTATCTCTTATCTATAATGTTTCGCTCTGTTCAGCAGTCCCTCGTTGTATCTAGAACGTTGCGATAATTATGAGGGAGGCAACTTTTGACTGGTCAATCACTGTTGCAGGCATGCCGCCTCTGACTTCAAGCAACATGGAAACGATACAGTCTGGTTGAGCTGCACATCCTGGAGGACATAAGGATTGGATATCTCTGCATGTTCATTCTGACCCCTGCATCAGCGCGCATCGATTGGGCAACTGCGAGGCGGGCAATTCTCTTCGCGGCTGCATGCACGACATGCGCCACCGGACTTGCCCAGTGGCCGTCTTGGGCTACTTAAGATCGATCTGCCCGCACCTCGTCGCTGACCTGGGGCCAGATCCAGTTCACTAGCACATCGCTGGTTGCCTGAAGTCTGTCTAAAATTGAGCATGCGCCTTCATCAATGTGGCAGCAGGAAACGAGCTACCACGCGATAAAGGATTGGGGCCAAAATGCATGTCAGGGCCGATTGTGGCTGCTTCGAGTGCATTGGGCTTGAAATGCTCCGGTGAGGCACACAAGCGCGACAGACCTCCGACTCTCATAAACCCCTATAACTTATGGTCTCACGCTGAATCGTCCATCGCCATCAATGCAATGTCTAACACTACACGAGCGAGGAGCATCGCAGTTATTGCAAGTTCCTTCGACCCTGAATCTATTTGCCCGTGGTGTACACGATGCTGTTCCGGAAATCTCAGCACGAGTGGGCTCCGCCTTTCCTTCGCCGCCCGACGTTCCTAGGCTTCGCGGCAGTCTTCGCAGCTCTTGCCATTGGTCTGGGAATTGTGTTTGGATTTTCTGACGAACACTATGGTTTGACCACACCTCTGGTCAAGTATCGCTATCTTTGGACGTATTGTCCCTCCACACTCTTCATCATCATCTCCGGACTATGGGTTGTGTCAGACTCCAGCGCGAAGATCTTGACTCCATGGCGCGCAATACCGAGAAGCTCAGGGGTGAGCAAAGCAGACTTGACGCTCGACTATCTATCGAACAACCACTACGTCGCCGTGTACAAGTCCTGGAAGATGTCGCGTTGGGCGGTGACTCTAACTGCAGCGGGTACTATCTGCATCGATATCTTGATCGTTTTGTCCACTGGGCTCTTTGTGCTCCAACCCACTTCACTCGTGAGTCTCTCCTACAATTTCTCCACAACCACTGAGCTAAACCGCACGAACTGGAGACGTCAGTCCGGAGACTCCATCACCACCGTCCTTGCTATTGCGCAGTACGGCGCTTCATATTCTTCTGGCAGCACTGGGGACTTCGCATACGCGTCGGTGGACCTCAGAAGTATCCCTTCGGATGCTTCAGCGGAGCTCGTCGTCAACGCCATTCAGCCTGAAGTATATTGTGAGGTTGGCAATGCTACCTGGAGCTTGGGCATGTACGAGAATGGCAATACGACCGACGTGGGGGCAAAGATCAGTATCACAAACAACAAGTGCAATACCACTTACGTATGGCCGCTTATCAGCAGTACGATTTTGGAGACGTTCCTCTTCAACCTTGGCATGGTCGAGTGCGACGACCCTAGCAGACTGGGATCGATGGCAAGAAAGATTTTCGTATTTGCTGGGAGCATGTCTATTACGGATCTTAACATCACTGCAACGAAGCGAAACCTGACCAAAGCGACGCGAGAGGCGATCGAGGGATATTACTTCACACCCATGTACAACAGAACCCTGTCTTCGAAGGCCGCTGTGGCCTTTTGCGACATCAGTCCTCGACTCAGAAACGCGACCTGGTCTTTAGACAAAGGTATGTGGCGTCCAACACTGCTCAACTAGCTCCAGCCAAATAACAGCTTCGAAATAATTGGCGACAATAATAACTTCACACTGTCCCTGGCGAACAAGCTACAAACCTCAATCATAACTTCACTCGTTTATTTAACACAGATCAACGGAGTCAACGTGAAGCCTTGGTCGGCTGCCGATTTGAGTGTGGACAGATGGAGCAATGTCAACGCGCCTATACTTCGAATTATGAATGCGACGATTCCTCGAGCGACGGTAAAGGATATGGTCGATGCAGAGTATCTGTTGTCCGCAGGCATCCTGCTTTTCGCAAAGTCGCCTCTCAAATTATGGCAGACTCTCTCTTTCCCAAGGGTCAAGGTTCAATCACTGGTCAGCTCACAGTCGATAAAAATCGCCTGATCGTGTCATTCTTGATTCTCGGTCTTGTTGTTTTCGTGCTTGCTCTCACAACAGGTATATGTATAATCTTGTCCATTTGTGCAAGATTTTCAACTACTTCGAATCCAAGCACGATAGCGGGCAAGGCAGTATGTCTTGCGGCGATTCCATCGGTGATGGAGCTGTATCAGGCCTGCATACAGCAGGGAAACCAAGAGACGAAATATCTTCAAGTGTACCAAGACGTCCCCTGGCTTAGTGATGGAGATAGCTGGACGCAGTCAGGTATTGAAGTAAACAAGGGCGACGTATCAGTCGACGCCAAGAACATTGCGCCCTCCGCAGCGAAGGTCTCAGCCTGGTGGTCTCCTTGGTCTCAGTCCATTCTGACTCACGTCCTGGTCGTGCTACTGCCTTGCGTCGGCATAGCCCTACTCGAAGGGTTCCTTCGTATATCCGATGCTCATCAAGGCATCACTACCGTCACCACCCACGGACTGTCCCAGCTTGCATGGGTCTACATTCCCGTCCTCATCGTTTTCTTCTTGAACACGGTTTCCACGGCCATCAGCTCAACCAATCGCATCATCCAGCCGTATGTAGCGATGCGCGAAGCACCGTGTACAGCTTCAAGATCCCTTTCACTGGACTTGACTAACACGGTGATGGTTTGGGCGATGTGGCTCGCCGTTAAATGCAAGCACTTCGGCACTTCTGCTGCGATATTTGCAACGATTCTCGATGCTACTCTACCCATCGCCATCAGCAGATTGTATCGCACACACAACGTCGAGCAGTCGAATGGCATATCTGTTCAGCAGACCAGTAATTTTGATGCTTCCCTCAGTCTCACTACCCGAAACACTTC
Source organism: Setomelanomma holmii (assembly GCA_010015745.1). Taxonomy (NCBI): domain Eukaryota; kingdom Fungi; phylum Ascomycota; class Dothideomycetes; order Pleosporales; family Phaeosphaeriaceae; genus Setomelanomma; species Setomelanomma holmii. Next base: position 359,978 of record ML978173.1, read on the forward strand.
CGTGGAGTCATTTCCTTTGCCCGGCCTTTTATTATTCCAGAGTTTGCCGTTCCCGCGTTGGAGTTCTCGCAACTACGTCTTACCTTCGCTCCAAGTCAATATGGCAAGTGGAAATAATCTCCGCCTCGACAACACAGATAATTCAACAGTCCTCGTTGAGCTACCTGCATTGTCTGGGATATTGAACTGCACGATAGTGGACGCCAAGCCAACATTCTCGGCTGTGCCACCCGGTCTTAACACTATAAATAGTGCTGGTGTCCTAAGGACGAACTTCACATTGGGAGATGATTGTCCGAGAATGTCATTCTCATCTAGCTTCAGCGTATCAGAATTTGTCTTAGCGAGGCTGTTCGCAGTAATCGACCTCCGTTTCGCCAACGGCTCCGTCCTCCCGCCAGCCCAAGTCAACGACACTGGCAAGGCTTCATATCACGGCCCTAGGGCTATTCCACCACATTGCCTGTTGGCCGTCGCACATATGGCTAGAGGCAGGTACTGGAACTTGACGCAGAAAGTGAACGTCACTGACTCTATTTTCATGGGATGCTCGCCATTCGTGCAACAAGAAACGCTTGCTGTGAATCTGTCCCTACCAAACTTTGACATCGATCCCACGCAAGCTCCTGCCCCAAAGCCAGGCACGAAGTCGTCCTACTCGGAAGCAGAAATTGTCAATCCTGGAACCTTTATGTATTATCTCCCGACTATTCAGTTCCAACAAGCCGATCCTAAGCTTCCCATTTTGGACCCAGATTCCTTCTTCGACGCCGTCTTCAATGGCAATGACGGATTCCTCGCGTCGTCTCTCATGTCCAGCAACCTGACCTTTTCCAAAGACACCACGCTGCTGGACAGATTCCGCGAGCGGATGGACTACGTCTACGGGCTCACCGTATCGCAAATTTACAACGGCAGGAAACGCTTCCCCGTATCCGATGAAGCATCCATGCCTTTGTTCAATGCGACACTGGTAAGACCCGTGGGTGCGCGTATCATACAAGACGAGATCTCAACGCGCATAGTCCAGGGTATCCTGGCCGCGATGATGCTTTGCGCCATCGCGTCGTCGCTTCTGATCAAGGGCGGGCGCGTTCTGCCTCCGAATCCATGCAGCATTGGCACTGTGGCGATACTATTGGCGAACTCGAGCATTTTGAGCGAAGACGTCGGTCAATTAGAGAGCGATAGTGTGGGCGAAAAAGCATTCAAACAAAGGATCATGTCTGAGGGTTATCTCTATAGCTTAGGTTGGTGGGGAAGTGGAGAGAAGGCCTGGTATGGGATTGATATTGGGAAGGCGGACAAAGAACGTAGTGATTGATCTCAACTACGCGATCTAACTCTCCATCTTCCGCCATGGTCAGAACAAAGCTCGTAGTCGCGATGACTTGTATAATCTACAGATGTGCACAGGAAGCATTTCCACACCATTCCCAGGTTCAAAGTAGCTCATGCTCAGATGCATGTGAGAGCCATGTCAGAAGTAAAGTGAAGGATTGCTGCATCGACTTCTCGGTGAAGGAAGATTGATGTTTTAGGCCACTAGCGGTGGGATCAATTAGGCCACAGAGTTGCCAAGCCCTCGGGGTTTCAAGACGCCGATGCCCCTGCGCACAGCCTCAATCACGCGTGTACAGCGAAAGCCTCCGTGTTTCGTCTTTGTCGAAACTGTATCTCTGCAATGTACACCCAGTCACGATATCATCAGCGGCGGATGAGCGTGTTTCTCCTTATCGAGAAGCATCAGCCCTGAAGGTCTACCAAATAGCCGCAGCAACAGCAGCCTTCAGTGCTACAACAACATCCGGGCTCATCCAGTCGGCACGATGGTGAGCAGAGGTGGACGCTCGAAAGGATGCACAAACTGTCGTCGCCGCAAAGTCAAATGTGGTAAGTCCTCTTTCTCGAGCTGTGGCATCATGTTTGCAGCGATCCAAATATGAGACACATACTTACCTAACCAAATATTCCCTTCTCACAAGGTCTCGTGCACATATGCATGCTAATGTGGCACAGACGAGGCGCGTCCGTCGTGCCACCGTTGCAAGAAACTCGGAATTTCATGTGATGGACCCAAAGACCACACGTGGATTCATCAGAATGAGCCTCGCCAGTCCCAATCACCACCCAAAGACTTGATTGTGACAACCAGTCCTCAAGTAGAGCTTTCCTTGGCAGCTTTCGAGGAAGATATATGTCTGGCCTACACTCGCAAGAACTTGCTAAGAGGCGGGCCGGTTGAGTTAGCCTGCAACATGATCAGCCTTCCAGAAAATGTCTCTATCCTCGACACAAATCCCGCACTCGATCTGCTGCGCAATGCCATCTTGAGCTTGTCGGTAACCTTCTTTGGGAAACAGCATTGCCAGGACCGTATCACTGCAAAGGGCTATTGCCAGTATGGCGAGGTGTTGCGTCACCTCAACACAGCTCTTGGTGATCCTACACGACAAGTGTCCAACGAGACTATTCTCACTGCTCTGACATGCATGCTTCTGGAGATATTTCTTCCTACTGGGCCGACCAATTTCCTGAAACATCAGCGAGGGATCGAAGCTCTGATGGCTTTGAGAGGGCCACCAACGGAGTCGGTAGGAGACACGGCGATCATATTCCGTGGTCTTCGGATCGTGTCTATAATCGGTGCACTTGCGGACGGGCGAGCCTCAATATACTCGAAAGAAGAGTGGAAGAATGCTCCTGTTGTAAGCACGGGTGAACTGGGAGAACTCCACAACAAGATGTTTGCTATTTTAGCCGAGTGCACCCTGCTCATTAGCGATTCCGATGCTGTGCTAAAGTCACATATGGGGAAAGAATGTTACCAACCTCTGTTGAACCGAGTCGACCGGACATTCGCGGACCTCAATGCGCTCTATCACGAGTGGAAGCTCATCAACGACGCCCAGTTGCAGATCATAGACCAATTATCTCCGCTAGCAAAAGAGCTTGGAATCGCGAATCATCTGTCCGCTACAGCATACATGCTTTATCACACGGTCCACCTCTGCATCCTTCGGATCAAAGACTCCTTAGTCCCTTCACCAAGCAACATGCAGCTTCGTAACGCCGCAGCCACGAATATCGCCGTTTGCCTAGAGCTCAAAGAGTACGAGAAGCGACAAGGCGTTGCTGAGTCTAATACCATCGGATTTGTTGCAACCAAAGTGGCATGGCAAGCATTGGGAGGTTTCAGGAGTCCTGAAGGCCGCCGTTTGGCTCATGTTGTACGGTCTGCAGTCAATGGCGTCTATAGGTCTACATGGGGGCAGTTGGGCAGCGGCGACATTTCATTCTTTCTTTCGCCAAATCCGTTCGCTCAGTTCGGTAGCGCTGCGCCTGCTACACTGGTCACTCGTCTCGAGGCGGATCGAGCTAACCATATGCATCTGATACCACCAGAACCTGAAGTCATCAACATTGGGTTCAAGGATGCGTCTCCGACCGCGTGACGAAGGCACTGGACAACAGAAGTCTTATACAGCATATAACGTTTTGTACATCATACATCAGAAGCGAGGTGACAAACGAGGCGCCCCACTGGAATGCTCCACCGCGTGTGTGGAGCACAGCCGACGCGCTAGCTTCATATTGTTCATGAGCATATGACGCCGAACGCACCACTGAATCGAAGCGAAAATTGCAATACGCATCAAAAACCACGAAAGCTATCAATGCATCTATTATGGTGTTCAGAAGTCACGCGGCTCCTCCGGCCATGGCGCCAAGCTTCCCCGGATCTTCTGTCTTTACCCGGCGGGCCCACACAAGATGAAAAGGGACGGAGGGCTACAACCCAGTCCAGACGAAGGGACCAATGTGGTTCTTGTGACATGACTCTTGCGTTTCATGATGGTGGAACATGCTGTCCAGATTGCAGTTATGCTCTGTCAAAGAAACAATACACCAATGTTCTGATCTTTCAGGAGCGCCCAATATAGGCTACTGTTCAGCGGTCGTAACCCATCCGCCTCATTGAAGCGCGACAGATCGTTTCTCCCCACCAAATATCCTGGCGTCCGTGATTTGCCGCTACCGACTCCCTGTTTAAACATTCTCTTCTATCATAAACTAGCCAAGAGCCTCTAAGCTTTCCGGGTTCATCGTTAGTAGTGCATCATGCGCGCCACGAATCACGTATAAGTGCGAGCAACGCTTTCGACTTAGCGCTGCTTTACTCCGAATTTTTGGAACAAGAACAGTCAACATGAGCGTCTTGACACTTGTGGTATATGCATTAGTGGCAATCGCTATGGCGAAGCCGATCCCGGATCCTCTTCTTGTGATGAGGCAAGCAGGCCCAGCTGCTGGACAGGTACGACTACCCGAGGATATTCACATTCCGGCATGGATGGATAAGATCACACCTCCAGTCTTGCGAAACTACTGGTGATACGAGTTCTATCGCCTATCAGAAGCTGACCAAGACCCAGGTCATTACAAAATGTGCCGCTCCTCGACAAATCGCTCTTGCGTACGATGATGGGCCATATCAATACACTCAGTAGCTGGTCGATAACCTGACTGCTGGTGGCGCCAAGGGTACATTTTTCGTTACTGGTATGACTTCTCTACGAACTGCATACGAGGCGCACGCTAATATGCTCATCCTCTAGGGACGCTGTATGGTATGACAACTCCAATAATCGTAGCGAATGCCGTTCACCGGTGTCTGTGATCGTGTCGAAGGAAGTCAGTTAATGCATACAGGCTGCATCTACGGTCAAAAGACCGCGCTCCAGAACGCCTACAAGGCCGGCCATCAAATCGCATCACACCCATGGTCTCACCCATCGGTACGACGAAGCCAATCTCAGCGAAGTGTACCCTGACTAGCACCACTAGAATCTTGGCTCCTTGTCGACGGCTGACCTGACGACCCAAATGACACGTCTGGAGCAAGCCCTCGTCAACATCATTGGTGTAAAGCCAACTTACAGGCGCCCACCTTACCTCGCCACTGGCGGCAACATGCTCTCCATCATGGAGACGCTGGGATACCGCGTTATCACTGGCGATATTGACACCGGTGATTGGAACAACCAGACCCCAGCCCAAAGTGAGGCCAAGTTCACCCAGGCGGGCGCAGGTGGAAATGGACACATCCCGCTGATGCATGAGACCTATGCTAGCACAGTCGATACTTTAACACCGTGGTTGATCAATTGGGCTAAGACTAACAACCTGAAGCTGGTGACTGTCGGTGAGTCCGTTTGTGTCTTGTTCCGACGAATGGGAAGCTAACTTACGATAGCTGAGTGCTTGGGCGACACCACCTCTGCTTACAAGAGCGAGACATCGAACGGACAATCGTCCTGCTAGACTGCTCGTACAGGATGCGAGGAGTTGTTTGCCGTGTATGCAGGTAGTGCAGGCAGGGGCAGGTCTTTGGAGCTGCTTGACAAATACAAAATCATGTTTGAGCGTATCTAATCAGCTCGCGTCTTTCACGTGGATCACGTCCAAGTATCAATACCACTACACCCATGAACAGAGCGTATCCGAGTTGTACAACGCAGTCTTGGCGTCACCGACGTCCGATGGTGTAGTCATCAACCCCGTATCCGGAAAACAACCATCGCGGAAAATGCACACTTGGTGTGCGGAAAACCAATACATATCACGGAAAAGCTACAGCTCGCACAGTAATCAGCATTCAGCCACACGCGCGACAGTCGCACCACCATGCATCTGCAGCACTACGCACACATCTCTTTGTCCTTCGCTTTCGTCGCATTGCTGACATTTCCGCAGTTGAGGTGTCCAATAGCATCGCCGGTTGCTTCTATGAATGCTTAAGCTTACACAGTCATGCCGACGAGAGCTTACAAATAAGGTACCCGCAGCTTCGCGACAGATCTGTATTGGCCAACATACATGTCGCATCTGAAAATGGAAAGAGGAGGGAAGAGATGCATGGCTAGTCACCAGTGAAATTAGCTATAAATGTAGACTGGATCGATGATGTGTTTCGCATTCAACTTCATTTCTAGCATTCTATTCACCACTTCAAGTCTTGATTCCAAGCCTACCACAACACCATCATCTCTCAATCCTAACAACAGTCACGACAACAAGAGCTGCTCCACAGCATCGACCACCGAATATGACTATGAAAGCAATCACCATCACGCACCAAGGCGCCGCGCCACAAGTTAGCACCGACATTGCTATCCCCAGGCCAGGCGAAGGCCAAATCCTCGTCAAGACTTTGTATGCAGCTATCAATCCAGTGTACGCACCACTCTTTCCCAATGTCCCACATCAGACCACCAAATTGTTCCGTGTCTCTGCACCTTCTTTCCGTTCCTGCACAACCCGGAATCTACCTCATAAATCTTGAGTATCAACTAACCCATACTCCCCCAGCGACGCATTCATGCAAACCGCCGGCCTCCTCGTCCACTCCTGGCCCTTCACACCCGGCTGCGACTCGTGCGGCGTCATCGAAGCCGTCGGTCCACACGCCATTTCCGCCTTAGGTACAGAATACAAAGTTGGCGAGCATGTGTTTGGATGTACGAGGGTCGGGGTCAGCGTACGTTCTCCATCCCTCTAATCAACATTGACATGCCCCACAGCAGGCTGATAAAAGCATGATAGGGCCATGCAACATTCGCAGAACACCACCTCTTCGACGCAGCGCTGTGTTTCCCTGTCCCGAAAAGCCTGTCGTTTCCTGAGGCCGCGAGTTCGGGCGCCGCGATACTTACTGCTGCGCTGGGCGTGTACGATGCGCTTGGCGTAGCGGTGCCTGATCCGTCGAACTTGCCTGCTCGTGGATCAACAGATGTGTGGGCGCTAGTATTCGGCGGAGCGGGGAGCGTTGGCCAATTTGCCGTACAATTGCTGGTTGTTGCTGGGTTCAAGGTAGTTACGACGAGTTCGGAGAAATCATTTGGCGTAAGTTCTCAGATACCATTCCCGGCACTTACAGCAACGATATTGTGAAGCACATGCTAATCCTCATGCGCTCTCTAGCTTCTCAAGGCCCTCGACGCACACACGACCCTGGACTACAAGACTCCTGAACCGGAGCTCGTAGCATCCATTCAGAAGATCACGAATGGCAACTTAGCCTACTCGTTTGACGCCGTGAGCGTCAATAATGGCCTCGTAACCGCCATCGATACTGCTCTGGGCAGCGCTTCGAATGTCACGAGACGATATACTACGACCAACGATTGGGAGCCGCTACCTGCTCTTCCACACGCAAAGGCCAAAGCGATCGAATTAGGTCCGATTGGACAACCTGAAGCTGTCGAACTGAACAGCTTCTTGAAGAGCGTGATCCCTGTTTTGTACAAGTTGCTTGAGCAAGGTACGATTAAGCCAAGTGCATATTCGGTGGAGGGCGAGGGAATCGAAGGGATTGTGGATGCATGGGAAGTGCAGAAGAGCGGGGTGAAGGGGAGCACGAAAGTCGTCGTGAAGATTATTGACGAGTAAACAATGGAAAAAGCGATCGCGGAAGATGGAATGAGAACGAAAGCCAAGTAGCAATGAGCAATCTTGGAACGAGTGTAATGTTTGAAACTATGGGAGCAAATATTGACGCAATGGTAACGACTGACTGTGAAAAAAGATCATGCACTATTGCACGACCGAGCAGCACTGCAGTGCATCTCTTACATCCTACTGTAACGTTCTTACGCCTCTAAGGCGATATCTGATGAAAGTTGCGCAAGCTTGTTACAGCTTTGAGCAGCGATCAATGCTACATTGCAATCATCCTCTTCACCACCTGCGTGACGCCGTGCGAAACGGTATTAGAGCTGCAGATCCTGCCACCAATAGCGCTCGCCTCACAGCCATCCGGATAGTAGTAGCTAATCACGGCGATGATGGTGTAAGCTGCAACAAGCAAACTGCCTTCGAGGTAGTTGCTTCTCCCGTCCAAGACCAAGAAGTTGACAACAAGCACCGTGACGAACAGTGCGACCGTCTCGAAAATGTTGAAGTACAGTGTCATCTCCTTATTCATGATCCAGCCGAGGATAACAATAATCGGAGTGATGAAAAGGGCAATCTGAATAGATGAACCGACAGCGATACCAATAGCGAGATCCATTTTGTTCTTCATAGCCACGACCACGGCAGTAACGTGCTCGGCTGCATTGCCGACAATTGGAATGATGATGAGACCAATGAAAGCCTGGCTGATCCCGGACGACTCAACCATAGGCTCAATCGCGTCGCTCATGAAGTCAGCGCAGACTGCGACGAGACCAGTGCTGATGAGCAGCATGAAGATGGCGGCCTTGATGGACATTTCGGGCGCGTCGTCGTCACGATCATCTTCCTGACCAATGGCCATAGCAGCTTGAGGTGATACGGCCGGCTGATTGTTCATGCTCGTGTTCGATTGTTCGCGGTTCATACGCTCTGGTAGCGATTTCGCGCGACGCAGAGGTGTACGTGCTGCAATACGAATATTCGGAACAGGACCAGTCGGAGTGGCGTTTTGCGGGTTGGAGAAGACATTGTTGGAAAGCAATGAAGGCAAGGCAGGGCGGTATGGTCTGCGAGATGATGTTAAAGTTGCTTCACTGGGCGCAATCTGCTCTGCAAATGCGACCTTGGGCTTGGCTTCGACTGGCTCCATGGTTTCTGGCTTGTTGCGGTTCCTGGTATCGCGATTCTTGTGCTTCTTGCTCTCGTGCTTGTGCTTGCGCTTTTCTCGCTTAGTGTGAGGCACGGAGGCGAATGAGGCAACCTCGAAATCGCGGGCCCTGGGGGCGTACTGGTCATTGTCCGCCTCATCGCCACTCATCACTGGAGTGACCGAGTGCTGGCGAGATGCCTGAGGTGCTTCAAGGTGCCCAGTCACCACACTTTCATTACGCTCAGCCTCGAAAGGACTACTATGGAGCTCGCGAGTCGGCGAGCCAACGCTGGAGACATCCTTAGAACTTGAGCTGGACTTGCGGCGAAGCCTCTTCACCATGCGCTTCGCCTTCTTCTTCATCGTGCCGTTAGATGAGTGGGCAGAGTTCTCGCTGTCGCTGCTGCTGGAGCTGGAGGAGCTGCTGGAGCTAGATGAATCGAACACGTCGGCAAGGACACCCGGATGCGATTCTTCGTCAATGATGTGCTGCGGGGTACTTGCATACAGATATCTGTGACTTTTAAGCTGGAAGAGTAGATATAGACCGTAGACTAGTAGCAGGATGATACTGGTGATACGGCTAACAACGAGCGTCTCATGGTCGGCGATTGCATTGTCGTTGAAAGCCGAGTGGAAGGCTGTCGGCAGCAACAGACTCATCACCGCCAACGCAAGCATGACACCACTCATTTGAGTGGCAGTATTATTGTAAACCTAACAGAGTAAGCTGCATGAATGTAAGAGCCAAGCGTGGAAAGCTTACCTGTTCTTGGTACTTCAAGCCTCCTAGAAGGAACGCCATGCCCAGGATGAGCAGGAGATTGGCGAGAATGGAACCAAGCAGAGAAGCCTGCACGACCTCAATCTGACCAGAAGCAAGCAGGATGATGAAGAGGATCAATTCGACTGCATTTCCGAAAGACACATTGAGCAATGCACCGAGTGCATCACCGACACGTGCCGCGACCACTTCAGTCGCGTGCGCCAAAAGACCAGCAAGAGGAATAATGGCAATGGCATTCATAGAGAACACAATCTCGGGTTTTAGGTGCGCTAGCTTTGCGGCAATACCGATGGGCACGAACACCAACATGATGTTGATGTAGCTGTGTAGCAAGGCATTTTTGGTGTGGTTGAGAAAGCGGAGTGATCCGTTTTTGATGCGCGAAGGCGACCAGAGCGGACGCTTCTCAGCGGATCCTATGGCGGAAGTCGTCTCTCCATCAGGCGCGGTATTGACTGGCAGCGCGGCAGACGGAGAGCTATTGACGACGCCATTGTTGTTGGCTGTGACATTGTCGCTGTCGTGCTTTTCATTAGCGGTGCTGCTGTTCGAGCCACCACATAGAGCAACTGCACCATTTGTGGAGGTGTGGGGGTGATGGGTGGGGAGGGCTGAATTGGGGTCCCTTCTGCGTCCCAAGCCAAGCCAAGTTGCCTTAGACTTGACGCTGCGTAAAGAGGGTTCGTCGGCGTCTCCCATCGATTGTGGTGGTGTTGTAAGTTCAGCAGAAGGAAGTACGAAAGTACTTGTGGAGGTTGTTGGTGGAACAAGCACGGAAGTGAGGCGACTGGTCTCGCCTTATCTAGACGTGGCAAGCTTGGACGACGGGGCGTCGCGCATTCCCTGGTTCCAAGCTTCGGCAACCGGCACCGACTCTTGGCGAATGACGTGCGAGGAAACAGGCTGCGCCACGCACTGCCACGCGCATACAGTAGTGCGATCTGATAGGAGCCAGAAGACTAGTAACGACGGTAGAAAGCAGTTGAAGAAACGATGATGCGTGGTGAACGAGCTTCTTTGACGCTGAGAGTGGGAGGATTGTTTGTGTCGTCGCTGCATCATTCCTGCGATGGCGATGGGCCCGAAAGCGGTTGGCGCGCTACATCAAAGCCGCAAGCGAATCATTGGAACATCAGACATCTCAACCAACGTCTGGACAGATTCTTGGGGCACAATGCACGACTCCATCACAGCGCACCTCCAATCGATGTATTTGTTGTTCGAACGAGGGTATTCATTGGCCAGTACTCATATCCAGGTCGCGAACCGGTGATGATAAGTCGGATATAAACTGTATCAAATTACTTCGGCCATAAGCTTGCTCCGAGATCATCACAATGGGGAGTCGCGATAAGCTTATGGTGCATGGCACCATGTGGGTCGGATCCGGGTCCAAGCCCGCATCAGAGACGTATTCTGGATATCACCGACTTGTGAGACGCTTTCTTGGTTGGGTGTTGCTTCGTTTGCGTCAACGTAGTCGTACATCAAGTCAGAATTGCTTGGTCTACCAGTATTAACCAGTAGGGCTTGGAGCGCAACAGCGCTCCAGAAGTTACTGCGCATAGAATGAAGCAAACCATGACGTCGCATACCAAAGTTGATCTCACGGCTCCCCCAGTAACCACATCCTCGGTGATGTGATGCGGGGACAGTGTCAACCGGACAAGCGTAAGTCCGAACTAAAAGAAACATGAATCGGCTACACTCCAGAAATGACAAATTTGTCAACTATGGCCAGGAGCAACCGGCACGGTCGTGGTGCCGTCGACGGACCGCACCTTCCCTAGGCTGAGGTGCTTAGGTTGGAACACTGTATGTACATATAGGGGTCTGAAGTTCGACCTTGTCTGTCCGGCAGCCCCGCCGAGGTGCGATGTCTGGTAACGGCAGGATGATGACTGATGGAAGACGCGGTGTCGATGGCTCACCTCTGACTCTCGCCGCCCTCGATTCGATGACACTCGACGTAGAGATGATGGCCTCGTCTATCGCAGACTGTGAGGGCACAGAGGGTGGTCAGTCATGCTCGGGATAATGCATCGCATACTCGCACTGCACTCTTCCAGCTCCAGTGGGACACGATGGTCTTCTCTTTACATTGTCTTGTCAAGAAATGCGCGAAGGTATACGCGCAACTTCAGGCCCATAATTCTGTATTAAAGGCAGAAGCTAGGAGGCCTTCACTGTCTCATAAATGTGTCGACAGCCTGATATAAGTAACCGAGGGCCATCAGCAGTGTCCGATCGGAAATAGAAGAGAGCGGTACGGTATGAAGGTAGTCCAGATATGCAAAGGGGAACACCACCACAGAGGTGATAGGTAGTGAAAGATAACGGACGTTCGTCACGTGCGTTTAGGTGAAGATGGGCCCGAAGCTCTGGTATGGAACCTGTTTGCGATTTTCGCCACTGACCCTCATCGCTCATTTCTCCAACACCTCAACCAGTTATCGCGCACGCTCAAACCCAACTACGACGACACACACCTAGACAACGCAGACGCGTGCATCTCACCAAGCCCTGCCTACATCTGAGCAAGATGCATTTGCTAGATCTCCCTCCCGAGATCTTTGAACAGGTGGTGCGCGACATTGTGCACGATGTCGGTGTCGATCAAGCTTGGAAGCTGCGTCTCATTTGTGGTAAGAGGCCTGGCAAGCAACAATTTGTCTCTGCCATATGCTGACAGTACGCTAGACACCTTCCAGTCACACATATAACAACAGCTCTTTCAGAGTATGCCCCTAGAAGCCTTTTGGACCGGCCGTCACCGGCGCAATGGTTATTCGACTCTGCTTCACTACAATTTCGGTGCATTCTTAGCTGGCAAAGCTATGAAACTACTGGACATACATCAGTTACTTATCAGTCGTCGATCATTACACTCATTACTTCGCCACGCTCGAGCACGTCACATCGCAAGTCGAGCGTGATGCTGTCAAAAACCACGTTTGCATCTCTATTGGCAAAGTATTGCTATCGAGCGACTGGATGAACTCTGCCATTGATCTGTGTAGTAGTGACATTGCCTGTACCAGACTGCCTGATGCGCCACTACTGGCTATTGCCACAGCAGTTGCCCCGCCAGATTTAGGATCGGTTGTTGCTTCGATTGTAAGTTTCGACAACCGATTTCCTAGACACAATCTCGCCCTTCTGGTGACGCATGAACAGGGACCCGCAATTACGACAAAACTTCTCGAATATGTTCCGCAGTCAGTTTCACCAAAGAAGCCGTTGTTTGCAGACGTCAAACTCAAGCCTCGAAACGCGATGGCGATCATCTTGCGTCGCGAGTCCATACAGTCACGCAGCTACTCGTTGACTGGTACGGGCAGTATATGCCATGGGGCACTCATGTGTTCGACTTTCGTTAGTTCTTTACTAGCCCAAAGTATGCTCGGTCAAGAAAGGCTGAGTTCTGACATATAAATCTAGTCCTCGACAGCGTGATCAAAGCGGATGACAGAGCGATACTCCGAACTGTTGTAACGTTGAAAAAGCCCAATTCAAGAACCACGTTGAAACGGCAACAGTTGGCGGATGCCATGCAAACCAATGCCGAGAACATTCCTCTCTTGGTTGCATACGCTGGTTTCAAACCCCATAGGTCATATACTTCCTCAACTCACCTCCGTTTTGCGATCGTATAGAATCGTTTCGACATTTTGAAAGCTCCACTGGAGGCTGGTGCCGACCCCAACAGCCCAGCAGATACAGCTAAGGGAGCGAGGTATCGCTTTCGAATACTTGACTAGCCACTCAGAATCGCTATGGAGTAGAATCGAGTAGATATGGTGGAAAAGCTCGTGCAAAGTGGGGTGACCCTTGCTGGACGGATCATGAACAACGGTGATACATTTGAAGATGTGCCTAAGTCGTCCAGAAAAGTATAATGTCCGTGCCCTTGAATCGCTTGAGGAGGCCAAGCTTCGAGGGGACCTGGAGATGACCGCCGGCAATCAATCTGGCTCCCCAATACGGGTCCCTCGCTGTCATTGGACGATGTGTGAAGTGACTAGTACGATGCTGGGTCAGATGTTTGCGGCGCCCGGTGGTGCAAGATTTCGTTGCCGATGACATGCACGAGGATAGGTATGGAGCGTTCCTGTACTGCGTGTGTTTAGGAGGGCTATACGGTGTATATCCCCATCCCACATTATCGTCTGATTGATGCATCGCCAAACTATCGTTGAGGTCATCCAGATTCTCTACATTTACCCCAAGCCTATCATCGCGCAATCCAGTGCTTGCTCGCAACTTCACTTGGGGCTGTCAGCCTTCGGTTCTCGCTCAAGTGTTCGGCTTCTAGCAAAATACTGAACGGTGGTATATCAACACTCTTGATGGTACTCATTCTTCTTCACTCAATAACACCCGACAATACTGAGCTTGGATACAACCTCACGCTGAATACAACGATCATGCCCCTCCTTGATTTACCGCCGGAGATCTTCCAGCGCGTCATTGCAATCTATGTGCATATAGTCGGTATCCGCAAAGCTGCCAGAATTCGAACTGTTTGCAGTGAGTCTTTTTATCTGGCTGTGTTGAGCCTAGAGTGTGCTGAACGAATCCAGGAACTTTCACGTGCTTTATCAACGAAGAGTTCTTTGCTCGACAGCCAGCCAGCAAGTTCATCGCACGTGTGCCGAAGGAACTACTCGGCAAAAGTTTGTCCCTGTTTCTCGAATACCGAACGAAGTCGCTCTATGTAGCGCCGGACATTTGCCCTCCGTTGTGCGCAGGACCGCCGGGTTGTTCATGAGACTCGATGGAGACTCCTCCGAAGCTACCCGTAGCGAGTATATCTAGATCATTTCCGCCTCGATCGTCGCACACTGCCGGAACTCTGCTAGTCTTCTGATCTCGCCAGCTATTCCGAAGACCAAGGCCTCCGTTCCGAATGACCACGTGGATACAGCTTCGCTCGTCGCCATCATGTTACAAAGACGAGATTTGGTAACTGCTCTACTCTCGAATGGCGCTGACGTGTGGGGTGGCACGAGTCCATTGGGAAGGCCACTAGTTACTGCAGCTTCGAAGAAGGACGTTGAAGTTCTATATATCTTGCTATCTAAAGCACGCGAGACAGATGGCGGCCAATCCCAAACGGTTCAATCGAACACACTAGTCGAAGCTATGCTCAGGGCCTTGCAAGACAATCTGGCGTTTGCGTCGACAGTACTGCTGTATTGGCACATCAAACACCTTGGCAAGCCAGCATTAGCACAGCGCGATCAGCTCTTCGCCCAGGCCGCCCATGTTGGGCATATACCACTCCTTGGTATGCTGCTCGACCAAGTCTTTATTGGCCCGCTTAAGGAAAAGTATACCAAGGTCTTGGTGGATAGCTTGCAAGCGAACAAGCACTCGGCCGCAATCCTGGCCGTGTGTCTGGAGAAAAGGCTCGTCCACTCCGATACACGATTTCGTTCCCGACCGAACGACGAGGCTTCAGCTCTGCGAGACTAGGCAACCGAAGTGGACAGAACATCGGATGAAGCATTGTCTGCTCGCTGGTCCAACCTAACAACGTACGTATTGTGAGATCACTTCATTACTCCTGCATGCTCCCGAAAAAGCCGATCAGTCCAAGCGCTTCCTAGACTTCTCGCATCAAGTACACAAGCACTCAACCACCCCAACCATCCCAACGCGTCAAACAACACCAGCATGACCTACCGGAAGATCCATCTGAAAAACCCAGCAAGCGACATGCTAGATACCTTCCACAGGTGGTCTTTGCTACCAGATGAGCTCAAGCTCATGATCCTGGGCATTCGCCTCCAGTTCGAAAAGGCCATTGAGTCTAAACGCCATGGCAGCATCTCACGCCGGGTTCTGCTCCCACTCACCGTCTACTATGGGAAGAATGTGGTGCAACTCGCCCCTGTTGGGGCTCAACACTCTCCACGCCTCGAGGGTCGGCGGTTCGCCTATCCGCAGCCATCAATTGGTATGTTCGTCCGCAACCTGGAAGTTCACTTCATCGTTCCCTTCAAGGCCAATGATCTGTTCCGCTTTGAAGTCGGACGACTGGGTACATGCGATGCTGACTGGACATACTTGTTCGTCGACGGAGCGCAACCTGACCTTGCGCATCGTGCAGAGTGGCGAAAGGGCTTGGCTAAGCTCGTACGCCTCAAGATCGTGGTGGAGTTTGAGCAATACTTAGCCCCAGGGGACTTGCAGCCGTGTACACAGCCCAATTTGACAGAGATGCTCGATAGCATGACTCGGATGCGCATCCCGATCCACGCAAACCATGTTGAGGTCCATGTGCCGGGTCTGGACTGCGGGTCTACACCTGGATGTAGCGGTGGTTGCGCGGACGCAATAGCTGCCACTATCTCTGGGATGCTAGAACCCCATCCAGAAGATGAGGACCGAGGCGAGGAAGAGCCACACGTTGAGGAACTTCCAGAAGATGTGGAGGAAGAGCTGCAGTCCCAGACGGGCGTGCTCTCGCTCACTAGTGGCTCGCTCTTCGGCGGATAAGCTACTGGACGAGGCGCAGAGGAATGGGACTTGAGACCCTCGGACCGTCGTACTTCCTACCTTGATTCTTTGTACCGCATAGCATTTGAATGTAGGCAACTTTTGAGACACGGCTACCGGAGTATACCGCGCTGCATCTCCTGATTACCTCACCCTATACAAATGATGTTTCTTGACTTGAAGTGCGTCAATCAGACTCAGTTGATTTGATTTTTCCATGGGACTAGTTTGTGAATTAATGGCAGCTCAAATTGACGATGCTCCACCTCGGAAACACAGTGCTGTGTGAGAAGATCTTCTTCCGCACGTGGCTATGAGAATGATGATCTTGAACGGATCATTCGCCCGAGATGACTAAGGTCCTCAAAGCAGGTCCTCGCTCTTGTATACGACTCGACTTCTTCGTTGCATAGCCTCGTCCACTGCACATGCAACCTTCTTCGCCACTTCTTTGTCGAAGAAGGCTACGCCTAGTTCCTGACTCGTGAACCAACTTGCACGATCCAGATTTCCGGAACCCAGAACGAGCACCTCATCGTCCACTATGGTCATTTTGAGATGGCTTTGCTGCGGTTCGCCGCCTTCTGCCCCGCGCTTCTTTGGACCTCCGATGGGCTCAAAATAAGCTATATATAGGTGTCCAGGCCTTGTCGGTGCTATCGCAGCCTCTTCATCTGTTGCTGGGCGTCTGCTACTTGCCTGAGATAGACTCTTGTATCGCTTGATGAGCTTGTTGATGCACTGTGCTGTCGTCGTTCCGGCTGTGACGAGTTGCTCGAGTATCATGAGATGTGCAGAGGTCAGAATCTGCACATCGACGCCTCGAGCAAGCGCAGTCAGAACGGCGGAAAGCACTGGAGGGGCAGTGACGTTCGGCGTCTGTATCCGGATGTTCCGTTCAGCCTTTGCGAACAGAGTGAGTAGGAACGTGTTTAGCGGCGTCGGCGGCGCTCGAATACTCTCGATGGAGGCCCATGGACGAAGTCGTGGATTTCGGCGGTGCGGACTCGGCAGAAATACTGTGCGGACGTTGGTAGCAGATAACTTGCACGCTAAGGTAAGCGATGTGGTATTGTCGCGTTCCAAGAGAGCTGTCGCTGGTTCAGCACTCCATGATACAGTGGGCACCTCTTGTCTTCGTTCCCAGAAATCGAAGTAGAATCTCAGAAATTGATCCACAACTGCACCATCTATTACTGCTGCACCTTCAAACCACTCCTCCCAGCTGATATTGCAGCTCGGCAACACAACACGTTGGCGATCGATAATGATGAACTTTGGATGCATGACGCTAAACGGCAGGATAAAGACGCTCTTGATCTTCAGGTCGAGTCCGCCAAGATCCCTCGGGTCAGGCAAACCGAGTTTTTTCATCCATACCTCCGGTGGGTAGAATTGACCAGCCACTGCCTGCTTGTGAAACAGCTTCTGGAAGATGGAAAGTGACGAGAAGCATAATCGCACGCGTATCTTGTCCGTGCCACGACGGATCGCTTTGTCGGAGAGACGAAGCAAGACCTGACTTAATGTGTCCAAGGATGTTGAACGGGCCCAGAAGCAGGTGACCAAGATAAGTTCGTGATTCGTACTTTCCAGCAACAGGGACAGAGCGTCATATATGGCGGATCCGGTGCCCGTCATGAAAGCGTCGAGATTTGACGTTGTGATGAGGGAGCGTGGGTATCGAGAGTAGTACTTGGGATCATCTTGAGCGTTGATTGGAGCAGCAGAGTCAAGGGCTTGGATGAATGGCTCATTGAAGTGGGAGATGCTGGGCGACGCTACAGCTGGTGGCATCTCGCAGTGGACTCTACTGACTGAGTGCTGAGTAATGGCAGGACGATCGGCAGATGGTGATACAATGGCTGACTGTTGATGGGATGACGTCGAAGCAGAGTCGCGACTGCCGTGAAGCTTGACGCGTCAGGCCAATGCGTGCGCGAGCAAATCCCTGCAAGCCGTTCCATCCCCGCCAAAATTTCGAGAGCTGCAACACCACCATAAAGCATCACAACCGACAATTCTTTGTCGCTACAGCCCCACATATCACCGCAAGGCCTCTGGTCTCAACCCAAACCGCCACAATGCCCGTCTCCATACTCCCACCAAGCGCACCACTCCCACCCCGTCGCGATGCGCCTGCAGACGACGACTCGGATGTGTCAATGTCTGACGACGATCTGCCGACCTCGCAAACCAAGTCAATAGTGACGCCCGGCGAACATATCACGAGCGACCCGCAATGGATGCGCGGCCACGGCACCTACGTTCCTGCTGGGCATACAGCAATCATCTCCACAGTTGCAGGTCACATGCACAAGACGAACAAGCTACTCTCCGTACAACCATTGCGCGCGCGATATCAGCCCGAGATAGGCGACTTGGTCGTAGGCAGAATCGTCGGCGTGCAAACCAAGAAATGGAGCGTCGACATTGCAGCACCGATGCTCGCAAACCTGCCGCTTAGCAGTATAAACTTGCCAGGCGGTATCCTGCGCCGCCGTACAGCCGTCGACGAGCTCAACATCCGCACATTCTTCTCTGAGGGCGACCTCCTCGTCGCCGAAGTCCAATCCCTCCACCAAGACAACACAGCATCGCTACACACCCGCTCGCTCAAATACGGCAAGCTACGCAATGGGCTTTTCACAAGCCTAAGCGGTGCAGGCGGAGGCATATTATCACGACGAGGCGGCGTCGTACGAAGTCGGCGACAAGTCTTCACCCTCAACACCGCAGCCGGGGAAATCGACGTCGTGCTAGGTGTCAATGGCTACATCTTCATTTCAAAGCACATCAGGCCTGCGACATCTGTGACAGACGTGGGGATCAACCGCCTCGAGGAAGCAGTCAGCGAGACGCTGTACTCGAGTCAAAATGACGAGATCAAACCTGCGGTCATGCGCGAGATTACACGAGTCAGCACATTGATCAAGGGATTGGTAGCATGCGGGATGCGCGTGGACGAAGACATGATTGTCAAGGTGTACGAGGGTGCAGTTGAGCTGGAGGCTGAGGAGAGAAGTATGGGCGGTGCTGGTAGTGTCGACAGGGGCATTGGTGCCAAGGGTGTCGTCGAGGCTGTGCTTGGAAGATTGGAGGTTGAAGCGGGAGGGTGAAGGGGTCAAAGGAGGCACTCAAAGAGGATCAAACGGAACAAAGAGATCACCCAAGCTCATGATATGCGTCAAAGACACTGTGCGCATCATAGGACCTTGATGCCGCTCAAGGACCTCTGCCTCACGTAAGGCACCGTCACCACCTCGATACGACGGATATACTCGGCCGGCTTCGCCCGCCTGTCCAATGTCCATCCTTGCGTAGCGAGACACCCTGTGTGACGGGACACTTTTTCATCCGGACCTTCGGCATCAAGGCAGCGCAACTGCACCAAGTCGAGCTTGACGCACTTTCATTCTGCACCTATTGTTCTTCAAGTATGTTGGCCTCCGGCCGAGAAGAGCGTACTTTTAGACGTGCTGACAGAGTTTAGAGTTGAGCGAGAGCACTAACGTCCATCCCTCCGTAACGGAAAACCCGCCGTAGCGGAACGCCAACAGCACTTTCTACGATAACAACGCCAAAAAAGGTCGCATGGCGGAGATAACCTCGGAATAGACACCTCACCCCCTCATCTTTCCCTGCTCTGTCTTTACTTGTGGTGGGCATCTTCCTTACCTTGCAATACCATAATTCGCTGCTAAGCTATCTAACCTTGCTTCCTCGGACTACTTCGGACGCACTTTTAAGTATTGTGCATCTATCTAAAAACCTGTCAGTTTATAGAGCACAGTAAAAAGATTGTAGTCCGAGCAAAATGCTGTGTTTGATAGGCTAGTTGCGTTGCTGTAGTAATCTGTTGCTTCATTAAGCAGGACTGCCAAGCAAGGTCCTGCATCCTTACTGTATAGAAGAGGTCTAGCCGTAATCTAACAGCGTCATCATCAAAACTTGCAACAGCTGGAGCTGACTCGTGTTCAATAGCCCTGCACGACTCATGTGATAGTCAGCGATATACCGAACAGCCGCGCCGCTAGCTTCTGCAAGCGCTCAGAACACCGCTAATTCGACTTAGGATTAGGAGTAGTGCCAAGTCTCTTGGGGCCCTGGCGCTCGTCAGTCTACCAACGCATTTCCAGCGTCGAAACCAGCCATCTTGTACATTTTGAGACGCAGTCCAACGCACAGCGACGCCTACTTTGTAATGTAGACACATACTATTACGACGCGCTTAGGCTCCAGAACCCGCTGTTATTCTCTCCGCTAACCAAACGAAAGACTTTATCAAGCCCACCTACGTCCTCACGCTTCTCGAGTCCACCAGCGCCGATTTCTAGACCTAGCCGTAGCGAGCTCTAGTCTCGCCTCGTTGAAGGGAAATACAATGTGATAAGAAGAATGCAAGATAAAAAAGAGCGCGGCGGGCCTAGAAATCGAAGCCTGCGCTTTGGTAGGCGCTACTAGCAAAACGCCGTCGTTGCAAGCGCATATGTTTTGGTGATACAGCTGTCGTACGGCCAAACAACCAGCGGCACTTCACATGAGCACTGCGATCTCTAGGGTCGTAGAGAGAGGTACTCTAGTTCGACCATTGAGGGTCGTGAGGAGTTTTAGATTGTTCATGTTCGGTAGGATTGAGTACTAGCAAAGCTGTAATAGTGGCCATACTTAGCAAGGCACTACACTATCCAGTCGCTGCACACAGCACTCTTCACTTCAGCTATATCCAGAAAACGTCGCCTCTGGCGCAACTCTGCAGCTAGTGCGGGTCAGCTATCTCTTTGTGCTAGCGGTGGCGAGCTGAAGTACCCTGCAAGTACTGTTAATTAAGTGGCTATATGTCCATTTTTGTACGACGTTCACGCCTTAATCCTCCGTCTTGTGGCGCTTACAGGTCAAGTGAGGCTATCCACGTGATCTTAGTTCATCGGAACTCAGCCACAACGCACCGGTCACCACCTTCAGCCTGATCGTAATGAATACACTTTCTCTCGCCTATGCATTTTTTTTTGAGGGCACAGCTCTCCGCCTGCTTTATCCGCACAAGCCTTTCTTGCTTAGCATAGTGTTCTTCGATTCCAGACGCGCATATTCCCCTCTCAATGCGGCTTTTGCAGCTGGACGATAACGGCGAATGCAGCCTTGTTGAACGCGTAGGCAACGACATTCCACGCTATGCAACTCTGTCGCATACGTGGGGGAAAGATGGCGACGAAGTTACCTTCCAAGATCTGATGAATGGTAGAGGCAAGGACAAGCCTGGCTACCGCAAGGTTCGCTTCTGCACAAAACAAGCTGCAACAAACGGCCTCCGATTCTCTTGGATAGATACCTGCTGCATCGACAAGTCAAGTAGTGCAGAGCTACAAGAAGCAATCAACTCCATGTTCAGATGGTATCAGAATGCAGACAGATGCTATGTGTATCTATCTGACGTTTCACGCGATTCTTCGGACGAGGATGACCTGGGCTCATCGAGATGGAAATCAGCCTTCAAGAGCAGCAGATGGTTTACGCGAGGCTGGACCCTTCAAGAGCTTATCGCACCAGCATCAGTCGAGTTCTTCTCTTGCGAGGAGTCATACCTTGGCAACAAGACGTCAATGGCGCAAACTATCCACGAGATATCGGGAATCGCCACCGATGCCCTCCAAGGAAAATCGCTGTCCCATTTCAGTACAGATGAGCGGTTTTTGTGGGCAAAGAAACGCACAACAAAACTTGTGGAAGATGAGGTGTATTGCCTGCTGGGAATTTTCGACGTCTACATGCCGCTTATCTATGGTGAAGGATGGGACCACGCAATGACACGGCTCAAGGAACTAATCAAAACCCGTTCGAAAGATCACACTCCGTCACTAAGCGATGAGCGAAAGCAGGTATTATTAGACTCATTACGATTTGACCAAATGGAAGTACGCCAGATGACTGTCAAAAGCGCACATACTAGGACGTGCAAATGGCTATTGCGCACACCCAGGTATCTCGACTGGCTCAACACAACAAAGCTGAACGTACATTACGGATTCTTTTGGATTAAAGGGAAGCCAGGAACAGGAAAATCTACGCTGATGAAGTTTGCTTTTGCCAATGCCCGGAAAACGATGAAGGACAAGATCTTGATCTCTTTCTTCTTCAATGCGCGAGGCGAGGACCTCGAAAAATCAACGATTGGAACATATAGATCGCTATTACTGCAACTTCTGGAACGGCTTCCCGTTCTCCAGAGTGTCTTCGACACGCTGGGGTTCTCAGCGTTGAGCACCAGCACGGGCCACCAATGGGACGTCGAATCACTCAAAACGCTGTTGGAGCAAGTTATACAAAGCCTTGGGCAGTCTTCCGTGGTCTGCTTCATTGATGCCCTAGATGAATGCGCAGAAGAGCAGGTCCGCGATATGATACAATTTTTTGAGCGCATTGGAGAGCTCGCTGTTTCGTCTAGAATCCAGTTTCAAGTCTGTTTCTCAAGCAGGCATTACCCTCACATCACCATCAAGAACGGACTAGACTTGGTGCTAGAAGGTCAAGAAGGGCACACGCAGGACATCACCAACTATCTGGAGAGTGAGTTAAAGATTGGGCATAGTAAAATTACGCAGCAGATTCGAAGCGAACTTCAAGAAAAGGCATCAGGAATCTTTATGTGGGTCGTTCTAGTCGTAGGCATCTTAAACAAAGAGCACGATCGCGGCCGGGTTCATGCACTCCAGCGGAGGCTACAGGAGATTCCGGGCGACCTGTACGAACTATTTCGCGACATCTTGACGCGTGACTCGCATGACAGAAACGAGCTAGTGCTATGTATTCAGTGGGTACTTTTCGCCAAGCAGCCGCTAAGCCCCGAGCAATTGTACTTCGCCATCCTTTCCGGAGTCGAACCAGACGAAGTATCAATGTGGAATCCTAGGGATATTACTAGGGACGTAATTAAGAGATTCATACTCGACTCCTCCAAAGGACTAACGGAGATCACAACATCCAAGCTCCAGAAAGTCCAATTCATTCACGAGTCAGTACGC
The DNA here is from genome assembly GCA_010015745.1 of Setomelanomma holmii. Lineage (NCBI taxonomy): Eukaryota > Fungi > Ascomycota > Dothideomycetes > Pleosporales > Phaeosphaeriaceae > Setomelanomma > Setomelanomma holmii. The sequence continues at coordinate 382,899 of ML978173.1, forward strand.
GATTTCCTTCTAAAAGAAGACGGCCTTAGCAACATCTGGCCTGATCTTAGAAGCAATCTTCAGGGCCAAAGCCATGAGCGGCTGAAGCAGTGCTGTCTCAACTACATGAGCGTGGACGTCTTTACTGTACTGAAAATTCCCCAAAGCCTTCCAAAAGCCTCAACTCCGCAGGCCGCAGTCATTCGCAAAGTCGTCGATGGTGCATTCCCCTTCCTAGAATATGCTACAGGCAATGTGCTTTACCATGCAAACGCAGCAGAAGCAGGCGGCGTCTCCCAGGAACACTTTCTTGCAAGCTTCCTTGTCCCTCAATGGGTTCGACTCGACAACTTGTTTGAAAAGCGTGAAGTACGCAGGCATTCAGCGGGTGTGAGCCTTCTATATCTACTGGGGGAGTACAACATGCCAGAGCTTATCGGAGTATATTCACATCCTATTTCTGGTCTACAAGTGGAAAAGGACCGTTATGGATGTCCCGTGTTCGCTGCCATGGCGACTGGGAGCAAAGAGGCTGTAAAAGCGTTGCTTAAAGGTCTAGTAGTGCAATCTGTTGAAGACCAATACTGCGATGGAAATATCCATAATTACTATGAGGAGTGAAACCAAACGAAGATTCGGCGCGATTTCGCGTTCTCAAAGCGTAGAACTATCCTTTCGTATTCAGCAGAGTTTGGATACAAGAGGATAGTCTCCTCGTTTCTTGGAAGTGACAAGGTTGACGTCGACTCGATGGATCAGTTTGGACGGACGCCGCTATTGTTGGCTGCACACAATGGGCACGAAGCGGTGGTCAAGCTGCTGCTCAATACAGGCAAGGTCGACGTCGACTC